>PYHW01010164.1:5728741-5750550 GCA_013186435.1 Turdus rufiventris
AATCCCTGCCCTGCTCCTGCTGGCCACACTATTGCTGACACAGGCCAGGATGTCACTGGCCTTCCTGGCCACCTGGGCACACACTGGCCCATGTTCAGCCTGTTGCCAACCAGCACCCTCAGGGATTTTCTGCTGGGCAGCTTTCTAGCCACTATTACCCCAGCCTGTAGCACAGCCTGGGGGTGTTGTGACCCAAGCGTAGGATCCAGCCAGCACTTGGCTTTGTTGAACCTTATACCACTCATCTCCACCCATCTATCCAGTCTGCCCAAATCCAGATCTGCAGGGCCCTCCCACATTCCAGCAGATCATACTCCAGCTCAACTTGTTGCCATTCATGAATTTTCTAAGAGTACACTCAATTCCCTCATCTAGATCATCAGTAAACAGGACTGGGTCCAATACTGAGCCCTGGGGAACACCATTAATGACTAGAGACTAATTGGATGGCCCCATTCACCACCACAGTTGGAACCTGGCCATCCAGACAATTTTTAACCCAGTTCAGTCAAAATATCTAACAGAAGATACAATTTTAAACCTAGTTTTACAAACCTCTTCTTTAGAAATTGCATTCAAGCCTAATTCAGATTATCACACCATTACAGTCTTTAATTCTCAAATTCTAGTACAAGGATTGTCCTCTAGAAAGTGCTGAGAACGAAGTGTGAACACCCAAATGCTGCAAAACCACTAAAACGTACTCCCAAAAGAACACAAAAGTAACACTTACCAAAGTGGTAATGTTATCTGATATGTTCATTAAGAGACAAATTAAATAACAAAACAGATGATGTTGTTCAAGGCTTTATTACTTCTTAATTAAGTCTGGCCATGATGCACAACTTCTGTGCAAAGTCATGAAGACCTCTATATCACCAGAGTGCCTGAAATGAAACACATTTCTCTTGGCTGATTTCTCCTTTGCAGCAGACACAAAAAAAGCATCCATGTTCTACAAAAGCAGCTAAACCAGCTGCGCTTGCAGAACTTGGGCCTTGATTAAATAGTGTTTCAATAACTACTTTTCCCAAACAATACTTGAATTGTGCTGCTGTGTCATAACTTCAGCCTCTTCAGTCCAGATAGGGCTGAGGAAAATTGTTAAGATTATCCTCTGGATTTACATATACAAAATCCTTTCTATGAAAGTGTATTCTTACAATTTCACTGAAATGCAACTGATATTTATAGTTCTGTTCCAATGAAAACTACAGTAAGTATCCAGCTACCAAGTATCAGACTTCAATTAAGCCTCTGGTATAACAGAGTTAACATTAGACTGACTTCTGTAAAACATGATAGAACTTTGGCCTTCATTTCCAAAGACTCGATAACATCCCTAGCATCTCTTAGCAGTGCACTGCGCTGGCTAAAATTAGCTGAAACAGTTTACTAAATACAGTTTCTAAAACTAAATTAGTAATCAAAACCCCTCCAAGATCAATTAGGAGCTTTGGAAAAATAGGACAGAAATCGCTAATCTTTTATCCCTTACCTAGATGGTGAACTTGAATAAACAAAGCTTATATATTAAAAGACTAATGTGAAGCTGAAGCACCTCAATAACCTCAAATACAGCAATTCTGTAGAAGATAGTTCTCCCGGGTCATGAGTGTTCAAATTTCTAACCATGACTACAAAGTATAACAAAGAAGTACTTCTTTCCTATAAAGCAGCTATTGGCTTTAAGAAAGCAATCCGGGTGAAATGAATAATATGTAAAATAGTGTGTGGGTTCTCAGATTTCTCAAACTAAGTCAGGGCCACCTCCTTGCAGTCCTTACTGTTTTTCAGACTTCTCAGCTATTCACACAAGATGTAAATTTCAGAAGTTCAAAGCTTCTCAAAAGTACAGTAATTTCATAACTATAAGGTGCACCCCTTTGACTAAAATTTTGGTCCAAACCCAGAAGTGCGCCTTATAATCCGGACGCGCCTTATACATGGACAAAGTTCAGAAATTTGCCAACCCGGAAGTGTGAGCTGCGAACCGAGCCGGGACCCGTGGGAGCCACTGCCATCGGGCAGGGGAAGCCAGGACCTGGTGCGGCCGCCGGCCAGGGGAAAGTGGGGAGAAGCCGTGCAGCCGCCGGCCAGGGACAAACTGCAGGGAGAAGCCACAGGGCCGCCGGCCAGGAAGAAGCCGCAAGCCATGCCAGCCGGCGCTGGGAACGGGAGGGAGTGCCGAGCCCACGGCACGGGGAGGGTGCCTGGGGCTGTGTTTAAAGGCTACACTGATCTGTCAAAAATGTTTGCAAATTGAGGACCTGCAGTAATTCCACACTTTGTTGCGCACGGCGCAGCTCTCCACTACAAAAAAAAAGCGCGCCTTAGAGTCCGGTGCGCCTTATATAATGTACGAAGTTGTGAAATTTGCTGACTTCCAGAGGTGCACCTTATAATCCAGTGCACCTTATAGTTGAATAGGTGCAGATAACCTGCACATTTAGCCACATTTCGGTAGAATACATTCTTTCTTTTTAAATCCCACACAAGTGTTATCAGCAAAAACATTATGCATCAACTCAAACACAGACATCTCTAGTTGCAGTTCTGTTAAAGAGTTCTAACAAAAATGCTCACTTAAGACAATGCTCACATACGACAATCACAGTTTTCACTGTATATTAAATAATTCCACAGACTCAAGTTATATTCAAAATTGATAAGACTGCAGTATGCTAATTTTCTAATTTGCTAAAGAAATGCGTTTTTGCTTCCCACCATTTACTAAATGTTTGTGGTCAACCTTGGCATTAATGTAACAGCAATACAAGGCTTTGTAAACATTTTTAAAAAGCAATCCTAACTGCCTTCATGTTATTCAATGCTGCATTTTTCTATGACTAAAATTTTGTGCATTAGACATGATCACCCACTTTCAAACCCTATGAAGAGTCTCATATTGTAAAACAAGCAATTCTGAGTTGATCACTTGTAGTGATGTTTCTGGTATTCTCCAGATATAAATTTAAAACCCAAAAAGGCTATTGTCCAAGAGTGTCACCAAACAATACAAGAGTTATAAAAATCAGACTTTATCTGACTTACCGCCAGTGCTTTAGACAATTTTGTTCTATAGTTATTCAAAACAATCACATCAATCTCCTTAAAGGGCACATAGGCAAAGCCATCTTTAATAAATACTTTTCTGGCTCTAAATAAATCCACTGCATCCGCAAGTCCAACCTGAGAAAGAAGAAAAACCCACATTGTGGAATAGCAAAATAACACAGCAACAATGTTTACAGCCCTAAGACTCAAGATGGACCAGTAAAGCTTTAAGTCATTTTCTGTCTCTAAACACTGTCTCCAGACAAAACTCAAAGACTGTGAAATTAAATGTTGACTTAGGAATAGCTAATCATTATTTTGGTGAGAAAATATTGCTTGCTTACAGAAAATCATGCAACTAGGCAAAATAAGCTCAAAGATTCAAAGTTTGTGTCTACAAGTATTGATCCAGTTATGTAGCTTTGGATTTCTGTTTCAAATGTCTGGAAATATTTGATTCATGTAAGCTGCAATACAAAAGGTTTTGCAAACAGATCTGGAACCCAACCAACTTTACTTCAAAGAATCAGTGGGCCACATTACAATTTTTTTCCTCTCCCCTTGCTCTCTTGCAAAACAAATTTCTGACTAACACAATCAGACTAAATCTAATTTCAGCAATAGATGTTTGAGAATGTCTCTATCATGAACAATCTGACAGACATGTAAATTAAGTAATTTGTCTGGGAAACATTGAAACTTAAGATCATTTTTTGTGGCAAAAGTAAAGGATGGCAGAAGACGACAGATCTTGTAAGTAGTTCAAAGCTTCCTTCATTTTCCCAGTCCCTCCCTCCACCCATGAAGCAGAGGAACTCTCATTAGTCTTTTAGATAATTAGATTTAATGTAACTATTAGATAAACTTAGAATTAGTAACTTTGCATTTAACTGAGACAATGAAGGTCTGTGGGACTCAGAAATCTTTACTTACCTTAAAGAACATTTGTTCTTTTACTTTAGTGAGATTGAAGCCAGGGGTTGACGTACTCAGCTCATTAGCCAATTCATTTTTCAGGTCTTCACCAATCTAAAATTAAGAAATTGTTTTAAAACTGGTTTAAAATACATAGGATATTTTCAATTTATTAGCTTCTTTAATTTATTAGTATGAGCTAAAATATTACTTAATATAATATTATCAGTTTAGTTGAAAAGAGAAAAAGAGCTACATGTTCAGCAATTGATCACAAATAATTAAGCAGAAACCAGCAAAACACTAGTGGTTGACAGTATTAAGCAACCTTCCCTCTCAATTAGAAGGCAGATTTTTATCTACAATAATTGTAAGCATTAACAAGAACTGTAAAACACACTTTTAAAAAGTCAACTTCTCAAAAATAAAACTTATTACAATCTTTGCTTGTCTCCAGATATGCATTAAAACAAAGCAAGATGAATAAATGGCAGTTAGTAAGGACTTAATTTCATCAGATTTTAACAAAAAGTTTTCAGCTTATTTTTAAATACAGAATTAACAGAACTATATCGAATCTTATATTCAGGAATTTAACTTTCCTTTTTCTAAGGAGTGAGAACAATAGTATCTTTATTGTCTTCCAAGTGTTAGTGTTTTTGCAGCTCTTGAAACAAGTAAGTAAAGCAGCAATGCTCTAATTTAACAACTTGAAGTATTTTAAAATCACAATGTTATATTTCCTAATTAAAAAAACATATAATGCATATACATAAATGCATATCATAGAATCACAGAATATGCTGAGTTGAAGGAATCCATGAGAATCATGAACTCCAACTCCTGGCGGTGCACAGGACACCCCAAGAGTCACCCCATGTTCCCAGGAGCATTGTCCAAACACTTTTTGAACTCTGTCAGGCTTGATACTGCGACCACTGCCCTGGGGAGCTGTTCCAGTGCCCAAACACCTTCTGGGGGAAGAACCTTTTTCTAATATCCAACCTACACCTCCTGGCACAACTCCATGCCATTCCCTCAGGTCCTGTCACTGTCAGCACAGAGCAGAGATCAGAGCCTGCCCCTCCTCTTCCCCTCACAAGAAGCTGTAACTGCACTGAGGTCTCCCCTCAGTCTCCTCCAGGATGAACAGACCAAGTGATCTCAGTTGCTCTTCATATAGCTTCCCCTCCAGACCTCTCATCATCCTCATGGCCCTCCTTTGCACACTCTCTAATAACTTTTTATCTTTCTTGTATTGTGGCACCCAAAACTGCACATTTGCATAACATGCTTTTGATGAAATATAATGGGAATAGTCCCTGACTGAAAGGAATTAAAATGTTAAGGCAGGCAGAATACCTTCTCAAAACATAGATGGACAGAAGTTTCCTCAAAGTATAACACACTGTGTGACAGTGCTCCCCATAAACTGGATGTGTGCTCCAATACCTGCAGTGAGCTGATACACGGCTGCAGTCAAAGCAGTTTTTAGAGACTAGTCAGGAACCAAGCCCAGGCCATCACATGCAATAGATGTGCAGACTCCAAATGCAAGAGAAATTCACCCAATGTCTTTCCTCTCTAGGAGAACAGGAATAAAACTAAGCAGTTTTATTCTCTGAATGGGACAGAATATCTCATTTGTTTACCAACACTGATATGCAGTTAAATGGGCATTTAAACAAAACTTTTTTCCTTCTCAACTGAAAAACCCAAGAAAACAAAACAAAATAAACCACCTCTCTTGGAAGTCATAGGAAGGACCATTTATTTTACCTAGAGAAGTCACTTAGTGAAAAACAGTGATTTGATATATGTATATGAAATAGCCAAGGCAGCAATGTTGAGAAGACTTATGGTTACCCTATCTGCATCTTGATGTAATCTGTAGTACTCTCTCAGGAAAACCAGCTTTAAAAATTAATAATAAATATGCCAGCAAGGCAGAAGAATGTAGCTTTGAAGACAGAGGAAATACACAACAGTATTATATTTTTGCATGTAAAAATGTAAAGCTCAGCAGCCTGTAAAGAAAGCATTCTTCTTTAACAAAGTAGCTGCATCAAAACAATTACATGTGTTTCTGTAAATTAAACAAGAAAATACTTTCTATAAAATACTCTCATTAACAACCTTATTCTTGTGATGCTTTGAAAAATTCCTGGTTTTCAAACATGAAACTACATACAAATTTCACACAGTGGTACCAAAACTCCATTATTCTTCCAGATGATCTATTTCTTGTCCAAGTATAAATCTAAGTCATTGCATCAGTCTGCAAGCCTGCCATTCATCTACAGAGTTTTCAGTTTTCATTTTAACTCCAAAATAGTTGCTTCCATTTTCAAATGTTACAGTTTTACGCATTCTTAGCAGAATTTCCTTCAGAGAGCGTGTCCACCATTGTTCAATTCCAAACCCTGACCAAATAAAAACAGTACCACACATTGTAGAGCACTGGTAGTTACAATTCCATTATTTCTTCTAGGATATCTTGCTAAAAATAACTCCCATCAAAACCAAGCCAAGGACAGAGTGGAGTTTTTTTCCAGAGAGCTATTAAAGGAGTTCAGAAACTGTTTTACAGACAGACCTGCAATACTGGGAGAAGAACAAGAAGAGAGAAAGGCAAGGATTCCTTTATTTGTTCTTTCAAAACAAATTAGGTTCAATTTCATCAGCAAAATCTTTTTTTTTTCCTCAATATTACACTTTATTTCAAGGGGGAATGTATTCCAAACTTCGCAAGTTTTCTACATCCCTCTTCATTAGCATTTTGACCATATCAATTTTGTACAGCTGTAGTGACAGTCATTCTTGCATGTCACAGGCAAACAATTTAACATTGTTGGGGTAAAAGTGATCCTGGTGGACCCTCACAAAAAAACTGGTTAATGGGCCATGACTGAAGATTTAGATAAGACCGTGGACAGTGTGACCAAAAATACAGTTTTATCAGAAACTATAATTTTTAAAAACAAATACTATTGCAAAGCACTATTCATTATACAAACAATATTCATAAAGCTATAAAATAATTTACTTCTTACAGGCTCAAGTATCTTATAGGTTAGGCAAACATCCAGCTGCCCCACAAACACTTTGCTCCTTGCCTTTTCACCAAATTCACCTTGACTTCATGTTTCAGCTAATAGAAAGTAAGAGAAAGTAGAAACAAGGATAATCCTAGCCCCTAACTAAAACCGGGAAATGACTCCAGAATGCATTCGAAAATAAAACTGGCTTCCCTAAAGACTGGAACAAGAAAAATAACCTTCCACTGGCATTAATGATTTCACCATTTTCATGTCACATTGACTGAAGGTGCAATGCAAAGAAATACACTACTTGTAGTCTAAAGTCAGACTCAAGTTAGGCCGTGCCTGTATTGCTGCATCCAGAGCACCATGAAACATGTATCTCAATTTTTCTTGGTTCATAGAACATAGAAAAGCTTCTTTTTTACTGTTGTTTTTGGGGCTTTTAATTATTTAAATAAGAGCACTACAGTTTGTATATTTAATAATTTCATCCAAAAATAGCACCTGCAAAAACACATTCCAGTAATCACTAAAAAATTAGATACAATTAAATAGAGCTTTTAGGATTCTAACTGAGATTGGAAAGATAAATACACTGCTTAAATTCTGACAGAACTCAGTGATCTTCAGCAGATAAACCACTCTGTTGCCCAAAGTATTAAAAAAAAAATATATATATAGAATTCTTCTGAAGGTCTCACCTGGGGATCATCTGACCTTCCATACAGAACTGATCAAACTCATCACACAGAAAACAATTCATTGGTTTTGCCTTGTTCATTTGTAGCCAGTTTATTAAGCTGCTTATCACTATGTCAGACTTGGCTTTGCACAAGCAAAGAACACCAGGAAAAGGATCTTTCCTTTTCAGTAAGATGGGTCAGGTAGCATAGCTTGAAACAATTCAACAATTCATTGTACAGTAATTTCACGACCATAAGGCACACCGGACTATAAGGCACACTTTTTTTGCTGCGAAGATCCATGCTGCGCGCAACAAAGTAACGAATTAGCAACAGAATCGTGCGATCGTGGAGTTTACTGGCAGGTGCTCAATTTGCAAACATTTTTCACAGATTGGTGCAGCCTTTAAACGCAGCCCCAAGCACCCTGTGCCGCGGGCCTCAACACTCCTGCCCACCCCAGCGCCAGCTGGCAAGCACAGCTCGGAGCTGCCTGCGGTCCGGGGCGGCTCGGGGCTGCCCATGGTTTGGGGTAGCTCAGGGCTGCCGTGGCATGGTCACGGCTCACACTTCCAGGTTGGCTTGGGCTGGCCACCGGCTCCCTCCATCCCGGAGCAGCGGCATAGCAGCGAGGTCCGCCGCTCTCCTCCTTCCCGGCATGGCAATGGGGGTCGCCGCTCCCCTCACTCCCAATGCGGCAGCGGTATCTGCCACTCCCCTCACTCCCGGCACAGCGGCGGGGTCTGCCGCTCTCCTGCTTCCCGGCGCAGCAGCAGGGGCCGCTGCTCCCCTCGCTCCCAGCAGGGCAGTGTGGCGGGGCCTGGCGCTCCACTCCTTCCTGGCACGGCAGTGCAGGCCGCCCTCTTCCTTCCCCACGTGCCATTCCTGCTGGGCCAGAGCTGCCTGCTCCTGCCCTCCTCACAGCTCGGCGCTCCCGCAGCACTGTACCCCCTCACAGCTCCCGCTTCCGGGCTGGAAAATTTTGCATATTGTCCATTCTATAAGTCGTGCCAGACTTTAAGGCGCACTTCTGGGTTCGGACAAAAATTTTAGTCAAAAGGGTGTGCCTTGTAGTCATGAAATTACTGTAAATTCCTGAGATTTAGGAAAAATAAAGATAGAAAAAGAGAGGAAGGGAAAGAAACAACTACTCAGGACAAGTTGTATTATTTCTAGTTTTCTTGCTTTCTAAGCGCAGTTTGTTCATTGACTTTTAAACACAAAACTGTCCTGGAAACACAAAGACAAATAAATTTAGATTAAAATATGAATAATTTAATATGCAGGGCTTGGTTAAACAAACACAGACACTGAGGTAGTCCAAAAACTTCAAAACAAATCTGATATCCCTACTCTGTTTTAATGAAGAGATAAAGATGCATGCACACATTATACTTCTGTGTATCTCCAACTACTTTGTTTTACTAAGTTTCCCAGTAAGGAACAAGAACTCCATACACAAATCCTTTCCTTTTCCAAGACTCAGCTTCAGGTATTCATGTTGAACATGCCACTGGTGTCCTTAGAAAGTGAACTTCCTAAAATTTGCTTTTAGTCACAGAGCACCTGGTATTCAAGTGGCACAACACCCTTCCCAAAAACAAGTGGTATCAATCTATACTTTGCTAAATTGCAACTCCAGGCATGAAGCAGAAAAAATAATAATTTCCTAATCAATCTTCTCCATTGCCACACATCACACCACAAACTAAGCTAGCACTAGAATACCAAAGTATTAACCTAGATACCATTAAATTTGAGAATATAAATTTAAAGTCTAATCAGCCAGTTAATGAATACTAGCAAATTGATTAGCAAAGGACACCATTCCCAGCTCTCCTACCAATTAAAAGGATGAAGAGCCTTGAAGAAAACATTTCAGAGGCTCGTAAATCTGTCATTCACAAACCTCATGATTATCAGTTTCATTTTGGCCAAGCACAAATTAATTAGGAAGAAAATTTTATCTTTCAAAGTACTACAACTTCATATTTTATCTCAAGTTCAGATCATTGGCATACCTAAAAATATAAAGGGCAGCACTTGAAATTATTATCTACTCTTATCCATCAACTGAAACATTGTTTGAGCATTTTTCAGAATCAAGAATGGGCACAGGAAGAATATTTTATGATCAGCATCACTGTGCATCTAATTCATGGCTACCATAATCACAGATAAACTTAGTGTACAGGTTCAGTCTCCTGACAAACATATCTCTATATCCATCTAAAGGAAAGCTGAACAAAACAATTATTACAGAATTACCTAAAAAGACTACCACATACATGTTAGAGTTACACGACTAAAGAGCTAACAGAAGACACTTCTAATAAATATACCAAACAGTTTTATTTCATTTACAAATCAGGACAGTAACATCAGATGCAATTTTAAAGAAACTTGTTCACAAATGTTTCTCTAGATTAAATCACAGGATTAGCCAGGAAGAGTGTTTCAAAGTTGGCAGACCATTTTCTGAAGCTTATGTCTAAAATAGCTAGTAAATTCTACTTGCAGATTAATTACATCTAGCAGAAACCATTCTATCAGCCTTTATGCTGTTGTATTAAGGAACAATATAAACATCACCAAAGCCACTGCTATGTAAAAAATTAATTTATTTTTCAAATGTTAACTTTAACGACTACAAAAGAACAGCTTCATTATTGAAAAAAATTCCTTCTTGTACAACATATGGGTATCATTTTTAAAAATACACTATTGATTTCCCAATTTTCTCTTTTTCTCATTCCCCACATTTTTAAAAATACACTATTGATTTCCCAATTTTCTCTTTTTCTCATTCCCCAAAAGAATGTTTAAAGTACTTATAGAAAAAAGAGGAGACATTTCATAACACCTTTCTGCTTGTCTATACTAAGCTTCTCCCAAGAATCCAAAAACTACCAACTGCTAAGAACTGAAAATCTATAAGGATGAAGTTAGGATTTGCTATTTTTTCACCTTTTCCAAGCCTTTAGATAAATGACCTGCTAGACCACATTATCACACAAGCAGTGTGGGTCCCCTTTCCACTTCTTCTACCTTGAGCTGAAGAGTCTGGTGTACACGATCCTGTTTTCCACTACATTTTTGGCACAGTTGCCCTTTCAATTTTACTTTAGAAATCCAGAGTTTCAGCAGAACATCTGTCTCAGGATTCAGACTGTATTCCAAATGTTGTCTAGCTGCTTTCAGCTACATGAAGAGGAAGACTGTTTTTATTCATCATATCTTCACTGCAGCCTTTTCTGCAATTTTTATTTCAAAGCACGTAACTTTTTCAAAGCAGTTAGAGAATATACTTCATCCAGAAAGAACATGTAGAGTACCTAGTACAGAACAATTCAGCCTTACACTGGACTGTAAAGTTCCCATTTAACTCAAATAATGAAGTACACAAAGCCATTTAGTAAGAATCATAGTGCCCCGGTGCTCTAAAGGGACGTAAGTAACTGTACATTTTGTGGTGTAGTTTGACTTTCCTTCCACAAATCAATTTTAGGCAATAAGAAAGACCTTCTAAGGGTCCATTTAGAGTTCTGCAGATAATTAGCATCTGCTTCTAATCAAACTGAGATGATTGCCAAATTAAAACTTTTAATTAGCATTTTGCATCATTTACAAACTGTTGTTCATTATGTTTATGAAGGTGAACAAGGATATCCCCAGTAGCTATATATTCTTTAATCACATCTATAACTCAATTTTACAATTTCATAGAATATCGTCAACACCTTATGTGCAAATAAATAATGCAACTAGAATTGCTGCAGCAAAATGCAGCAGTTTTCTCCATAACTAGTAACAAAATAATGCTTACAGCTCAAGGATCCATTAGAGAAGAGTAAATAAAAAGTCCCCCCATAAATCCTGCTAAAAACAAACAAATAAATATTTTTTTTTAAAACAATCTTTATTTTAAAAGTCTGTGAGAGAATATTACCACTCATTTTAAGCTTAAATATTTTAAATCAAACCTCATCCTAGATACCCATCCCTCAAAATGTTAGCTCACTGGAATACCCAGGCAGCTTGGCAATCAACCCAATTACTTTTCGATGAGAATAACTCACTACGTTTTTCAAAGCACTAACAGTACATGTTTTCACTGTCTTATTTAACAAATTCTAGCACTTAAAAAACCACCCTACTCCTACACTTTTCCACATACAATTTTGTTTCTGTTATGACTCTGAGTATGGAGTTAAATGACAGAAAACATATTCTTGGCAGTAAGGCACATTTCCCACCTAGGCATGCATCACTTATGACCTTTGTTGTCCACTTAGAGATAAACATCACTGGTTTTCAAGCAAAAGGACAAATACAAGATTTAAGTAGCGGAAAAGTAAGATATCATTCAGAACCATTTCCTTAGCAAATGCAAACCATAGCCTACTTGCATAGTTATTGTCTTAGCTTGGCATAAGTTTCCACAAACTAATATAAACTCCAGGCAGTTTCTAGTTTTCCTCAACCTGATTGGGAAAGGAAGAAATATCATTTGATGCCTCTGAAATGAAAAACCACAAACCCTATCAGAGGAACATTCTGGATTAAACACCTGTTCCAAAATGGGTAATTACAGTCACAGCCATTTAGTGGCCAGACATAATATAGAGTATTCTTTCAAATGTATCTGTCCTTAATAGGGACACAAATCAGTGTCAAATTCTCATTAATCCACATCTGACTTTAGGATCTTCTGTACCAAATAAAGGCAGCCATAAAGCATTTTTTCAATAAGCTGAACTACATAAATATATATTTATACAACTGCCCCACTACCAAGATAAATGTTTTTGAAGAAAGCATAATAGTGATATCAGAAAGTCTCTCATAGGACCACTCTGATCATAAAAAATGGAAATTAAAGAAGTTTAATTTCTACTGCTTAAAGCAGCTAAAAGAGCCCTTCAACTGCATCAAAGAGCTACTGTGAAAAAAAAATCCATCACTAATGCATTTTGCTCTTTCCATTTCATTTTGTAGTTCTTATTCCTGCCTCTCAAATGCCTGCAGATGCACTGAAGACCTTTAGCTCCCCTAGCTGACTATTCCCATCTGCCATTCCTTCTCCATTACCATGATCCAAGGCATTCATTAAAATAATGTGCTTTATAACAGCATCTAAAAATTAGGACATTTGATTCTGCAATAACTGTCTGTTACTCAAAAAATAAGGCATCTAAACTAGAAGTCATTTGAAAGGTCATAATATTTTTTAAATTTCAAGAGGCTATTCAGAGGTAAGAAAGTTCAATTTAAGCATGATTTTTTTTCTCTCTGTGGAATGAAAACAGCAACAAACATGTATTCAAAATGAAATATACTATGCTTAGAAGTTTATTTCTTTTGCACAATGCAGACAGATAATAGTGAACAGAAGCATTGCAGGAAATATAAATCCAATTATACAACATCCTTACAACACAGATTACAATATCATAATGACTATTAATTACATTTCTTCTAGAAGCAACAGAGGTACTAACAGTATGAAGATAAGGAAACCAGAACAATCAAAATGATGACCACAATGACACCAAAAAATACATTCAGAATTAAATTTTGCATTTTACTCCAGTCCTAATTCCTAATAATGTAAGTTAAATTCCTGGAAAGGTACAGCAACAAATCAAAGCATCCAATAGTACTTAGGTAAAAACACGAGACAAGTAGCAATCCACCCATGTCAAAAAAACCCAACTGTGTTAAGCTGATTTCACAGCCTTTAACCCAGTGTACAGACCTCAGAGGCATTAAAAAAAGCAGGTATCATGTTGTGTCAAACACCCTTGAAGTCACCAAATGACACTTTAACATGCAAATGACCAAACAGTTGCACTGAATCTTATATAACCTGGCTTCAAAACCCATTGAAATACCAATGCATGGAAGAACTGAACTCAAAATAGAAAGATGTCTTAACCCAAGTTCCACAATCAAAGTAAAATTTAATACTTCAGCTCCTATTCTGTATATTAAAACAGGAATTCACACACTAAAATGCCATGAGGCTGGGGCCACTGCAACAGTTCTAGAGAATGGGATCAGAGAAGAAAATCTGGCCTAAAATTGAAGCCTGTAAAAACAGCAAAGGACAGTCACAGAAATGACAAAACACCACACAAAGAAAAGCTTAAAGAAGAAACAAGAAAGTATAATGACAGATAGAAGGCAATACAAAGAGAAAGAAAAAACAAACAAACAGGAAAAGAAGCCCTACCTTTTTTAGCTAGTGGACAGAACAAGAAGAAATATGTTAGGTTTGACATTATTTTCAAAAATTAAAAAGTAAAAGGATAAAGAAAAAAATAAAAGGAAATTAAAGCAGCAGAATGATGACCACCACTGTGAGACTTCAATACACAGAAGCAGGGAACTTTGCAAGCAAAGCTGTGACAAGGGAAATGGAACTACTGTCATCTTCAAAATGCTGTTTAAAGTGTTGAAGGGAAAAACACGCAGAACAAACCTCCCCCCCTCCCCCCCCCACCACAGACATACAGCACTTTGAAAGTAACCATAGAACATTTTGTCCACTTGAACAGAAGAGACCCTAAAACCACCCCCAGGGACAGAAAGTATGACTGGTTAAGGTGAACAGGTTTTGTGGCAAGTTTTCACAAGAACCAAGTGGAATGGACCCAGAAGCTCCTTAGACATTCCAAATTAGCACAAGATGTATCACAGACCTACAGTTACAGATGCTAAAAGGACAAATCTTCCATTTGATGTCTTAAAACAAGTGGCAGGTCTTGGAGACTTAAAATTACGCATGACAAAGCAGACAAAAGACTGAAACTCAGATGGAGGGCTTCAAAGCAGATACTTCTGACCATGCCAAGAACAGCTTTGTAGTTAAAGCCCAAGTATCACTTACCTGTAAAGCCATTTATTTTACATAATTCCTTCTTATCCTGAACAACTTACTTTGAGATTAAAATATTTTCTCCAATGACTATAATATTTTAAATATTCACAAATTTCCCTTTAAATATCTTTAAATCTCTTAGTGCCTTTTACTGCCAGAAACTGTCAGGCATCATTGATGTAATTACTCATTTACAGTAAGATTTTAATACTTTAATCTCCTAAATTGATGTAAATCTCAACAGCACACCTGTGTTTGCATATTCTCTTTGATGGGCTCTGTCACCTTAAATGTCAGCATTTACTCCTCTTGAGTGCTGCTTAAGGATTTCCGATGCTTCCCTACGTGACTGACTTCACACATAGATTATTTAATATGCCTTGAGTGCTGAAAATTACATGCCATACATAAAAAGCTTCCCTATTTATCTGGATGATGGGAGTACTGTCCCTTAAATATTAAAAAAAGGAAAGATAAATGTGTTTAAAGTATAGAACAGACTAAAAACATTCTGAAATACCTTCAGAACCATTCCATTAGTTTCCTTTTGCTGTAATAGAAAACTAATCAATGTATCAGAGAAAAATACTCTTAAAGCACAGATTTGTTCTTGCTTTCCTTTTACCTTCAGCCTTTCTCGACATTTTATTCAATATCATGCACTCTACATCTTGTTCATGCTAGCATAAACTGGTAGGTATAAACAATAATATTTCAAAGTACAATTTTCAGCACCAAAGCAATCTTCCTCTAGACTGGGCAGCACCAGTGCAGGCATCTCCCACACTTGTAGGAATAGCTTTGGTCAGTCTCTTCTCTGACAAGTGATTAAAACACAATCTAAATGTTAGTAGTTTAAAAAGTATCTCAAATACAAATTCAAATCAAGCTTTTATTTCACCCCCCGCCCCAAGAAATCCAGCTCCCAGACGCTTCTTACAGAATACTAAAGATGGACTAAGTTAATCCAGTGCCAGCTTTGTAAAAACTTTCTAAGGAAGAACTTCTATAACCTTCAAATTTCCATGACTGTGACAATTTATATTAAATGTAGAGAGTCATAATTTCACAAACATCATAAAAGATTTGAATTGTAATAATCCTATACATGTGCAGACATTGATCATACTGAAGCCATCATGTTCACCTTGAGTATCACCAAGTTTACAGCCTTGCTTTTTCAAGCAAAGGGCATCTTTATAATCAGGGAAAACTCCTCGGAGCAGGCATTTACTAGCTGTAATAAACACTGCGCCACGAATTTTGCTCCATCAACAATACAAATGTCAACCACTACACATAAGAAATCAACACTAAGAAATTAATTTAAAACATTAGTTTTCCTTAAATTCCATTTCTATTTTTAATTACAGAAAGCTCTCACTCTTTGATTAAAAATTTCTTTAACCAGGAGATGAGAACTACTATTATATGAAACCCTCCACAGTTGACCATCATAAAAAAAGCTTTGGAAACTTCGAATTTTTTTCTTCCAGATGTTAACAACTTCATTCTTTCCAAAATTTCCTAATTAAGATATTTTTATTAAGTATTCAAAGATTTTGACTTCTCAAGTATTATCCACTAGTGGGATTGATGATTTCTTGATTCTATAAAGTAATAATTCTTAATCACACACAATTCACAAAATCACAGAAATTAGTCTGCAAAACCCCTGCAAAATATATATGCAAATATCACTTTTTCATGCATGTAACCAAGCAAGAAAAGGTGAGAGGTGACAGTTATTGAATTCTCAATTTTAGGTTCACTTCGTTGGTGCTCTAAATGATGACAACTGTGACAAAATTATACAAGGCAATCCATTTATTCTTCCTCCCCACAAAAGAGTCTTTTTTTTTTAATAATCACTGCTGACAGTGTTTCTTAAAATTGTTAACATTGCTATGCCAGACTACTCCAAGGTCAAGCTCTAGCAGCTCTGGCCCTTCTCAGGTTACAGTTCTGAAACCAGAACCATTATCTAGAAAATGCAAGGCACCTCTTTTCTTGTTAAAGAAATTTAACCAAGAGTTTCTTAGTGCATCATAAGCAATTGAAAGTTCTGTAACAAAATTTCTATCCATTTACCCATATAGAAAAAAGGATTGTAGCATCAGAACTTACTTCCTTTTTCTGAAGGCCATCTCTTATTCTGACAGGTAGAGCACAAAGTCTGATTTCTGTCTTGTTTTATGCACAATAAAGCATGAAAACATTGTAACTTCTAACAGGGAAGCATGAGGAGAATAGTTCATCCCAATTTCCTTTCCAAAGGAAGTGCTTCCTTTTACAAATAGAACACTGAGAAAAACAATGCTGCTTTTAGAGTCTTGTAGTGGCCTCTACATAGCTCCAAAGCACTTAGACCTGTTTCAAATACATACAGAATTAATTAGTAATATTAAAATGTTTTATACATGGTAATGCAAGGAAGGATTAGTTTTGCCTAAATTCCCATGAGAATTGGAAGTATGGGGTGAAAGTAGAAGCAGGAAAGTAGATTTTCAATGAAATTATGCCTTTTTGCCTCAACAGGAGTAAGAAAGTAATACCTTCTTAATCATTTTGACATATTGAAGGCACATTCAGTAGCACAGAACCAAGCCATACTCCTAGCTATTTCCAGCAACCTGCAAACATTAATTTATTCTTACAAGCCCAAATGCTGAAACTGTGACAGGAGAATATGAAGCCAGGGAATACGCAACAAAAATACAGCTCCACAAACACACCTTTCACTGAAAGGTCTGTTGAACCAGGGAATGGCATTTCTAATACTCTCTCAAAGACACAGGAACGCCTCTGTTACTCTTAACACTTGACAAATCCTGTTTTACCTATAGGCACTGATGCCAAATATTTCAGTCCAGCAACATGTAACATACCTCAGCCACATACTCAGAATATTTAAGTTATTAGAATAAGCAGTATTTTAAGTGAAAGGTTTTCTCAGTGGAGTGATGATTGCATGTTAATTTTTATCCACTCAAGTTCACAATGAGAGCTACAGGCAAAGCTGGAGTTTCCCAACAAAACAGTTCATAGCTGCAGTTAAAATCATTAATACAGACACTGCAATAGACATTTTCTTTTCATCCACAAATAAAACATATATATAACACGTATATAACAGCAGGCACTCTTGCAACAGCCCTAAAACAACAACAGTTGTTTTTCTAAAAAATTTTGCAACTTCAAGGTTTTTGATCAAAAGAAATAGAATGAGTTTAAGTCAAAAGGGAAAGTTTTGAACTTATGTTATAATGAGAAAATAGCAACTGTGGAATAAGAGCATTTGAAGAATTTAGGACAACTTATATCCTGCATTCTCCACAGCACATACAGTAATTTTACAGCTATAAGGCGCACCCTTTTGACTAAAATTTTTGTGTGAACCCGGAAGTGCGCCTTATAGTCCGATGCGCCTTATATGATGTACAAAGTTGTGAAATTTGCAAACCTGGAAGTGTGAGCCGCAATGTGGGGGGGGTGCCACGGGAGTGCCAAGTCACGATGGGGAGCAGGAGCGGGCAGAAGCTGCGCGAGGAGGGAGGGAGGGAGCGCCAGTGCCGGCCTTGGCCACCGCGCAGGGAGGGAGGGAGCTGCCACCAGCCCCGGTCCGGGGGGAAGAAGAAGCCGGCAGCCGCAGCCCAGGCATGGGGTAAGGAGCCACCGGTGGCCGCAGCCTGGGCGCGGGGGGATGGAGCCGCTGGCGGCTGTGGTGGCAAAGCGGCAAGCTGAGCTGCGCCAGCCAGCACCGGGTAGGAGCACAGCCGCCAGGCAGGGGAAGCCGAGACCCACAGCTGCGCAGTGGTAGCCAGGAGCCGCGAGCTGTGCCAGCCAGTGCCGGGGGCAGGTGGGAGTGCCGGAGCCTGTGGCATGGGGAGAGCACCTGGGGCTGCATTTAAAGGCTATGCCAATCTGTGAAAAATGTCTGCAAATTGAGCACCCGCCAGTAATTTGTTACTTTGTTGCGCACGGCACAGCTCCTCACTGCAAAAAAAGAAAAAAAGTGCGAGCCGTGAGCCGAGTCGCGAGGTGGGGCGGCACCATGGGAGCGCTGAGCCGCAAGGGGGGGTAGAAAGGGGCAGCTCCAGGCCAGCAGCAGCCATGAATCGCAGCGGCTGCAAGCCGCGGCCGCCCCAAGCCCCACCTCGCCAGCTGGGGGCAGGCGGAAGTGCCAGGCCCTGTGCACGGGGAGGGGGCTTGGAGCTAAGTTTAAAGCCTACACCAATCTGTGAAAAATGTTTACAAATTAAGCATCTGCCAGTATACTCCAGAATCGCAGGATTCCGTTACTAATTCATTACTTTGTTGCACGTGGCACAGATCTTTGCAGCAAAAAAAAAGTGCGCCTTATAGACCTTTGCGCCTTATATAATGTACAAAGTTGCGAAATTTGCTGACTCCCGGAGGTGTACCTTATAATCTGGTGTGCCTTATGGTCGTGAAATTACTGTACTTAATGGACAAAAATCAAATGGCCTATTAAAAGAAAATTGGATTATTTACATGTATGTCCATGTATAAAATCTAAATTACAATGTAACCTATTTAGTTGTACTATAGATAAATCCTTAACCACAATTTGTAACTACTGCATTTTATACCAGCTGCTACTTTTGTCTCATTTAAGTTAAAATCACAGCCTTGATTATACACCTATAGCTCCAGTAACTTTATAATAAACACAAACAAGAAGAGTCAAAATGGTTTTTAGCATGCACAAACATGTAATCATATGTCCCCATGGAGACAATAACACAGAAAGCTACGTTTCTGAGCAATCAATACAGGATTCTCATACTCAGATTATTAAATTTTAAGTACATCCTCAACAGCTACCATAAGCACAACAAGGGGGAATGGCTTCAAACTGAAGGAGAGTAGATTTAGGGTAGAAGTAAGTTTAGATAAGGAAAAAATTCTTTATTGTGAGGGCAGTGATGTCCTAGAATAAGCTGTCCAGAGGAGTCATGGATGTCCCATTGCTGGAAGTGTTCAAGGCAAGGTCAGATGGGACTCTGAGCAACCTGGTCTACTTGTAAGTGTCCCTGCCACAGCAGGGAGTTGGAACTAGATGATATTTAAGGGCCCTTCCAATTCAAACCATTCTATGGCCTATGATCTGATCCACCTGAAATTTTGATTCAAAAACACTTATCAGATTTAGTAAACATTGTTACCTTACCTGTGCAATTATGCATTTTTTCAGTTATGTTTGTAGACTGAAGCAGACTTAGCTTCTCTTGTAGCACAAAATTACATCACTTAGTCCTCACACACACTATTCCCCAAGTTTAGAAGTTCTGTGTGGTTAGGTTTTTTTAAAACCATTACAGCACTTTATATTTTTTGAACACAGTTGCTAAAAATATCTTAATGAGAATTCTAAAAAACAACAGACATGTAAAACATAAATACAGAAAGTAACATACTTACAGCTTCAAATGACAAGTTAGCATGTTCGAGGAATTTCTGCATTAAACTTTCAGTTAGTTCATTGAAGCGATATCTGAAAAGATCCATTTCTTGCTGAAGAAACCAACGCCTGAGATCCTCACTGCAAAAAAAAAATTTAAAAAAAACACCTTTTTTTGAATATACATTATTTTTTTTGCTTGAAAACTAGACTGCAATTCTAATGAACACAACAGTAATGCTCACTTTGGCCTGTGATCCACACACTGAGAAGCCTGGAAGTGAAGGCAGGAAACCCTCAGTAATGCACAATCAATCGGAAAAGATTTGTGAAGAGACAATACTTTTTACTTGTTTGGACAAAAAAAACTCAATTGTAGGTAACACTCTCCCTTGGTATTTAAAGGACAATTTTTCTACAACATGGCACAATACTGGTGTATCTCTAGCAGAAGAAATACGCATGCATCTCAGAAACGTGAGAACAGTACACTCTATGCTAGGGAACAAATAGCCTGGAAACAGGTAAAAGGAAAATAGATGGCAATGAAGTTGGGTGAGGAACAAAAATAGAACATCTAACTCTTTACCAAAGAGAAAAAGATGTCTAGCAACTGCACATGAACAAGTAGAAGAACAAACAGAAAAATGGGGACAGGAGTCAGAAGACAAAATACAACAATACAAGTTGAAGCCAGTATAAGTACTCTAAGCACTCATGGAACTCTTCACATCCTAGTGCTCAGATTCCCAGGTATCAGCACACTACTCAAAGCTACAGCAAGTAGGTATCAGAGTGCCAGTAACAAAAGCCACCCTACATGTGCAAGCACAGAATACAGATGATGCTGTATCTCACTATCACAGGGCACTCTCCTAAACCGTCCCCTGAGAGCTACCCTGTGGGCCACTGCCATTGGAATTCACAGAGCACAGAAATATTGCACTCTTATATGTTCTCTTTACAGTATTTATGCATCTTTTCCCATAGGGGACATGTGAATCACAAGAGAGTTGTTTATGGTTTTGTGGACAAAACCTCTGCTTGAAATATGGTTTGAAGAAAAGTAATAATTACATGAAACAGCCCAACTGAAAGGTTGTTAAGGTGCTTTGTAAAATACAGTCCTGTGGACAGTCTGAGTGCTTGGTATGTAATAATAATCAGTGCAACTTAAATGGAAGTGAATGCTTTAATGACTGATCTGTTGCAGTTCTTCTGTGGCCATCTTGGACTGTAGTTAAATCCTAGGATGTGACTTATTTTTATCATTTTCCTTAATTACAGTGCGGTTTTTTTTTCTATGGGGGGAATCAAACAAAACAACACCACCACAGACACACACATAAAAAACAAACCACAAACACAATTATATATACAGTAATTTCACGAATATAAGCCGCACCATTATGACTAAAATTTTGCTCCCACCCCGAAATGCGGCTTATATTCAGGGGCAGCTAATATGTGAATAATTTTCTGACATTTCCAATCCCGGAAGTGACAGCCAGGGTGCCAAGCCCAGCACCGGCCAGTAAAAGACGCTTTAGGCGATTGTTACACATTGGTTACTCTGTTTCACGGTGGATGGAGCCGGCTCCCTGCTGGCAGCACAGCAAGGGGGGAAGGCGGGGGAGCTCCCTCCTTCAGGCAGTGCAGCCCGGGGGAGAGACGAGGCCTCCTTCCTGCTGGCCCCGCGGCCTGGGGGGAAGGCAGGGGGGCTCCCGTCCTCACCTGCCACCGCCCCTGCAGGAGCAGGCAGGCTCCCGTTCCCGCCTGCCGCGGGAGCGAGGAGACTCCTG
>PYHW01010164.1:5763244-5834797 GCA_013186435.1 Turdus rufiventris
GCGGGGGGGCACTGGGGAGATAAGCGGGCTAGGAGCAGCTCCGCTCGGAGCTCGGCTGCCCGCTCAGCGGCTGTTTAAAGGCAATGCGTATCCATTGGGAATGCTCACAAATGACCATGCTATTGTTCGTGTATTTTTCGGCTTGTAAATAAAACTTGCAGGGAACACTGCCGCAGCTATTGTGTGTGTCTTTTTTCACCTGGAAACAGTGTTTCCAAGGTGGGCAGTAAGCCAGTAAGCCAGTAAGCCCCGGCGATCCGCGATTGTGTTACTAAATGACGACTTTGTGATAGTTCGCCACGAACGAAACTGCGGCTGATATTCGGGTGCGGCTTATTTATTAACGAAAACATCAACGTTGCCGACGAACCGGCAATGCGGCTTATACTCCGTGCGGCTTATATTCGTGAAACTACTGTATATTCCCTATGTAAGCAAAATTCTAACTAACTGAAAGTTGCCTAAGCAAGACACGAGATGAAGATCATTAACAAAATACCAGTCAGTTCTTGAGCACCTTCATAGTGTAAACTAAATATATTACTTTGTCTTAGTTCATAATATTTTGCCTGTGTGTTACTTTTACTATGCACTGTAATTTCTTTTGTCTGGAACTCTGTGGAACTTGAACTAAGAAAGCAAAACTGACTAGGAAAAGTTCCAATTAAGGCTCCTCTCCTCATTAAGTATTTTCTAAAACTGCACTGGTTTCACCAGAAGCAAAACGTAGCCTCAGAATATAAAACTCCAACCCCATCCACCAGCACTGTGGAAATCAGTTCCTACTGCTCCTTAAAATTTGGGGCTTGCTGATAAAACTGTTGATTTATTTTCAGACTAGAGAGCTAGAATAACTATTGGCACCTATATCTTGGCAATCTTCCTTCAGATCACCTACATGAATATGCAGTAATCTGGTACACACATTGTTATTTTCAAAACTACATGGCACATTTGCATAACAAATTTTAGAAGCTGAAATTCATCCTAATAGCTTTTGAATAACCATTAAAATTGCCTACAATATAGCCACACTAAGTACAAGGGTTTAATATGTTTAAATTTCCAATTAGAAAACCAAGTTTATCAGTTGCACAGCTATTAACAACATATTGCTCTAAAAAATACAATTCTATTAGATATATAGAAGACCTAGATTTTTTTTAACAAATCTGGTAACAGTTTAACAGCAAGGGTGGATCACAATGTATCTAAATGAATCCAGCTGGTATGCTTTTTAGGTATTTATGCATATAGTAGCAGATAGTGTTATAAATATTTTCGATAGGGGCTACATTCTCTTTATACATATTTAATTTTATGGACACGTAACTTACATGGGTACATGGGTGGTATTACACACTTAAGTGCCTGCTGTTTTGCCCTCTCAATGAACTGTATACATTTAGATATGGATTAAAATTATGGCAGCTGTGTAAATATATACCGAGTGTCGAGTACATGTGATGTTGCACCTTCTCATCCAACACCAACTAATCTCATCACCTTGCAGAAGTGAACAGATTATATTCTCAAGGAACAGACAAGAGCATTCATTTATCTACAGGGCCATGGACATGTTGGTTTTTGCTTTGTATACCCATGGCAGCCTACACACTCTACACAGGGCACTGGGAAAGCCCAAGCTCTAGGAGGGGAGTACAGAGCAGGCAGTCTCAAAAAGACAGACCCACGTCTCCTCAGAAATATGTAGGCTACACTACCATCCTTATATCCTAAGTCACCTCTCTGCCATTCCAGTTCACTTGGCACAACTCAGTCCACTCTGATGGTTTCTGGGCCCCAGGAACTCATGATGCTCATTTCTATTCTGGTCCCATCCGGGTGTATCTGTGTGTGTTTGCCCATATTTCCTTTCCCTGCTCTGTCTTCTGCATATGCAGTACTTGGGTTACTGCCTGCCCAGATCACCCAGTTCCAAATATGTGTAGGCATCACTTATTTGCAGGCAGCAGTAGAACAGAAGTCAGAGTAACTCCAGCAGCCTGGTGTCCTGGACCACACCACCACAGTTCACTTCTTGCCCTTCCTCACAGCCCCACAGCCAATCCTGTTTCTTCCCACACTTCTTTTCACCAGCATCACACTTAGTATCCTGCTGATTCTGCATTTCCAGGCACTCACCTTCAGCATTTGAAGTGATGTAGACTTTGTTCTTCATTACGGCTCCACCTCAGCCTTGCCATCCGAGGAGTTTACAGTATCCAGGAAAGAGAAGCAGACCTCCCATCTGCCAGCATTCTGCCCCTCCAAATGTAGGCATGGGCCAAGTAGGCAACAGCAACTCTTTCCTGATGCTGTCTCCTGACAATACTGAAATTCAAAGGAACAAACACATCAGACAAA
The DNA here is from genome assembly GCA_013186435.1 of Turdus rufiventris. NCBI lineage: Eukaryota > Metazoa > Chordata > Aves > Passeriformes > Turdidae > Turdus > Turdus rufiventris. Next base: position 5,765,612 of record PYHW01010164.1, read on the forward strand.
AAATATTTTCTGAACATTCAGTTATGTCATGTATAAAAAGGAGTGGATAATGACATTTTAGATAATTAAAAATACATTTCCCCTTACAAATTATTGGTGTTGGATGCAAAAGACTAGCTTAATTTCCCATTGCATTTATCCTTCTTCATAATGTTTTGCTTCAGTGATTTTTATTGAGCGTTTTCCTGAGTCTGGTATAAAAATATCTGCATTCCCTCATATGGTTTCTGTCTCCCTCAGTCAACTAAAGTTGGATTCACCAGCTTCTTTTTTTAAGGTTGCTATGAAAGACTCTTCAAAGTTCAAGGCCTGAATATTGATGAGTTTTCACTAGTAGTCAAAGAAAATATCCAGAACTCATTCTTCCTGACATTTTTTGATCTTCAAACAAACTGAAAAAAAATGCTGTGATTTTGCCAAACCAACCAAGTTTATATATCAATTTGGTTTGGTTGTTGGGGCTCTGTACTAGCCCATTTGTCAGCCACAGTTTTACTTTGGGATATTATCTTTTCCATGCTGCATAGGACTGAGAAGGCAGTTGGTTAGTATCTTTGCATATCTGTACAAACTACTTCAAAAGTATATGGCTCTGGAAATTCAACAATACAATTTCTATGTTGTTTTCGTGATTGACAGATCATTTTCCATCAGTAACAACTGTCTATTTTAAATTGTGCTCTACTGATGAGAGGTTGACTGTAAGTTCCTTACTCATGATGTACAGAAAGGCCATGCAATTAGAGAAAGCAGAATATGCTCTATGATTTAATTTTATCAAGGCTTTATAGCCAGAAGGAAGTATATTTTCATTTCCTGTATACAATAGGTCATAGAATTCATCCACTGTATGGACACATACAATTAAAACTGGTCCTGTTGCTTTGAAGTAAGGGTAGTCTTTCTTAAGCATAAATTGCTTTCCTCTCCTGTTTGCAACAAAAGGCTTGTAGTGGGCAGGCCCATAAACACAGAGGCAGAATTTTTCCACTGTAATCTGTACAAGGACACTTCAAAGTTTTAAGTATATTTTATAGTTCTTCTTTTGCTTTTATTAGTGCTAGTTAGTTTCAAATTTCTTGCCTTACTTTCCTCCCTATGAATGTAAATATAGATTTAGTTTTTTCTGTCTACATTGACATGATCTCAGCCTAACTACATCATAGGAAGCTGGAAGATTTATTGGGAGAAAAGAGCCTGTTGGAAAAAATCTGGGTAGTGGTAATTGGAGGGTGAGTCAGTGTCTGGAGTCCAGCTGTGCTTACTACTCAAGCCTGACTAGAGCTGAGTCACTCAGATTTCTTCAACTATCTGACACTGGCTTAAAAAAATAGACTTTATATATACTGTATACATTTTTTGGCTGAGAACATTTATATAAAGGCAGCAAATGATCTTTTAGTATTGCAGTGGCATGCAAGAGCTATGGTCTTGGAGAAGCAATTCATTATCTAAGCACAAACCAGCATGTCTGAAAGATGGTGTGGCATCAATAGCACAAAATGCACCAAAAATAGTTTGATATGCAATCAGGTCTGTGACTAATATTGCAAAAGATCTGCATCCTGACCCTGGGAGGCAAAGCTTTGCTATTTCTTATTGCATGCATTTACAGTGGTTGGAACTTAAAAAACACAAATCAGTTTCTGGTTGGTGTTATTTTAATTACTGTATTATGAGGGTTGCTTCATCAACATCCCAAACATTGAAGCTCTAACCTTTGGACAATACATAATTTTGAGGAAAATGCCATTTAAATGTCTTTAGAGAATATGAAACTAAATTTAAGTAGATTTTATTAAATTAGGTTTTAAAAAAATGTGTTGTTTTTTTTTTTGCCATAATTATAAGAGTTACTTCTAAGGAACATCAGTGTTACAGGGGATATTTGTTACCTAATTTTGTTGCCAAGATTGAAGGAAAAGACCCAATTGTGAATCATTTACATATTTTGATTCCTTTACACTTTAATAGTTCCTGAAAGTTTTGAAACATAATTAAGTATTTTTCATGTTTTACATATGATTCATGAAAATGAATTTTTAAAACAAAAGAAATAGTACAGACAAGCTATTACAATTGTGGACTATAAACAATACAGAGGCCAGGATGAACAGTACTACAGGTGCCACCAAAAAAGTCAGGATTGAAATTGAGATGGGGGGGTGGCGGGGAAATCTATCAAACACTGAGAGTCTCATTTAAAACAGAAAAAGTCTTTGACAGTCAGCTGGAAGAACATTTTCAGGCAACGCTCATATTCAGGCTGAATTTTTGCCATCAGTATATCTAAAAGAGTTTCAGCTCATATTAAAATCTGATGTAGGTGACTAGTTTCTTATCTCAGTTTTTGGCTTATTCCTTGCAATTAAAATTGTAGAAAAGTAGCCCGAAATTTCAGGAAAGCAAACCTGGCAAGATAGTGTCTTGTATTTGTTACAGGTACTTATAACACTGTTTCTGGGGTTCTAGATTGACTTGGGAATTTAAATAAACTAAAAACAGAGGAGAAAAGATAAGGAGCCATGTTACCCTTTCCTCTCTGTCCACATTACTCCACACAGATGGTTCAAGACTATTCATTCCAGCTCTATGTAGCTATAAAGCCAGCAGTGTCTGCTGGAGGGTAGAGAGCTGGATTTCTAAGTAGCTTTGTTCCAGATGGGAATACAGAGTGACTCACTCAGTCTGCAGGAGCAGGTCACTGGATAAAGAAGATCTCCATGATGCATCTGAGACTTGGCATAATTCCTAAACTCTCTATACCATTAAAATTACAGCATTTATTCTCTATTTAGGAGAACACATACAATTTGGCTTTTTATGGATCACCATATTTTTTTTCCCCTAGCTTGCTTACAGTCCTCTGCTCCATTTCACACACAGCCTCTTCTCCATTTGTGTTTCCTAGTTCCTCCTTTTCCTGCTGATGACAGTAAATGTGAGCATAGCCTGGACCCTGCTTAGTTAAGTTGTGGCTATCAAAATTGGCAGATCATTTCAGCTGTCTTTCCCCTGGGTGAACATACATCTAGGTCTCTTTCTTCTATCTCAGCTATCAATGTTAAGGCATATTGAATATTTACCATCTCCAAGATGTTTATCTATCTATCTTAATTGAAATTCCTCATTACCAGCTGCCAACTCAAACAAAATTCTGCTGCTGCTGTTGTATCCACTACAGCCTGCAAAGGCAGCCAGCAGAGATCAGCTACACGAACAGCATTTGCCACTCAAATAGTGAGTCCCTGTCTTCACCACAAAATGTCACATGGAATGGGGACATTGCTGGTAAGCTAATATGGTGCTATCTTGCAAATTACAGCATACTGTTTCTGACGAAAAATAAGACTTCTTGTCATTATATTTCTTTCTCAGTTCCCTTTTCTCTCTTAGGGAAGATAGTTTACTATAAGGTCCTTAAGAATTATAACTATCAGAATTCAGTTCTATAGAACTTCTGAACAGTTTATCCTCCTAATTTCCTTAATTTGCCTATCCACAACTCTTCAGCAGTTTCATCCAAGATATCCAGATGTCCCAGCTATCTCAGAATAGCACACATGCTGCTGATCTGAAGGCAGTGCTCAAGGAAATAGAAAATTTAGGAATTTTAGGAAATTTAGGAAACAAGAATTTTAGTCCTTAGCACCACCTGTATGCGTTAGCCTAGAATTTTCCAGGTTTCATAGCAACAGTATTTCCTGATTTTCATGAAGGCATTTCCTTCATTACTATTATATTAATATAAAAATAATAAATAGTATTTTCTGATTGTAGTGAGGCAAAGAGAAAGTGAGAAGTCACATAAAAATAATCAAATAGTTTTGAAACTCTCTAAATGAAAAATGAGGGAGTTACCTGGATTTGAGCCAGCGTTATTTGAACCAGGGTTAACTCCATTCTCATAAGCAATATTTTTTCATCATTGTAATTCTTTTACCTTGAAAGCAGCTTTAACTACTACAAATTCACACATGAAGGAAATAATTTAATGACTGAGTCCTTTTTCTAAGTAACAAAACCATGTCCTCTTGACAGTTTTTTATCAAATTATGTTTGAGCTATGTGATATTTTGGGAGAGAAATGAATTTTGTCCATTTTTCAAATGCAAGAGAGTCAAGCTTTAAAGGAAAAGTCAATATAATAAATAGAAAAGATAAAAAGTAACTCCTACCAATGCTAAGGAGACTGATAAATCTCAAGCAAGCAAGAGGACCACCATGCACTACCCCCTAACTAGGACATTGGATTAAAGTGCCAATATTCTTTCATTGCCGTCATCACCAAGGACATCAGTTACATAAGAATGTGACATAAATATGGAAACAGATAAATATCCTTCTACAAATGAAGAAAAGGGGGTTGTTTTCTATCTGTAATGCTGAACAATGAAATACTGAATGAATTGATAAAAAAGATTAATAACCATTGATTGATCCATCCTTTACAACCACTTTCTACCCCTGTCTGCTCACTAACATCAGGGCAATGCAGAGCACAGGCGGGTTGTCTTTTCATACAGACACCTGCATCTGCACAAAGCGCAGAAGCTGCAAATATAGGAGCAGCCCAAGCACCTACTGCATGGGATCTGGTTTTGGCAGTGATTGGTTCCAGATGCTGCAAAGGAATTTTCCACAAAACCCACGAGGTAAGCAGTCATGGAAGAACTGATGTAACAGGACAGATTCTTCCCCAATTTACTGTTTAGCTAGTTTATGCCCTGAAGAATGGCATCTTATGCCTTTTCCAAATTCACTCTCTTCCATCACCTGAATAACATATATCCTGTTTAGTGAAGTCTGTCACCTCCTTTTTCTATTCTGCTGAATACTTCCCCCATCCCCAGAGCTTTAGCAGTCTCTGCACCAAGGATCCTCTGACACCACAGCTGCACAGACTCTGCTCAGACTGCAGAAAATGAGCTGTGAGTCCATACAGAGACAAGGAAAATAAATATTCTAGGTATGGTGTGCCAGGATTATTAGGAGCTCAAGGATTCAAGAGGGAAAACACTGGCTCAAGAAGGTATATAATTGTAAATTAAAACAGAAAGGAAGGCTCCTTGGCCCAGAGATTATTCACGAGCATCTTGGTCGTGTCACCAGTGCCATGAATGTCAATAGAGCTGGTGGTAGCTGGCAGCTCAGCAGCCCTGGTCATCCATTGCAGGGAGCCATGGGATAGCCTGCCCTCCCCATCATGACAGATGCCTGACTGAGCAACAGCCTTGGGTACCATATCTGGAGAATGAGTATATCCTTAACCTCAGAGGTCATTAAATCTAAGCTGACTTTGTGAGTCAGTAAATATTTGCTTAATACCTGTAAGCTGGACATGTCTTGCTTTTCATGGGGTCATGGACAACATGCCCAAGCAGTCCAGCTCAGAATAGGGCCCGCAACAACAGATGTGCTCTTACTGCTGAAACCTACTGCACTTAACCTCAGTCCTTATTGAAAAATCAAATGCATGGATTGTGTTTTGTATAAAAATGTGGTGATGACTATGTAAACTGGGAGAAATTGCACATTATGGGTCTGTGTTGCAGATACCTGATTGAAGCAAATCTTTCTCAATATGCTGTTTTAGTCTCTTTAAAACCAGCCAATTCCTACTACTCCATTTGCTTATACTGCAGCTATTTGACCCTTGATATTTTTAGCAGATTCACCATAGGTCACTAGTTGCAATGTGTGTGTACAGTTTATTGAGTAGATAACCCACAGCCATGTCTATTTTGTTTTTACAAGCATTTTTGTTCAGTTACACTGCCAAAGTAGTCAGCAGGATAATATTTCATTAGGTCATCTTTTTGCATTAATTTTTTTTTTGCATTAGTAACGAGAATTTCCTCAGCAGAATATTGTTGCTAATTACATTCACTCAGTCAATTTAACCACCTAAAGTCTAAGTCTAATTTAAACTAATTTACTTGGCTGTCTCATTGTTTACTGCAGAGGGAGAATGGTCTGAGAGAGCAAGAAATCTCTAGTGTATTTTTAATACTTACACCATCCCAAGATGAATCACTCTCTAGGAGTCCTTCCTCCTTCTGCTGAGTACAGACGTAGATTTAAAATGGATGCCCACCCCTGCTTTCATGCAGTGTACATATGAAGTTCTCTGCAGATGGACTGCAAAGAAATGGCATTACATAGACACAGCTTGAAATCGCAGTTAGCTGATGTGAATGAGAGGTTTAGATCACCTAAAGAATCAAATGTATTAGCAAAATCATGCATCATATAAATTTGCAAAAGCATGACTCAAAACTTGTTGGCAAGTTTCACTCTATTACTTATTACACAGATGAAGTACACAAAGGAAAATTGTATTAAGATCAATTTGCATGGAGACCGGGGTCACAAAAGGGCAAGGGTGTAAGGGAGATCCTCCCACAGAGATACAAGGCTCAGAGTTGACCCCTTACTTTCTAAACTCCTGATGGAGACTAGGTGTGATTGAGTCAAAACTTCACCTCAGACTTGGTCAACAGGTTATATCTAAAGGGTTTAACAGCCCTTAATAATTGACTAACTTAACAATGAATGATACAATAATTACATATTTTAATAATTATAATTTAGTTTTATTAATTATAATAATTGCATAATTACAATAATAATAGCAGTAGCTGAACTACAAATCAGAGATGGCAACATTCACACTACACTTGCTATAAGGTATTTATAGCAATTCACACACACAACAATTATGTACAAAGGTACCTGTTAAAAATTCTTCTCAAGTTTTGTGGAGTAATTTGTGGAGGGGGCTGATGGCTGTGAGCCAGAGGGGTGAGCTGACAGAAGAAGAAATTGATAAGATTCATGTTTACCTGTTAAGGGAAGAAGAAGAAGACAAGGTCATTCACATGGGAACTGAGAGAACAGAGACAAACAACGGACACCTGCAGTCAGAAAAACAGGACTATTATCTGTTCGTAAAATTCTTGTAAAAAGCCTGCCCAAAAACAGTGATGCTGACTGCTTTGTACCAATGAACACGATGAGCTGTGTTATCATAACCAATGAATGAAGTATGCACTGTGTTAAAGAAAGTATAAAGAATGTATAAAGAATATATAAAGAATGCATAAACATGTGGCCGTAATAAAGGAGCCATTTTACCTGTTGCTATGTGTGTCTTGTCCATCCCAACAGCAACATCTGGTGACCCTGACATGGTTGTCTATTGGAGACATTGAAGGGAGCTGTTGGAGACATCGAAGAGGGCTGTCGGGCAACGGGCAGCCAGGACAGAGCCCAGTGGAACACAAGAGCAGCAGGGCTAGCTACTGCTCCGGACCTGATTCTGACACCTGGAGGGACGGTTATCCAGGTGAGCCACTGGGAACATAATGGCAGATAATTTGTCAAGCGAAGAACAGACTGTTTTATCTACATGGAAAGCTCTGTTGAAAAGAAAAGGTATTACGACTGGGGACAATGCCCTTTGTAGTTGCTGTGGGCAAAGTCACAAGATTTTGAGACTGATGCAAGTATTGCTTTTAGTGTTAGAACATGGAAAAAGGTTGGAGAAAGACTGTGGGACATGGTATCAAATGGGGACAAAGTGGCAGCAGACTTGGCTATTAATTGGACGTTCCTTTATGAGACTTTAAAAAAACAGAAAACAGAGCAGGACAAGAGAGAGCAGATGGAAAGAAAATCAGAGCAAAAAATTGAAGCTAACGGGGAACAACAGACAGCCAAGGTCCCGCTCGGTGATAAGCCCTTCCCTAAAGTAGAGCTGGCTGGAGCTGCTTCTACCCAGGCTCCCCAGGGATCTGCTGTTATGGGGAACAAACAACAAGCTGATAATGCCTCTCAATACTTGTCTCCAAAAGACTATGTTAAGCCTGTGTACCCTTCCCCTGTGCAGCAGTTAGCTGAATTAGGTACCAAGTTGAAATATATCACTCCTGCACAGCAGTTAGCTGAAATGACTTTTAAAAAAGAAACAAGCGGGGCCATCTGCCCCACTGCTCCCCTCCGAAGTGCGTGAGCAAACAAAACTGTCAAAGCTATATCCTCCCTTGCCTAATAGCAATAGCAAGAATGATGAAATGCCAGTGATAAGAAAACCTGAACTGGAGCATTAATCTGTTTGTCACAAACCCCACAATACATCTAAGCCTGCTATCCTGTGGAGTTTATCTCCCTGTCAAGCAACTGTAACCACTCGACAACCTCTACAGTTTTGGGAGCATGTAATAAAGAAAGCAGCTGAGGTGGGGGATTGGGATTTGTTAGAAAAAATGACTGATATGCAGAGTGTTGATATGAATGGTACTTGAGATGATGCTATGGCTTTTCCTGTTTTTAAAGCAGTCTCTAATTTAGGGCAAAATGATAGTCATCAAGTTTTTTCATGGAGGGTCGTGCAAGACCTCCAAGCAAAGGTGGCTAAATTTGGTATCAATTCTCCAGAAGTAATGCAATTAATTCATGTTATTAATGCTAATGTACTTGCTCCTTATAATATTATGCATCTTGCTACAAGTCTGTTTCAACCGGTGCAATATGGTGTATTTCAAAATACCTGGAGGCAATTAGCAGAGTGAATGGCTTTAGGGAACATGCAACTGCTCCAGCAGGACCCTCGTCATGCTGTGGAAGTTGATGCTTTACTGGGTATTGGAGCTTTTACTAACCTGGATTTACAGGTGAGGTAGGACCCTTTAATTTTGGCACAGGCTCAACAAACAGGTATGAGCACTTTAATTAAAATGATGGAAATGGCAGCCCTGAAACAGAGATATGTTACTATACAACCAGGTGACAAGGAACCTTTTTTGCAATTTGTGGAAAAGGTTGCTGTAGCTATTAAGAAACAAGTATATGGTGAAAATTTGTGAAAAATTTTGTGTAAACAATTAGCTAGAGATAATGTAAATGAGGACTGTTGGAAAATTATTGAAGTCTTGCCAGGGGATGCCTCATTAGCTGATATTGTAACTGCTTGCTCAAAAGTTGAGACAGTAAAGCATGAAAAGGCTGTTCTTGCAGCAGTCCTAAAGCTTTCACCAAACTCTTTTATTGGTGCACAATAAGGGCAATTAAAGGCACTGCAAACAAAATGGTGAGCAGAAAATAGCAATTAAAATGAATCCAGGCAGTAATTTTAATTGCGATCATTGTGGTAAACCTGGACATTGTGCTAAGCAATGCAAATCTAAATACCATTTAAGTGGACAGCGTTTGCAGGAAAACTGGAGGAGGAGCACAAAGGGGCGTGAGGACACAAATATCCCAACAGCCATAAACCCTGCAGGCACTGCAAAGCTATCCATTTGTGAACAATACTCAGGAGCTCTGCAGGGCATTGATATACCCACTGCTGACACAGTAACTCTTTTGACAAAGCAAATATGTAAGGTGCCTCTCAATGCCTATGGTCCTATAGGACAGGGATTGAGTGTGGTTCTAGCAGGGAGATCCAGTAGTGCCATTTATGGTATTCATGTACATGTCGAGATTATTGATGATGATTATTTAGGACAAATTAATGCTATGGTGTCAGTGAACCCCCTGTTAGTATTCAAAAGGGGACTTTTATTGCTAAATGTGTGCCCTTTGTAAGTTATGTTCCGAATGCATTGAACCAAAGTCGTGACACAGGACATCTTGGATCTACAGGAGAGCACCAGGTATTCTGGACTCCAAAAGTAACAGATCAATGCCTGGAAAAAAAATGCATCCTTACAGCCAAGGGACATCATCCAGAAACCATAACAACAAAAGGTTTGATTGACACTGGAGCAGATGTAACCATAATTTCATAATTCTACTGGCCTCAATCATGGCCTCTCATTCACGGAGGTTTTGGAATTATTGGGTTGGGTGGCTCAACAATAGGTGGTCTTCTGCCATTGTGATTAATGTAAAAAATTCTGATTGCCAACAAGTTAACATCAGGCCTTATGTTGACAATGTCCCATCTAATTTATGGGGATGAGATTGTTTATCCCAATGGGGTGTCAAAATCCCTATGGATTTTTAACAGGGGCTACTGTGATGCAGGGGCTTAAATGTCCAGTTGTAGCCTTCATGTGGTTAACAGATAAACTGTTGTTATCATGCGAGGGAAAGCCATAGCAACACACGGCTACTTCCAGAGAAGACGCCTCTTATTGAACAAAACTCGGACATTTTTATAGTGTGGTTCGCAAAGCTCAGGCAGAACAGAGAGTTATTGGACAGAATAGGAAAACAACCACTGTCACATACTCACAGTACACTTGCGTGAAAAACAACAGGTGTCTAATCTGTGTTTCTTCCTTACCTGCCTGGGAAATGTGTATCCAGAACAGCCTGGGAGGGTTTTAGCTATCTAAGAGAAACTAGAACTGAAACTTTACACAGCCTGAGAAAATCGTGGCTGAAAATTTCCTAGGCCATGAACAGTGTCCACAATAAACCTGTCTGAACAGACCAGTGGCCCCTCACTACTGAAAAGCTCACTGCCCTGCAAGAACTAATAGCAGAACAGCTTCAAGCTGGATATATTGAAGAATCATTCAGCCCATAGAATACCCCTGGTTTTGTGATAAAAAAGAAATCTGGAAAATTGAGACTTTTGCATGATTTACAGCAAATAAATGCTGTAATGACAACAACAGGAGCTTTAAAACCAGGCCTTCTGACACCCACAATGATCCCACAGGGACGGAAAATAATTGTCATTGATTTAGAAGATTGCTTTTTTACTAGTACACTGGCTGAACAATGTAAGGCAAAATTTGCTTTTACTGTGCCTCCTTTAAATCATGCTGAACCTAACAAAAGATATCAATGGAAGGTGCTACCTCAAGAAATGAAGAATTCTCTAACTATTTGCCAGCAGTTTGTGGCACAAGCTTTATCAAAGGTGTTCAGGCATTACAACAACAATTTAACTTGTCACGTAGTGAAGCAATGTTCTCTTGCTCTGGTTGTCACATGACTCACATTTCTCAATATTATGGGACCAAATCCAGAGGTTTACTTCCTTTACAAGAATGGCAAAACGATGTTACAAAAATACCTGAATTCGGTCGTTTTAAGTATGTTCATGTGATGGCAGATACTTTCTCTCATTCAATGATTGCATCGGCACTTACAGAAGAAACAGCTCGTGATGCTGTTCGTCATTTTTGCCATGCCTTCTCTATTTTAGGTGTTCCATCACACATAAAAACAGATAATAGATAATGCCCCAGTATATGTTTCACAGAAGCAACAGATGTTTTTCCATGCTTGGGGCGTTGATCATTCTACTGGTACTCCCCATGTCCCAATGGGCCAGGCGATTATTTAATGAGCTCATGGTATTCTTAAACGTCAGGTTCAAAAACAAAAAGGGGAAAGGCAAAGGGAACCACCTCAAGTGAGATTAAATAAAGCTCTTTATATATTAAACATTTTATGCCCCTTACCTGACTCACAGTTATCTCCTATCTTTTATCATTTTTGTCTTTGAATTCTAAATAACCAAATTTTCGCAGAAATACTAAGGTATGGGTTCAGGATTTACTTACTGCAATGTGGACTGGTCCAGTGGAGTTAATAACCAGGGGAAGACGATATGCTTGTGTTTTGACGGTGAATGGCCCTTGTTGGGTTCCTGCTCGCTCTGTTAAGCCTTACCTGGAGCACGCAGGAAGAGACAGGATGGATGGTCCTGCAGCCAAATGAACAGTACTGTTAATAGGAATAGACTTGGAATTTGGATCTGATAATAGCCTCATGTACAAACCTTCACATTTTCAAACCAAAGAAATATTATCTCTAATCTAGCAAAATAACTATATGCTTGGTTAAATACAATTTATAACCTAACTGTATCTGAGTGGGACTACTTTTTTCAGCCCAAATTATTTTTTAAGTCAGTCAGTGGTGGGTTTCCACGTATTAGTTACTGCTACCTCTGAAGCCATGGTCTGCTTATTTAGCAGGAGTTCAAAGATTCACAGTGCAGGTCAGAAGTGAAGTGTGAGCTGTATCAATTTCAACAGAGCCACTGGCAAGGAAAGTCAATCACTCTGCTGACAGGAGCTATAGACACCCTTCTTTTGCAAGGCAAGCTTCAGTGCTCTACCTGGTTACTGTGCCTTGCAGGGGACAGCTATGCAGTAATTTCCTCCTATTTTCAGGGACATTTTAACTGACATCAGTTTTATCAGTCTATTTTCGTTTGAAAGTTTAAATTACATAGCTGACTCCAACAGGCATTTTGGAAAATACCTGGTGATCTCTCCTGGGATTTACAGTAATGTGCTGTCCTGGTTTTGGCTAGAATAGATTTTTTCTTCACAGTAGCTAATATGGGGTTGCATTTTGGATTTCTGCTGAACACAGGGTTGATAACGTGGGATGTTTTTTGCTGTTGCTGAGCAGCACTTGCAGAACAGGAGGTTTTTGCTTCTCCTACTGCCCTGCCAGCAAGAGGCTGGGGGTGTACTAGGGGCTGGGATGGAACAGCTGGGATAGCTGACCCCCACTGACCAAAGGGATAGTCCACACCGTGTGATGTCATGCTCAGCAGATAAAGCTGGGGGAAGAAGGAGGAAGGGAGGACATTCCGGAGATGGCTGGACACCTGCCTGTCCATGGGAAGTAAACAATGAATTCCTTATTTTGCATTGCTTATGTACGGGGCTTTTACCTTCCCTGTTAAACTGTCTTTATCTCAACTCATGAGTTTTTTCACTTTTATTCTTCCAATTCTTTCCCCCATCTCACTGGTAGGGTGCGAGTAAGCAGCTGTGTGGGGCTGAGTATGCTGCAAGGTTTCTCTTGGGCCTCCATCTTTCATCTTTTTCTGTCCAAACTTTTCTAAGATCAAGGTCACAAACAAACTTTAGTCTTATATCTTAATCTTATATATTAAATGATTACCTATATCTTATATATTAAATGATCCAGAACTACACTGAAAGCAACACCCCCCAGTCCAGATGGACAGCAGCTATCACAGTGTGATTGTTTAACCAGGTAAATCCAAATTACAAGGAGAGGTGTACCTAAAACATTTTCTCTTGTATGGGTCTATTTTAATGGCTTTAGGCACAAAACCTAATTCCTATTTTAAACTGTCATAATTTATGCCGGATTAAAAATATCAACCGCTTTAAGAGGTCTTTTAAATAAAGGTCAAATTTTTGAGCACTCAACCCTAGACCAGGGAAAACTTGGATTCCAGTCATGTGGCAGCTGGATAGGGTTTGAACTCACTACATCTAGCTCCCTTAACATGTTTATGAGGGTTTTTTTGAATGTGCACTACCAAGAAGGGAGTAAACCAAAAATTATAATGGCACGTAATAGCATAGATGTATTCTAATCACCTGTCTGTGTATATATTTTCTTTCACTTTGAGGACTGTAAAATTATTTCAGAAATAAGGTCTGTGATGCCAAACTCTACCCATCCACCCTACTCTATAGGATGTTGATGGTCCTCAACCCACCCTGAATAGCTATAACTCTTCCAACTTCATGGGCAGCATAACCAGGGCAAATTAGAAGCCAAGGGGCAGCAATGGGCATGGCACCTTATACAGAATATGGTGATACAGTCAGGTGATAAAGAAACATGAAATGTTACAGAAACTTACATAGTGCAAGGGTGAAAAGGGTGGAGAGATATGTTCTCACACCACAGCCCACTCTTGTCATTATGTTATATGAGCTGTCTGCCCCCAAGGACGGTAAGACAAGAACAGTGAGCACCATGTGCCCCAGCAGTCATCATCTGGTGACCTTCCAACCTCACACAAAGCATGAGGCAGCATCTTGGCAGTTCCTAATGCTCACTTGCTCAGTGCTTTGAGTTATAATTTGGAAAACTGATATCTAGTTCACATTCCTCTTGTGACTGATTTAACTTGTATCTTTTATTCCTCCTGTATGTCCTCTCAGCATATTGGTAAAAACATGATTCAGATTACTTGGGCAGAGAGAAGGTTTGACCAAATTATGTCTTAATTAATTAATTCCCACAGCAAATGATTTCCTTATGAGAATTCATTTATTATTAAACATATACACCAACTTCAATACACATAAATTTCCCTCCAAACTCATCATGTTGTACAAACACAAAAATTCCAAAGAAATCTGCAGTTATTAGAAGGCAAATGTAAAAAAACACAGCATTATGGAGTAAGCAGCTACTAGGATGTACAAATGAACTTCTTTAATCAAATAACTCATAATTGTTACTCTTTTTAGCAGTAATTTAAAACAAGCCTATAGAATTTTAAGGTATAGTATATCATATGTTGAGAACAATAGAAATTACTATTTAGGCATGGAAAGACTCATTACTACTCTCAGGACTGTGTATTTATTACTCTATTACTAATTTATTACTTTTCTATTAATATCTGACTCCTTCACAGGGGATATGAAAACTTTAGCCATTCTTGATTAAAATGCTAAGTAAAATCTCAGAAAACAAGTTGTGTTATTTTTATAGTACAATTAACAACTTCACATACTTTTGCATTTTTTCAGTTGTTACAGTCTGCACTTTTAGTCCCAAGTAAGTTTGCCTTAATTAATTGGAGGCTTAGTAAATGCATGCCCCAACTATCTGGCAAAGCATTTGACTAAATTCCATGCCAAGACATGTTCTCTAGCTCTTCTCTCTCTATTCTGCTTCCCAAACAAATACATGCTTCAGTTTTCCAAGCAAAGTATCAAACAGTGCCCTGTGTGGCTTTTAAGTCCCTGCTCCAGGAGTTCCAACAAGACAACATAATCCAGGGAGGCCACTTCATCCTCATCACCCAGGAGAGGCTCAGAAGTAAGATTGTATGGAGTGTGCTTTGGTCAGGCCACGCAGCGTGGGGGAAGAACTGTTTAACTGTGACTTAAAGTTGCTGTCCTCATAGGAATTAACACACTCCAGCTCCATGTTCCAGTGTTCTAATGAATAGTTTTAAGAAAATTTCAGAGAAAATCAGATCTTCACTAGAAAGTGCTGAGGCAGAGCCCAGAAAGGACTTTTATACTGGCATCCACAAGTGAGGGAGAGAGGGAAAGAAGAAGAAAAGAAAGGAGGAAGTATAGAGTGAAGGAACTGTAGCCTTATATAAAAATATCAACAGTTTAACATTGTTTTGTTACTCAGCAAGGTAAAAAACTTGGTACTTATTTGTCTGTACTGAAATAAAATACAAGGTTCTGTTTGCAGCGGATTTATTCAGTTTAATTCCATGAGAATGAAAGGAAAACTCTCTATAGATTTCAAAGCAAATTCATCTATTATTGTTGTGATGGTTTTCTTGACAATTAGGCCTGAGAGTTTTCTGATTATTCTAATGCAAAATATACAGCTTCACTCTTGGAGAGCATCTTTTTCTGCCATCTTCATTTATACTTAAAGAGTTTTATTGATGTTTATGTGAAGAGGGTAGTAAGAAAGGTTCTATTTTCATAGAACAGATTCTGTTAGGTTTTGTTAATTTACTTACAAAGGTGTCTGGGATGAATGTCCATAATGTGATTTCACATTTAAAGAGCTTTTCATCAGTAAGCGCCTGCAAAGATGGCCATCAGAATGCAAGACTTGTAATGTGGACAGCTCATGCTTCAGAAATAAAGATACAGAGATGTTGACCACTCAATACAGTAAAATTACACCTTCTATCTAATAGAGTATGTTTAAAATAAGGTTACATCAGTCTTACATAAGACATTAACTTACTTCAGCAATAGTTTGGACATGACTCATTGTACACAAAACTGATTTTTCCACTTTTACTAATGTGACAATTATTCATTATTCTAGTGCCTGAAAAATTTCTCAAGTAATACAAACATGGCAACCAGGCAAATATATTACCTGCCTAGCTACAGGGATCCACATGCATATGTTTTCTTTTTCTGATTCCTGCCATTGCAAGTTTCAACTGCTATTACATTGGTAAGTGCATCTTACTGTCTGTAAAGATTGGACCACAAAATAGATAAAGTCACACAAGATATTTCTCAAATCATTTATTTCCTATAAAGCCTTCAGTGACTCAAAAGAGAACATGAAAAACATGGGGGAAACTAAATGTTTAATGATAGTGTATCTATGAACAAAAGAATCGAATTACTACCTTTAAAAAAGCCATAACTGCCTCCAAGTACAATCTTAACTATAGTTTACTGCATTCTGGTGATTCCACTTCCTGAATGGAACTGGTTTAACATTAGGAAGGTCTCACAGTTCACAAGAACATTTTTCTCAAATTTCACATAAGGATTAAAATACAGTTCTGCACGAAGTCTGGAGAGTGCTTACAGATGACACTGGAAGCAAGAAAAACTTCATGGCCTCGGTAGCTTTGTTTAAATTAATTGTATGTGTTTTCATAACAAGTTCTCACAACTAGAGCACTGAAAGTGTTTGTCTTCTTTCCTCTGATATTCTTAGACCTCCTGTTGAACAGCAGATTCATTTCATCACAGTAATGATTGCTGCTGCTATTTCCTCCCCCCTCCTCTATTAGGCATTTCAGTTTCAAGGAAACAGTTAATTGGAATTTTCTCATTTCACAGGATTGTCACCTTCCTTATTTCTATTTTATCTGCTTAAGTCTTCCCAGAAATGCTGTAAAAATTTTTATTCACAAAATACACAGAAATAAAAAACCACACTTTAATAAATTTTTTTAAGTCAACGTATGTACACTGTGGGAATGGTGCCAAACACCTGGCATCCCACCTAAGATCAGAACAAGAGAATATCAGCCCTAAAGGCCCTGCTAATTTGAGTGTTTGCTGAGGATGCTGTGAAAAAACGATCTGGGTTGGAGATCCACTGTTTGATTGTGTGTTACTGTGATTAAAAACAATCAAATGCATGGAATGCTTGAGATAGATTTTGTGTGTTACAAAATTAGCAGAGGCCCTGGGGACCAATCAGAAGGTGACTGTAACAAAATTAAATAAAAGGGAGCTCACATGGCAATAAAAGGAACATGCAAAAAGGAGAGGAAAAAAACAGCATCTGCATGTGGAGGTGTGTTCCCCCCTCTTCCCTTCCAGGCTCTAGTGTGATCTGAGAAATGCTTTTTAGGCTTTGGCCTTGAAAACAGCACCGGGGCTCAGCTCTTCCCGAGCTCATCAAGGATACTGTCTTGCTCCCAGGAACTGCTGTTGACTAATGAGCTCCTGTTTTCCTTTTGACCAGCCTTGGAAAATATTTTTCTTGCCCAAATGGCACAACATTCCTCTTCTTACGCTGACAAAGAAAGTGCTGGCCCAAACTGTGGCCAGAATGAAACACTATTATGACTAAAACCCACTCTCTTGTGACCCCATGAACAGCCTATGGCCCACATAGAGACCCTTAGGGCTCTCCAGGAGCCGTGGGCTGCAACCACAATCTCTCTCTGGGGGAATGCATCTCAAGCCCTCAGGTTAGCAGAAAACTGACTGAATAGGAAACCTTGATAAAATGCTATGGCAAGAGGGATTAGCATGATCTTTTGGGAGTCTGTGAGGGGAAGACAGACTAGAAGGGAGGAAGTTGTCTCACCTCTGTGTATCTAATACTGTAACACTAAGATTTGTTTACTAATTTCATGTCTCTGTTTACAACATCAACGTACTTCAATGTTCAAAGGTATGTCACAGAAAGGGATCTAAGTGCTGAAAAGTTAACATTGTGGTGGGTGTTTTAAGGGGTTTGGCATATTTAGTTTGCTGAAGAGAAATTTCACAGATGATGTGCATACTGGTATCTGCAAATGGAAAAGACATCCAAGAAGAGGTGACAGTCAGTCTCTGTGAAAAATGTAGTAAGATCCAGTAACTGGAATGTTAATTTAGACAAATTTAAAAGAGGTAAAAAGTTTTCGTTGCCAAACAAGTCACACTGCTAGCTGATCTCATCACAAGTAATCAAATAACATATGAGCTAAATCCTTGAAATTCATGAATATATCAGTTCTTTCATTCGTCCCTTTCCTCTGTGGACATGGTAAGAACAGTTTCCTGGATTGCTCTCAATACATCCATAAGACATGCTGGAACGTTTTAGCCTCATTGAATTGCTGGGGTTTTACAAAGAAGTACCTAACCACTGCCAGCGTGACAGGCAGGTCATAGTACATGTTCTAGTTTTACACTTCACAAAATATATAGAAATTAAAGAACAAAAAATTAAAAACTAAAATTACTTAGAGCCATCACTAACTTAATTAGGGAACTTAAGACAGGCTATGTTTTCTCTAACCTTGTACAGCTGTGGCCACAGGCTCCCTTTCCCAGTCAACAGAGAGAATCAAAGGAGCAGTCCACCTGGGATACTTGACACCCATCTGAAGGTGAACCATACCACACAAATCTTTACAAAGTAGGCATTAGGTGAGATGAATCCCAGCCACACCCCCAACATCTCCCATCATGAAAACAGGGAAGTATAATAAGGCAAACTTCCAATGTATCACTTTGGTGTTAGGCAGGTAACAAATTTCTCTTAATGTGAGGGTCAGTGCCAGCCTTAACAAAATGAACATACAAACTTCAAAACAAAAGCCATAAATAATGCATAAAATCTTACAGTCCTTTGGGATGTAACTGCACAATGTTCTAATCAAAAAAGTATTTATTTAGGGACAGGCAACACCAATTGACTCTCGAGCAAAGCTGTTGCCTTGGGAAGCACAGGACAGGCACAGAGAGCTCTGTTGAGGAAGGCAGATTTCATCAACCCACAGCAGGTAATACCTGAGTGTTCCTTGGCCATCTGTGAGCAGCAGGAGGCACTGAGAGCAGCCACCGCAGCCAGCCAGGGAGGTGCTCTGCAGCATGCAAAGGGGATTGAGGCAGCGGACATCTTCGGCAGTTTAACTTAGAAAACCAACCAACCCAAAAACCAAAATAAGGGGTTAATAAAGGTTACACCTTCAGGTGACTACCTCGTCTATAGTTATGCCAAAACTTACTCTGTTTAATACATAGTGTGGGAGCTGGCAGACCACGCAGCAGGCTGGTGGGCACATCTTGGTTAACAAAAAAGGGTGGTGCAAAAAGGACGGCAGCTGCCATCCCTGGCAGCCTAAGGAAGGACCGTGGCTGATCCCACTGTTTTGTGTTCCATAGACGATGAGGTGAGGAATGCCGATGTATAGGGAGTGGACTAGGGATGAAGGTAAGGATCTTCCCTCAGGAACCCAGACGAAAAGCCCTCAAAAGCGACCACTCCCCGCCTCGAGGCCGGCCGGGCGCACAAGGAGAGCCCCGGGGGCGGGGGCAGCGAGCAGCGCCTCCCCGAGCGGCGCCCCCGGTCCTGACGGCGCTTCCGGGCGGGGGAGCCGGGATGTGCGTCCGGGTTGGGTCGGCCCCAGCGAGCGCTTTCCTCTCGCCTTGCCTCAGTCCGCTCTTCCCTGCGCCCCTCCGCCGCCGTGCCCTGGGCGGGAGCGCGGCCCGCCCGCTCCGGAAGGGTTGGTGAGAGGGGCTGTGGGGCAGCGGGGCCGGGGCCGCGGGAGGGGCCGGGGCGGCCGGGCCTCCGCCCTCGGGCAGGGCCGGGAGGTGCCGGTGGCATGGAGCCCTGCGCCGGGACCCGCGGGTGGCTGCCTGTGTTCTCGGCCAAAATGGCCATCCAGATAGACGGGTGTAGGCTAATACAGCCAAGAAATATCTGTCTGAGCGAGCCGAGCGAAGGGATCGGGGTAGCCGCGCTCTGCCAGCACGGTGTGAGTGTGGCGGTGGGTACAGCCTTTAAACGGGAGTATTTCCCTTCCTTCGAAAGGAGGGTGATCTGAGTCTTGGGAGGAAATGTGCCACTCTCAGCTGCCAAATGTTACTGTGATGAACTCCCGCACAGCAAAACGTGGGGAAAAGTTAGCTTTTATCGCGTGGGTAGTGATAAAGTTGCAGCAAGTCCGAGGCGGTCAAGACAGACTTCAGAGCCTCGAACAACTGGTTAAGGGAGCAGAAAAACAAGCAGTGTTCTCTTGTGGCCTTCCAGTCACAGGGAATGAAATAGGAAGAAAGAGGAAGAACCCGGTGTTACAGGCAGAATTTTGGTTTTTCCATGGTGGGTCAGTCTGCACAACAGCCGTGCCTGCTTGCAATAGATGGGGTACACCTGTTTCGAAGGAGGAAATTACAAGAGTTAGTAGGACTCACTGAAGGAGTTTTAGACCAGATGTGAAGGCGAAAAGGGATAAAACCAAGCTTCCTAGAGAAAAGTTTGGGGCAGGCATGCATTTGAGGGATGGAGGTCCAGAGAGTGGTGGTGAATAGATGTAAATCCGTCTGGCAGCCGGTTGCTAATGGTGTTCCCCAGGGCTTGGTGTTTGTGCCAGTCCTCTTTAATAACTTCACCAATGATTTTGATGAAGTGATCGCATGCACCCTCACTCAGTTTGCAGGTGACACCAGGTTGGGTGGCTATGTTGGGCTGCTGAAGGGTAGGAAGGCTCTGCAGAGGCATCTGGATGGGCTGGGTTGATGGTCCAAGGCCCATTGTGTGAGATGAAACAAGGCCCAGTGCCAGCTCCTGTACTTGGGTCACAACAACACCAGGCTGGGGGCAGTGTAGCTGGAATGGGGCCCAGTGGGAAAAGACGTGGGCATGCTGATCAACAGCAGCTGAACATGAGCCAGCAGTGAGCCCAGATGGCCAAGAAGGCCAGTGACACCCTGGCCTGTAGCAGCAATAGTGTGGCCAGCAGGAGCAGGACAGTGATTTTTCCCTCTATTCTCAGCAGTGGTGAGGGCATACCTCAAATCCTGTGTGCAGTTTTGGGCCCTCACTGCAAGAAAGACAATGAGAGGCTGGAGGGTGTCCAGACAAGGGCAGTGAGGTGAAGGGTTTAGAACACAAGTCCTGTGAAAAACGGCTGAGAGAGCTTGGGGTGTTTAGCCTTAAGAAGAGGGAAAACCTTACTGCTTTTTACAACTGCCTAAAAGGAGGTTGTAGCAAGGTGGGAGTTGGTATCATCTGCAAGTAACAAGTGATAGGACAAGAGGAAATGGCCGCAAGTTGTGTCAGGGGAATTTTAAGTTGGATATTAGAAGAAAATTCTTCACTGAAAGGTTTATCAGACATTGGAACAGGCTGCCTGGGGCACTGAGGCAGTATCACCATCCCTGGAGGTATTTAAAAAAATGTGTGCACATGGCACTTAGGGGCATGGTTTAGCACTTGGTAGTGTTGGGTTAATGATTGGACTTGCTGATCTTTGAGGTCTTATCCAACATTAACGATTCTGTGACTTTGTAGTTCAGTGCCTCCATTTCTTCCTCATTAAGAAAAAAAGCCACCAAAGCTTCAGTGAAATATCTTTGCAGTAAGCCAAATAAATTATTCTCCACTTGCAATGTTTATTAGTTTTCAATTAGTGAGTGTCAGACCAAAGCTAGTTAAGTAACTTGCTTGAGGTTACTTAAGCAATCTGTGACAGACAGAAATAAATTGTACTATCTATATGCACCCTAATCTGTGTGATCATCTTGCCTCTTGTTTTCTATTCACAGCATTTTTTATGAACATAATAGCTATTTATTTTGTTGACAGAATCAGTAGTTTCCTGAATAAACCAGAGAGTCACCTGAGACGCAAAGATGTTGGAAGAAGATATGGAGGTGGCCATCAAGGTGGTAGTAGTAGGAAACGGAGCTGTTGGGAAGTCCAGTATGATTCAGCGATATTGCAAGGGGATTTTTACAAAAGACTACAAGAAAACTATTGGTGTAGATTTCCTGGAAAGACAGATCCAGTATGTATTAAACAGATGACATACTATTGATTTTTACCTCTCTCTCTATTTATTTTTTCTGTTGTAATCCTGAAATTGATGAAGGCTTGGAAAGCAAGGCCTGCTGTTTCTGAAGCACACTAAAGGGAGTTGTTTTCTCCTTTGCGCTGTGGGCTAGTTATATCCTTTATTCTCCATCCAAATTTTAAAATTATAAATCTGGAATTTCTCCCATACCAAGCTCTTTGACAAGTTTGCTTTGTATTTACCACCTGTTGATTATTTTTAAATTTTTTCGTGATTTCTTGTGAAGAAGTGAAACTGCTTATGATAAAAGAATTACACAAATTTATTAGCCAATATAGAAAAAATTACTGAAAAAATTATAGTCTTTATGCTGTATAAGTAGGTAATTATCACCCAATTATGTTTGGTAAAATGGAAAATCTTATGAAAATGTGAAGTAAGAAAATTCTATAAATTCTGCAAGCTGATTAAAAAGACAAAAGCACCATTCTTCAGGCACCTAAGCTTTGTTTTGATGTCTATCTTGTTTTTGTAGAGGGAAATGTAGAGGAAGAAGAGGAAAATGTAATACAGATTGTCTGTAAAGAGCATATAATGTACTTGAGGGACTATTGCCATAGTATGTTATGAAGGTGAATAAATATTATTAATAAGTTACATTATGTTTAAATCCAGTTAAATTTGATTTGGATCTTACAGTGTAGAGATGGAAGTATTTCCATGTCAGTTGTTTTGATTTGTTCCTGTTACTGTATTGATCACAAAACCACCCTGTTTATTTCAGAGTTAATGGTGAAGATGTCAGGCTGATGTTATGGGACACTGCAGGTCAAGAGGAATTTGATGCAATAACTAAGGCCTACTATAGAGGTAACAATACTATGTTTGTTGTTTGGTAGTTGGGTTTTCTTGGTCTGCACATCTCTAAAATATTTTCCTATCTTTGTATTAAGAATTTTAGTTCTTTCGTGTGTATGCAATGCATGTTTAGCTCAGCTTTTTCAGTTCTTAAATTTTTTTTTCTCTTTGTGCAAATTCCTTGTCTTAATTATGTCTGCTTTATGCAGTAATACCCTTTAGAAAACATTGAATGAAATGAGACAAATATCTGCACAGAAACTGGACAGAATGTAAACATTCAAACAATCAGATGCAGATGTATATTTTCCCTCTAAAAGTATTTCATTACTTCTGTGAGACACATAGTTGTAAATATTCCTAAAACTGTGGATGAGGCACAGAGTAACTAATCCAAGGAGGGGAAAATCCACCAGCCATGCTAGAAGGACAGTTTGCAGGGCAGAGTAGTTCTTTTGCTAGTATAGCCTGCCTTGAATACGTTAAAACAAAAGCATATTTCCTTCATAAAATAAACTGTATTAGTTGTGTAAAGGCAGCTTATCTATTTAACTAGGTACAAATTGTGTACTTAAGCTTTCTTTGCTTATAACTTAACAATGGTTCTGTAAATATTTCTCCTCGGTTTTTAAATGGGAGAGATAAAAATGGCTTGGCAAAGATTCCTCTGTTTGGTTTTTGCAAACTGATTATCTGAGGTGGGGGGGAAAACATACTGCTATGGTATAAAATTGCCTCATTTAGAGATAAAATAATGATTATGCCAAGCTGTTTCAGGGTGTTACAGTCTTATGACCTTTTTATGTTTCATAATCAATTTGCTAATAGGTGGGTTTTTTTTATACTATTTCTTGTGGTTATCTGTGATTGATGAAAAGATCTTTTTTTGTCATGTGGATATAGATAATTTACAGCTGACAAGTTGAGCATACAAACCTTAGATGGTAGTAGTTGAGTCTCTTGGAGCTTCCTTTTTACTGTCCTGGCCTTTGGTCCTTTTGTGTGCTTTGCTCTCCCCAGTTGTTCCAAGCCAAAAACTTTTTCTCCTAAATTCTGTGACAGATAGGCTAGAATATGGAGCATTGAGAAGAACTCAGAAGTGCACCTACTGGCCTCATTTACTGCAAGCAACCTGGTGGTTTAAAAACAAAATTAAAAATTTGCATGAGTATCTTGAAATGTTGGTTATGACTCATGCCCAGCATAGTGCTGTCAGGTCTGTGCTTTGGAGTTCTTTGTACAGAAGTTCTTTGCTATGAAGTAGAACACAGTCAGCCTGTACACTTTAGCAGCATGATGGGTATATAAAAAGCAGTTCAAGGTGTCAGCTACGGGTACTGCTCTACACTAGACTTTGACTCATGAAGGACAAGGGAAATCGGAAGAGCCTGAAATGAAATTTTGGTCTGTCTCAGCAAATTATTATAGAAGCAAATAGTCAAGCTTACTTTGGAAATGCCATGATTTTATTGCTAATTATTGCTGATAAGGGGAGGACTCCTCTCAGATAGGTAAGATAGATGCTGGGTGTTAAGTTAAGGTTTGCTTCTCCCACAGGTCACTGTCTCACTTTATTGCATTAGGGCTTATGTACTCCCCTGGGACCCTGTGTGTTGTCAGTTCTTCAGTGCTCACACACACGAATGCTTCAGAGTGTTTCTTGTCCAGGGACCAAATTCATTCAGCCTTGCAGAAAAAGAGAATTGGAGCTGACAGTGGGTTTGTCATGTGGTGTTCTATGTGCAGGCAAATGTGTGCAGCCAGTGTAGTTGCATGCCCACAATCACACAGTGCAAGGAGTCTAGCAGCCTAAAGTCAGAGTTGAAGGAAGCACTGTGTGTATTTAATAATTTCTTTTTTTGTATTCTCCCATGCATCTTCTCACTGCTTTCTAGGTGATTGAAGTTAAATGTTTCTCAAGGCAGTATTTGATCATTTCTTCATGCTTGTATCTTCTTCCTTCTGTTACCACTGGTATATCTTGAAGATCCTTGTTAGGTTTTTGATGGAAAACAAACATCTTGCTCATTAGTGTGTTACTCAGTTTCTGATTAGTCAAATTGTCAGGATCCTCATTTTGTTGCAAAATATTTCATTCTTCATAATCAAGCCTTCATAGGATTGCTTTGGTTTGCATTTGTTAACCCCTTTTGTCTGTAGCAAATATGATAATGGAAGGCCTGCAATACTACCCTGGTACAGTTCTTTTAGATACTGTTAAGGAGACATTAAATCCTGCTGAGCCTTTAAAGACAACCAGGATCCACAGAAGTTAGAACATCAGCAGTAAATAAGAATTTCTGGCTGATGATACTGGATTTTGATCTCAGTGAGACTGAACAAGTCACCATCAGTTTTATAGGGAATATATGCTTTCTATTGTAGCCTGGAAAAACTGAAGCAAAATATTGAGTGAAATGAGTAGGGTCATGTATAAAGCCCTGTGACAGTCCCCTCATGGCAAGAAATTTCCTTACATTTTCTCTCTAACAAAGGCTTTGTACTATTATGAGAGGAAAAAAAAATGTGGTTGAGTAGTCTATGGGGATAAGATAGTCTGCTAAGGATCTTTGAGACCAATTCAGCTGACAAGCTCATGATTTACTTGAATTAAGTAGCACTAGTCTCTAAATATTTTCAGAATTGCTCTAGGTATAAATATTATGTCAGTGATTCTGCAGGCAATTGGAAGATTTTAAAATATAAGGAATTACCAATGCAGTAATTTCACATAATGTCATTTTCTTCAGTACTTTAAAGTAGCTTATTGGAACAGCTTCTTACAAAAGAACTTTAGTTAAAAATATTCATTGAGAACATCCTGAGCTGTTATGCTTCTGTTTGACACTATCCTGAGCCTTTGCTGCTGGTGCCTGTTGCACATAATCTGTTCTATGGCAGAGGTGTTGTATGACCCCATTAGCAGTACGTGACTGAGAGTGTCATGGGACTCTTGAATAATGTCAGTGCCTGCAAAAAAAAAAAAGGTGTTTACATGGCTAAATTCTAGGGTTGGTCTTTTTTTTTTTCTTTCCTTTTCAGAACTTAGATGGATATTATAATTTCTTAAATTGTTTATGTTTTCAATAAAAATACTGAATATTTAGCAGATCTCTTGAATATGACAGGAATTTGCATATTTGTATCTTCTGTTGAATTCTGTTGCCATACTCATTTCTGCACCATACTGAAGCACACTTCAGAAAGATCACAGTTGATACTGTTTTGCATTGAACCTGAGAGGAAAACTCCATTTTTCTTCTCCTCTTAAATAAGCATCTTGCAGAGTTATTTGGTTAATTAAGTCTGATATGATCCAGCCAACAAAAACTTTGGCAGATGTTTGGAAATACACAATTGCATGAGTGTACAGAATTTGTCATTGTTGATGACACTTTGTTTTACTGTTGTTTGTTGTAAAAATCTTGAAGGTCCTCAAAAGCATTTCAGTTTGATTCTTTATTACATGATTATATTATTCTTTAATATAATTCCCTTCTGAAACTAATATGGGCAAGCTGAGGTATTTTTGCTGTCCTTGGCCACTGCACTCTACCTGTACTATATGCATATTGAATAAGGTCTGATGTAGTGTACTACCTTCCCTTTACCTACCACATGCTAGGGCTTTTCCCCCTAAGCTTGCCTTTAAACCTGTGGAAGCATTCAGAAGGAATGTGTGGAAGGAGAAAGATGACATGAAGGTGTCTTAGTTTGGAAATTTCACAGAAGCTTTCTTGGTCTTAAAACTGAACAAAGATGGTGGGAGAAGTTTAATAAATACTCTCATCTCCATTAAGCTACTTTGTGAGATAATAGGCAAATGCAAACTAATCTGCTTTGGAAGGAATAATGAATTTTTCACCTATGTCACAGGAACTGCATCAGAATAATTGCATACTTTAGAGTACAGCGTGGACAGTAGGGAAAACAGAGTTTTACAGCACAAATAATAAGGGAAATTATGGAAGGCTGCATTGCTGCTTTTTTACTGGTATAGCTTCAGTGGAAGTTTTAGGGTAGTTCTTACTGTTTTGTATAAAACCATACCAGAGAAGTTTTAATATGCATGTGGAAGAATCTTAGAGCATAGGAAATCTTTATCAAGATAGACTCTGAACTTGGCTTTTAAAAAGCTAAATAAAAGCAAACCTAGTAACAGAATTTGTGTGCTTTGTGTCAGAGAAATACAAAGATAAACAGAATACAGGGCTGTACTTGGTGAAACTCGGATAAAATTCATACTGATCAAAAATATATTATATTAATTTGAGATGTTCACCACAAGATTGTAGTAGAGTCTCAAAAACACTGGCTATCTATTCCTTTCATACTGTATTACTAAATAACTATATTGAAGGCATATTAATAATGAAGTGGGCAAAGAAAAGCAGTTTCTGAAAATAACAAAGGCCTACTGGACAGTCAAAAGACCACACACTAATATTTCAGCTGTGGCAGTACCGTCTCAGTATCCATGGAGTTAACTATTGTTAATTTACAAAACCATATTGTTATTTACATAACAAAAGGCGTTGTATAATTTTTGTAGTGCTCTGATAGAATTATTAGACTATCTGATAGTATTAATTAGAAATGCACTTATTTTCCCCAAAAAGCTACTGATAATTTACTTGAAATAATCACAACTTCATCTGAAAACGTACATTTTCTGCTTCTCAGAATCCAAATTACTGTACCACAAAAAACAATGTGAAATGTGCTTTACACATGCTGCATACAGGAAAAAATTTGCCTTCTGGCCTCTGTTAATCTGTCTGTAAAACAGCAATAAAAAAGCCTCCCTTCCCTTTTTCCTGCCTTTTCAGATCTCCTACTGTTCCTTTCCCCTGCATACATTCAGTATTCTGGAATTAGCTTTAAAGGTAACAGACCCATAGTCATGAAGCTAGCTGTAATGATCACAATAATATGGCAATGAATTTTCATTTAGGGAATCTACAACCAGTGGTTTGACATAAGCTGGTGGTAAAAGTGCATGTTTATGGGAATAACTTGAAAAAACCCTCATATTTTAAATACATTTAATTTTTTTTTCTATTGTTTATTGGCTAATTTGTTTGTATCTGTAATTTATTTGTATGTTTCTAGGCGCCCAGGCTTGTGTTCTTGTGTTTTCTACAACTGACAGAGAGTCCTTCAAAGCAATCCCTACCTGGAAGGAAAAAGTTGTGACTGAAGTTGGAGACATTCCCACAGTTCTTGTGCAGAATAAGATTGATCTCCTTGATGACTCTTGCATAAAGAAGTAGGAGTTCTACTGTACTACTTCTAAAGATCAGTACATGCCCCCTGTATACACAAGTTTTAAAAAAGAAGTCTGTGGGACTTTCTGGTGAAATGTTTCACTTTTCACCTGTGTCCTGCATCCAGATGCTCCCTAGAAGCACCCGGGGTGGGTGTTGCTGCATGAGTGTAGATACTTGAGCAGATGTGCTGCAAAGCTAGGAGCTTTCTGTTTATTTCATGCTGCATCCTGAAGCCAAAAGTAGTAGAGGAATGACATGAAAAGTGTGGTTCTGGTATAATATGATTCACCTTTTTTTTCTTTTTTCTTTTTTTTTTTTTTTTTTTCCCTCACCTCAGAAAATCTAAAAGTATAAATTTTCTCTCCTGTGAAAATTCAGTTACTTTTAAACTTTGTTGTGCACCACTGAAGGCACATTGTCTGGCTAGTGAACGCTTGCTAATATTCTTTGCTTTCTTTAATTTGTTTTTTATTATTCATTTTTGTCAAAACACTCTATAGAAATGCGTATGTGGTAATAGTCAAACTGCATGGTGCTGAATCTTCCTTGCTGTATTTTTCTTTACAGATTTTATTGTCAGTTCATTCTGCCCTTGTGTATGTGACCAATTCCATTCTTGTCATAAAATTAGCTTAACAGATGCTTTTATTTACCACAGCATTTCACGTAGAAAATAATGCATGATCAAATTGATCATTCTCCACTTATTCAATTTCTATCATCTTCCTGAGAGATTTAAATTATTTCTTCTTTTCTGTTGTTTCCTGCACTGGCTTTCTTTGTTGTCTGTTTGCTATCATTGATGGCATAAATCAGCTTCTACTTCCTCTGCAAAGAATTCTGAGGATTTTTCAAAGGAAAAGCAAAATTGCATTTGAACTCCTCCTTTGTTCATGGTATGTCACTTAGGTTTGGTTCTCAGAATACACTGTCTGCCTCATAATCTTTCAGATGATGTGATTTTCCTTAGGGAAGTATTCATAAGTTTCTTAAGCTTTAACATATTTTTTTCTGTGAAGTGAAGAACTTGAGTCTTGATTTCATCTGTGCATTCATCTGATTGCATAGCATACTGCTTCTTTAAGATATACTTAAGGATTTGTTTTTGTTGTTACTTAGAGTTTGCTGTTAATTACAGCCTCCTTCCTTTTGATTTCACCAACACCTTTCTGCAAACCCTTGGGAAGTTTTATTTAGTGAAGTTAGTAAATACTGGAAGGAATTCCTTTGAGTTATAAAGAAACTGCATGTAAAATACCTTCTTTTTATAGTGGAGATATTGTAAAGAAATTAAAGATTAGGTATTTTGGGACTGTCTTGAATTTCTCAACCCACTTTGCCATGTTTAAATTACCGTGAAGCATTTTGTTCATAAGAAGAAATGCTGACACATGAACCAAATAAGGAGTTACAAAGTCGATTTGTGTGTTGTGCAGTGAGGAGGCGGAAGCGCTGGCCAAGAAGCTCAAAGTGAGGTTCTACCGAGCGTCTGTGAAGGAAGATCTGAACGTGAGCGAAGGTAGGAGGTGCCGCAGGGAGAGCGTGTCCCGCCTGTCCTGCCCTGTCCTGGCGCTGCTCCATAGCCCCGAGCATCCCCCGGGCTGGAGCTAGCCTGTACTTACACGTGCTGGTGGCAACCCTCTCTGTATTCTGTAGCAGCACGCCTTAAACACTGCTAAAATTACCTGATATCAGTGGGTTAGGGCCGTTTCTTTGTGCACATCTTTCTCTTCCACAAACACACGCAGCTGCAATGTTTACAAGTGCCAGTGTGTTAAGGCTCCTTAATCCTAATGACTGTCAGTAAACACAAGCTTTTAAAACAAATACACATAGAAGTTCCATTATTGCAGTATACAAATTGTTGAACAGATTATTTTGTAATTGTTTATAGCTAATAAATAATTGATGGAAATAATTATATTTTAGACATATTTAAGTAAAGTATATTAAAAGATTGGATCTCTTGCAGTGTTTTGTCTACTGGTGATATTTGATTAGTTCCTAAGTACTGCTTTTAATGTCCTTAATTTCATAAGAGTAGTGTTACAATTTTGAGTCTCTTTTGTGGGCTGGGTTTGAATAATCATGAACTGTACTCCCTAATGATCTGTTATTGTTTAATTAGCCAAGATTAATAATTAATTTCATGTTTCTTCTCTATTAACATCATTCACCATGGAAAAACCTGTAAGAGAAAATGTAAAACTCTTTTGTATCATCTTTAAATGAGTTGAATTACAAAAGTAAATAATCATAACACATCTAGGTTTTGAAAGTTCTGCTTTAGTTGTATATTTTTTCAGATTCCTAAGTCCTTTTTATGTGACAATGGGAAATTAGGGTAGTTTAGTTAATTAATTAATTTAATTAATTAGTTAATTAGAAGAAAGTTGTTGCCAAGTTTTATTAATAGACTTACTTACATGACTACTATTCTAAAACTTCTTGCAAAAAATGTATATATTAAATTCCTACATAACTGCAAAAAGTTCCAAGTTGCCTTAATTGAAACATCTGGCAATATGTGTGCACCAGATTTTTGTACAAGAGCATTGTACAAGACTTCAGTACTGTAAACTGTAAGAGCTGGGCAGACACTGGAGTGACCTGGATGGATTCTGCCCAGGCACACAGGCTTGCCCAGAATCACACACTAGTTTGTGCTAACCCTGGGGCTGAAATGCATTTTTGTCATCTTGCAGAATTTTGATATAATGGCATTATGATGATTTTTTTAAGCATTCTGTGATGTCCCTTTTTTCTTTTTAACTTCGCAGTTTTTAAGTATTTGGCTGATAAATATCTTCAAAAGCTCAAGCAACAAACAGCAGAAGATTCAGAACTAGTACATACAAGCAGTAACAAGATTGGTACGTATACTATAATAAAAAAAAACCCTAGAAACTGTATTTTGTGCCATCAAAGCTTATGGTCTCATCTGTTTCCTTATGGAATTAATACAAGGTGAGTCAGGGTCTATTTATTACCTCCCTATCTTAGGATATCATCTCTTTCTGTAAGATAACTTTGTGACTCTTTAAGATGGTGAAACTGATTGACCATTGACAAGATGGTCAAACTGATGTACAAAAGTTTCTAGCTAATGCTTGGCAAGTGCCCTTTTACTAAATTAATTTAAACAAGATTGTGCAAGGATGCTTGTTTTTAATGTAATTAGCATTACATGGCATTGCTCATGTTGGTGTGGACTTACAAGACTCATGGGGAAAGAATCTGGCACATAATCAGAAGGTGTTTGTAAGTTGCCTTCTGTAAGACTGAACTTACTTAAAACATTTTTAGTTCTTCTTTAATGCATTTCTGAGTCAGGTAATTTATTTTCCTTAAAGCACTCCCTTTTTATTCAGGCCTTTTGCTTACCTTTATATCAACAGTTTCTTCTTTTTAAATCGCCATGTTTTTCTTATATTATGTTACTCAGCTAACCACAACTTTGTGCAGTTAGTAATGTACACATACACAGATGAGTGCATATGCTGCCCTTCAATTACACAGATGCATACCAGCTTTAAATACTGTCTGGCTTGTAATTGCAACTGCTTCTACTTCCAGTTTGGCTGCAGAATTGACCCAAAATAGATTTAAAAACTGGTGTAGACATTTGAGGGGCTCTATTATGCTTTAGCAGGTGTTACATATAAAGTGTTAATGTATTATGTTGTAAGCAGTAGACAAATAAAAATACCTCTCTTGTCTGAATTCTGTAGGTGTTTTTAATACAGCTGGTGGAAGTCACTCCAACCAAAATTCTAGCACTCTTAATGGTGGAGATGTCATCAACCTTAAACCCAACAAACAGAGGACCAAGAAAAACAGAAGTCCTTTCAGCAACTGCAGTATACCCTAGACCACTTTTGGAAGAAATTAAACAACTCCGAGATTTGGATGAAGTTGTGCAATTGAATACAGAATAAAGCCAGCTGTAGAGGTATATTTACCGGTGCTTTAGCAAACCTTGTGCCTCCTTGAGAGAGGGTGGATTTAGATGAATTTACTGATGCCATGGGTTTGTTGTGTGGCGTGAGACACCTGGTGGCAACACACAGAACCGTGGCTGCCTCGTGCACTTTGTACAGATTAGGTGAGCTTTTCCTTTTTCAAGGAATTACTTACACAGCTATGAACTAGTATTGCTGAATTGCAAAGCACATTTAACGTAAGGATAATATTTACAAGTATAGGTACGGACTGTAACTCATGGCCCAAGGTAATGTAGCAACCTTGTAACTAAATTTCAAAGAAAATACTAGAATTTGTTAGTCAGGACACTACCAAGATAAATGAAGAGCAAAAAAAAACACTACTTCATTTTATGCCTGACCATATTAATATGGATTCTGGCAGTCCTGTGGGTGCAAGATCCATGCATTATATATGTCTGCTAAGGTACAGATGTAAACATTTGGGATGAATATTAGGCTTGGTTCCAATGTATATGTTACTTGGAGATCAGCTAATGAACATCAAATAGCATCTTCCAATTGTGCTTTAAAAATGTTGCATTTCAGATGAAACTTTCCAAGCTGCCACTGTGTATGTTTAACTTGCTATACTTTGGGCCTACAAGCTTAGATTTAAAAATGTATGGTGCCAAAAATGCTCCTTTTTACCTAATGCTATGCTACAGACAAGTTTGTACGTTTGTTTTTCTCAGTCTTAACAGGTTGAACAAATAACACTAATAGCTATTCAGAAGGAACATATAATCATATTCTTGTTCAAATTTGATTGTTTTATCCTGTGTTGTCTTATGAAAAAGGAGTTTTCAAAGTGTTGTTACAAAGTATTTGTCTTATTTGAAATTTTTGCATAGATACCATAGATAACTAAGTTACAGGGATCCAAAAAATTGCAGCAGATTATATTACAGAGACATTATTGAATGTTGTCTCAGATTTAAAGTTAAGGAAATCTAATTCTGCAAGATGAGAGTTGTGGCAAAAAACATTTCAAAGTGCTTCAGTAATTTTACAGAACTGATTTAGATGTTTAGGAGCCCAAATTTAACTTCAAGATTATTTGGGTTAAGGCTCCTAAATCACTAAGGTGCTTTAAAAATGCTAAGCAAGATACCTTTTATTTAGCAAAAATGAACACTTTATAATCCTCTTCAAGAGCATGCATGCCTTTTAAAAACTATCCATTTTGTTTACATGTTTTTGTATGGTATGATATAATTTTAACTTTCTAAGATTTCTACAAGTCTGCCAGTGACAAATGCAAAATCTGCTGCTTAAAGAAGTCAGAGTTTTAATAGTTTTATAAATGGTGTATGAGAATGAAAATTGGTTGAGTGATCCTGTATATTTTTGAAGGAAGGACTTTTCACTATGTGAATTCATGTAGGAAGCTTGACTGACTTTGTTTCTAAGTCAATGAGTATGAAAACTGAAATGTGTTCCTATTCCCACTGTCTGCAGGGAGAGAAATGAGTGGCAAGTTATGCACAAACACTAAAAAGATCTCTGAACTCTGTATTTGCGTTTACTGTATTAGACTTTCTAACGAGTACCGTAGTTTCTTTGACAAGCTGTTAGAGGTTTCCTGTTGTTGGCAAAAAGGAGGGCACAGCCTCCCTTTTGCTATTGCAGCAAAACTGTGTGTTCTTCACTGTCATGTTTCCTGTATTTTCTCTTGGAAAGGCCTCTATTTCTTACCAAGTGCATTTAGTCACTGTATGTATAAATGGAGTCAAGTCCTATCTGTCTTAGCAGTTCAAGAAGTAAGGTACTTGGGATGATTGAACATTATGGGGCCATGTCACAACTTAGGGTAGAATGTATGTATCAAGACTTCTGACAGCTGTTTTCAATATGGAAACTTTTACATTTCATTGTCTGTCTGCAAGTTTAATGGGATTTTATTCATTTTTCATGAAAAACTAAACCACAGTGTTTGAAACATCTATTTTTGCCTTGTTTGACTTTGTACAGCACACTGAAAAGTAAGTCTTTATTATGTACTATGACAATTGGTACTATTTTATGTTATGCTGTAGCACATTGTACAAATAATATAGGCTGTTTGTATTTAAAGTATGTCACCATAAACTACTGTTTTTATTGACTCAGCAGAAATTTTCTTAGGTGGAGACTTGACAGACTTGATAAATTTAAGATATGTTGAAATGTAGTGCATATACTTTAATATAGGAATAATTATTTGCAGCCTTGGGTAACAGTGAGTTTTCATTTTACTCCCATCCTAAATCTAAACCGCACCTTTATTTATTTATTGAGAAATAAAGAAAGTGCAGTGCTTTTTCTCCAGTATGGCTGAGATGGAAACTGCCCAAATTAGCATCTTTCTGGGAGGTGCCCTGCATGTACACCGCTTGAAAATTTTGATTCTTTATTCTATTGTGGTTAGTGTGTAGGTGTAAACCAGATGACTTGCATATTGCGGGAACCCTTAGGTATTCACATCACTCTTCAGTGGCAGTAATTTTTGCCTTTTGGAAGAAGAGACATGCTTAAATGTTTTAGCACTTGTGTTGTCCTTCATGAATAATTTTTATTACAAACATTATTTCATTCTCCACTCAAAGTGTACTCATTAAAATACCATATGTTTCAGTTAGCAAAACCTACAGGTGCAGGGCTGGTAATAAAAATGCTCTTCTCTTTGCATCCCTGGGATTGCATGGTGGGTGAGGATGTGGTTTGTTACACTCGTAGTATCCTGGATTAAGAGCAAGAGATGCTCATGCCACAAGACACAAAACTCATTGCACTCCTGTATATTCTTTTTATACCTCTTGAATAGCTCATTGGCTGTATTTGGATCTTGCCACAATTCTTTGCCCTTGGCTGATTAAGCTACCACTAGCAAGAGACTTAAGTGATTGTTAATGCCTTAGTGAAATACTCACTGAAGAGTGTGACACTACAGCTTTGTCATTCTGTGTTGTATCCATTCAGTGAATGGGTGTTCTCTCAGTATGCAGGGCATCATTAGATGCAAAGCAGTAATGCTAGGGATGTATTTCCAACTGGAAATAGCAAATCTCAAAGTTGTATGACTGATCACACGAATTTTTGTGCTTGTGTGTGTGTGGTTAATTTAAAAAAAAATTAAATATTCCACTTAAGACAATTTTGAAGTTTTCTTATTTTCAGTGTTTCTTAAGGCAACACTCTTGCAGTCAAAAGGCCTGAATTACCACACTGTCAGTCTGATTTCCTGTTTTATTTTTATGCTTTGGTAAAATATAACTTCTTATTTTCTTCATTATTGGGCTGCAGCACGTGTGACTCGAAGTTTTCCTTTACATCATTTCTGTAGAGGTGGGATAATCTAAAGAACCTTGAGCAGCTGAACCCACAGCACTCTGGGGGCTTGTGTGGGGTACATGCACAAGACTTAGCAAGCCTGCACTTGAAGCTGTTCGTGCACCCTTCAGGCTGAGAGCTCCAGGTGTTAACAGGGTTAATATCTGCCCTTTTCTGTGGGGGTTCATCATACAGCAAGCCAACACACATGCTGCTCCCATTCCAGTGACACTACCTGAGCCCCTGCTGCTTTTCTAAGTGTGGACAGACCTTCAGTTGAAGTTGCAGCACCTGAACGCTAATTGTACCAAAATTAGAGTGTAGGGATGGTCCAGCAGGCTCTAGTTCATTGAAATGACCTTGCCATCTTTTTATAGGAGGCAAGAGTTGTGCAGATATTCTTTCTAATGCACAAATAGTATTGAGAGAAAAAAAAATTGTTAAATATGGCATCCAAGCAGGTAATCAAAATTACAGAATGAAAAACACAGCAATGCTTAGATTTAAGATAAAAGGTGCTATAATGGAATAAAAGAAACCTGCTACTTTTACATGTTGAAGTGTTCTGTATGAGTCATCTAAAAGCCAGGTGAGTCCTAATACTGAACTAGGCTCATTCTCAGGTTTCTAGTAGAAAATACTGATAAATAATTTTTCAGTTCTGCCAAACTCACTAAAGTTAAGAAAAATTACAGCTTACTGTGGACCAGGAGAAACACTACTCTCATTGTGAGGATTAAGATGCATTGTTACTAATGACTTAAATATAACTGGCTAAGAGGAAATGTACATAACTGGTTTTATCACCATGGTGATCTCAAGTAAATGTAACAGATTAGTAGAAAAAAAAGTCAACATACCCTAAATCCTCAAGCAGAAGAATCATTGTTTAAAACCGAGTATCTTGTGTATGCTGTTCTGTAAAATCCCTACAAATTAATTCTGCTGTTCTCTTGTAAGTGACACCAGTTGCATCATGCGACTTTAAACATTTGTTTGCTTAGTGTTGGGTCTGATATAAGTCACTACTTTTGTGGTTTTATTAAAATGTCAATATATTAAATTTTAAAAACTGCTGTTAACTACAAGCTGTGCAACCTCCATCTGATTGAGAAATGTGTGCTTGATTCTTGTATGTGTGTTGCCAACAGCTGGGATCCAAGGCAGCACGAGAGCACTCAAAGGAGCAAGTGTGGAGGCCACACTCAAATAGAAATGGTGTTTCTTAGCTCTTGCCTCTGATTTCTTTGCCATGTGGTTGAAATACAAAATAGGGGTTCTTTTCTGCTCTTCCTGGTCATTTTGCTTTTCATGATTGGTCTGGCCAATACAGTGACAAGGTTTAAGTCAAAGATTGTAGACATTGGAAGTGGCATTAAAGTATTATTAATATATCAAAGATACCTGGTACCTTTTCTAAAAATAAACAGGAAAATAGTCACTAGTGATTATTGGCTGGGGGTTTTGAATTGTTTTGGTATTTTTTCTTTTTTTAGTAAAACACAAATCAGCCTCTTTACCCAGGTATCTGAAGAGTATCAGTAACATACTCCTGCTTCCTCTTGCATGCAGTTTTGAACAAGTAAAATCAATGTGTTTGCTTAACACCGTTATAAGGATTAATTGGCAGTGTTTTAGGCTCATTACAGAGGCATTGGACTAGATGAACGTCATCTGTCCCTTCTAACCCACTTCTGCAATTCTGTAATAGCACACGTGCTATAAGAAATAAAAATTCTTTAGGTATCAGTACAATGAAGAGGATCTAAGAAAGAAAACAGAAAAAACTTTTAGCCTAAATAACCTTATAATGGCCTTAACCCAAATATTGAAGAAATATTCTAAGCAATAACAATCTATGTACAGCTTAAGTGTTGCACAGCATGAGCTCTGAAAACAGCCTAGGCTGTGTATTAATATATAGGCTTTTAATACTGTTGAATAGCTGGAAGATTTTTTAAAGTAGAATTACAGAATTAATGTCACCAACTCTTAGAAACTTCTCACAATCTCAAAGCTGAAACTTGGTCTGCATTTGAAATATCCACGTGCAGTGCCATTT
Organism: Turdus rufiventris; assembly: GCA_013186435.1. Lineage (NCBI taxonomy): Eukaryota > Metazoa > Chordata > Aves > Passeriformes > Turdidae > Turdus > Turdus rufiventris. The sequence goes on from PYHW01010164.1 coordinate 5,802,821, forward strand.
CTGCAAATTGAATGCAGTGACGGCTGAGGTTTCCAGAAGCGCAGCTCTTGAGTTTTCCTGCAGCGCCCCTGAGCCCATCCAAGCATTTAAAACCATGGGGCTCCTGACTGTTGGTTGTGCAGGAGCCTGATGTGCAGGGCTCTCACCATGGGCTGGTGCCCTCAGAGCATCCACGTGTGATACTCCAACTGTAACACCTTAGGTACTGCCACCAAGGTAGCTGTGGTTGGTGGCATCACTCAGACCCTTGGGGCTCCCTTCAGCTGAGCTTTTACCTGAGCCAAGTTCAGCATGCTGGTGGCTGAGCCACAGAGCCCCCTGCTCCCCTCAGGGCACCACCACCCTTGGGTGAAGTACTCCAAGACTGGCCAGGCTCCAAGGGTTTACAAAACTCCAGGCACACCCTAAAATCTGCAATTTTTGACCCACAGCCACAGAGCTCAGGGATGATCTGCAGCAGTTACTGTGAGTGAGAGGGTGGAAGATAAAAAACAAACCAAAAACCACTCACACAAAGGAGTGAGTAATGCTGGATAGACAAAGTACCGTTCTGCACAAGACACAATTATAGTGTTTGCCAGGTGAGAAGTCAGAATATTTTGCTCTGTGGCTTCATAGATGATTCAGAAGTGGAGTAGTAGCTGATGTACAATTCCCTTTTCTACTATCTTTTAAAAACCAAGACACAGCACTCTCAAAGCTGCGATGAGCTTGTGAGAGCGGAATGGTTCACCAGGCATGGAGGGGGGATTTTGAGAGTCAGGTCCTTTCTAGCCTGGCTGGTGATCCCTGAGGTACATGTGTTGCTTTTCACTTCCTCAGTTACAAACTGGAGAGACCTGTCTGTCTCTAGAGAACTATTGTGATCGGTTTACTCAAAATATTAAAAAATTGCAAAATTATAAATGGTAAGGAGTAGGACACTGTGTTGTTTATGAAAATACCATAAACAGTTTATTAATTGTTTTGATTTATTGCCATGATTTGTCTTTTGTCCCCAAAAGTCTGGTTCACACACACTATGTATACAGCAGAGAAAAGCTGAAATCTCATGATAGGACAAAACAACTTTAGTTTAAAAAAACCCAGGAGAATGGAGGAAAGGCTAGATTTTCAGTTTCTGTCAGTTCAGCAGAAGCACAATTACAATTTGCAATAGAGCAGTATTGACTCTACAGAAGAACTGATAGCATTCCTTATTGCCAAAAGAAAATGCCAATGCTACCAAAACCCATTAAATGCTTGCACCTGGCAATCAAAGATACTTTGGTGCATGTGGATGTGTATATGTGTGTGTGCTCGTACAGAGAATTCTTTTCTTGGCTTCTGTGTGCTTTTTATGGGCACTTGCTCATCCTGTGGTTTGCCAGAAGTAGCCAGGAGGATAGGTTAATCCTGTTTGCTGTTGCAAGACTGCCGAACCGATGATTTCTGATGCTCCAACAATGTGATGGACTTTTCAGAATTTTCTAAGTTTCTGAGCAGAGTCTCTAGGCGCCTTTTGATTTTCTTCTGATCCTCAATGGCACATCCGATGACCACAGACTGAAATTTCTGATCGATGGGTCCTGCTGGCACGTCGGACGTGCACGCACCGTAAAGTGACATTAAGCGCATTTTGGCATCTTCCAAATCATCGAGGAGTTTATTGACGATCTCATCAATCATCTTGGTGGCGTGCAGTAGGGATTCCTGCTGCTGCGCGTTGCGGATGGTTTCTACGGAAACCTCCACAGTGAGGGTTCGGCCCATCAGGCGATTAGCAGTCAAATTAAGTTCTTCTCTCTCACCTCAATGCAAAACAAGAAAATATTCCTGGTTACAGGCAAATACTTCCCTGTGCAAATGGCATCATCAAGACACTCAAACTGCTATAACTTAGCAGTAAACAACATTTTTTTTTTTAAGGAAGCGACAATCAACAAGATTTCCAGAAGCCAGAAAGGAGCTTTTTGCATTTGCCCAAGTCATACTCATTTCATAGAAGCCAGGGTCTGATTTGAAGTGAGGCATTAAAGTCTACTAAAATTGTAGGCAGTGTTTTCCCGCTGCTGATACACTGCTTGTTGTGTCACTAAAGCAAAACATACAATATTACCAGGAAACATTTAGTAACAGAATTGGCTCGTTAAGGACTTCTGTGCCATTCTGAGGGAGAGATTTAGACAATACCCCAGAAGGCCATAAAGAGAAAACTAGATATAATAAGAGGCCATGAAAAAAGTTATTTTCTATTTTCTGAAAGTATAGCTGCTTTTCAAAAATATGAATACAACGCATTAGCTACAAAGGCTTTTGAAGAGTCAATAAACCAGCAACTTGAAGCACCTAATAATCAGGTTTAGGGAATATATTTAAAGCCATGAATCACACAGCTACAACAATGTTCTTAATCATCAGGTTCTTGCAGGCTGTACACTTTGTAACACTCATGCCAGTCCAGTAGTCAAAATCATTTTCAACTGTATCATCATCATCAATGTCTCTCCCCCAGCACAGTAATATTAATCCAGATTTTGAAAATGTATCAGCGAACTGAGTACAGGCTTTCACATGCACAGTAGTGACATTCATGGTAGTCCATCCGCCTGAACAGCATGAATTTAGTCAAGAAGAGGAGATCTCAGGACATTTCAACAACCTCAGCTGACCCCAATGCTGCACCTTTACCAGCAGCAAACAGAACTGTTCCCTAAAAGATGTGCTGATTAGATTGGGTCAGTTGGAGGGTACAGGAAAGCAGCTTCTCACCTTCACTGATGTGCCTCATATCCTGGCTGTTCTGTATATTGTGGATCATTTCAAGCAGAATTTCTTTCTCTTGCTCCATAGCAGATGCTGCATCACGGAAAGCCTCTACCCTGTACACGTTGAACCAAACAAAATGTTTAAATAATAAAACAGCTATTCAGCTATATAACTGCAATGAACTGTTGTTTTAAACTTTGGCTTAGAGTCAATACTGTCAGTTCTTAGTTATCCATGAGACAGACTCTGATTTCATGACTTTATCTTAATTTTTCAAGACTCAATATAATTTTAAAAAACGAACAAATGGAGGGGCAAATGAAAACAGCAGCAATTCAATCAAGCTTAAATATTTTATTTTACTGACAGTGCTATTCTGTCCTGTTCCATGGTTAATCTGGATATGCAGAGCTTGATGGTACTGTAGTCCAATAGCAGAAGTCCTGTAGCCAACTGGCAAATATTATCAGCTGCCTAACTAGGAGAGAAAGGGACCAAGTCCCCATCAAGAAATCTGGCACTGAGGGTGGCAGCTGTAGAGATGGAAGCAGCAAGGGGCCCAGGCTCCCTGTGCCCCCTCCAGACCAGCAGAACCCATATAATCCACCTGCAAAGCACCAAACACTCCAGAAAACTGCAAAGCGCCAAACAACCCCTTTCACAAAGGAGAAAACTCTGAGCGTGGGACAAAGCTCACACACTTTTACTAATATGAAAAGGGATTCTCTGACACAAATGGCGTGCCTTGGTCGCTGGGAGAAAATGCTGGACTGCCAGCCCCCACTGTCACTGGTGCTTCCCATGGAATGATGCTCACTGTGATTCACACAGGGAGGAAGCTTCTGTGGGAGCAGCTCCTATTTCTGGGCTTGCAAGGAAGCACAAAACTCCTGAAACCAGACCCCTACTCCAGTCCCACGACTGTGCTGAAACTCACATGTAATGCAGTCAGGCCAAGGGGCAAGTCCATCAGAAACTGCTGTCCCTGTAACTATTGGGTCTTGGTAATGTGTGTGGTTGTGTGCCCACAGCCTGCCCTGCTCCTGACATGAATTACAGACCCAGCTCACCCCGGGCAATGGGAAAATGCTGCATGAGAAATCAGAGTCCAGCTCCTTAATTCATGTCTTATTCCCCACCACAGTTTTCAAGAGGGGGCTTTTTCATTCAGCTGCATAATATGGAAAAGAACACTGGAGAACTCTAATGCAACACTTTGAAGACCTGATACAAAAGAGGGAAATATCCCGCTCTCTTGGCTTTTCTCTGAGACTTGAGGGTAGGGAATTGCAGAGGACTTTCCAAGCTGGAACTGACTGCAAGAGTTGCACCAAAACCATCAACTCTGCGTTCACAGGCTGCACAGAAAAACAAGAGCATCATGTGAACCTGGCTGATGGTTTGGATAGTTGCAATGCACAGCTCAGGTCTAGCTGCATCACGAGAATCCATCCATCTATCCTGAAATGTTTATGAAACCTGGCCAGAAAAGGGGAAACAAACCAAAACATTGTTAAGTCTCTTAGGTGCTCTACACTCTTCAACATTCCTGGGCACTGCCTTGAGACAGCAGTGGCTTGCTGCTGTCTCTGCAGAGGACACATCTCCTGAGACAGGAACGGAGCTGCTGCTCCTTCCTCACAGGCTAGCTGAAGGCAGGTAACTTCAGGAAAACAGCAGTAAGAGAAAAGAGGGTGAAAGCAGAAGATCGGGAGCATTTGAGGATATAGTCACTCTTCACATGCAGCCTGCTCACAAAATGATTCTGTTTTACAAAATATTTAGCCTAGTTCAGTCAGTGAAAGCACAGGCTTCAAGCCCTGCCTTTAATGTTTGTTCTGAGGAGGAGTGGGAAAAGTTAATGGCATGCAAATTCATGCCAAGAGCAAATACTTTTAATTATTATTTTGTACTAGTTAGGTTAGTAAGAGCAGCGAGGCAGGTGGAGTCATTCCATACGTCAGATGTCTCCACTTTATAATTTAGGAAGTCTAGCAATATTTTCAAAATGCCTTGCCATGCCTTTTTAAAAAAACTAGTATTTTCACAATTTAAAAAATGCATTATGGTTGCTGGAAAGTTGCAAATTAAAATTTTGAAGTGCAGAATTTCAATTTTGATAGAGTTTTGAATCATATTCTGTATATCATTGTACTGACATAAAAACTAAAGTTTTGCCTTCAGTCCACAGATCAGTCCATGATTTCCACAGGCTTTGCTGGGTCCTAAGAAGAATGTGGAAAAGCGGCATTGCAGAGATGTATCCTGAATTGGTACAGTTCTAAAGAGAGTGCCTAAAATACCACTGCTTCCAAAAGCCAGCTTGGTATGTGAGGTAGGACCTAAAAGCCAAATTGTCAGAATTAACACTGCATACTGCAAAAAAAGAAAAACACAGTTCACCAACTAGAGCTTTGATTGACATTAATTTACTAAAGGTAACACAACCAAATCTTAGGAACTATTTTATTTGCAATAATTGCTTCTTCAGCAATTTTTACCATTTTCTAAACTGCAATATAGAGTGCCACACAAGAATGGGACAGGGTCATTTCATAACTCTAGTTATGTGCTCTAGAGGGGAAAAAAAACCAAAAAAATGGAAACCAGTCACACCAACTTCAGGAAAATAATGTGTCAGGATCACACCATGCAGTCAGTTCTCATAACTTCTTTCCTAAAATGTATGGTTTCTTAACTTCACAGGTTTCTGGAAATCTTTCCTTTCCTTGTGGGAACTTAAAAAAAGTTGGAAGATTTAAACTTCTAATACAGGTGACTGATGTGGGAAGGGGTGGAAACACAATCCAAGTCTCAAAAAAACAACCTACCAAAGAATAAAACTCAAAGAAAAAAGAACACAACATACAACAACACAACATTTATGCCCAGTTATCAATTATTTTGATGCAGCAGTATGGTCATATTTCCTCAGAGATTAAAACCTCCAATCATATTTTTACTTCGATTGTATTTGCTGTTTTGAATGTCAACTAAATATTCCATCTATTACCTAACACTGAAAAAGACATTCCTTCCTTCTGATTTTCCCTGTTTGTGAGCAATTAGCTGAGCAATGCCTTTCTTTGCTACATACCATTTACATGAGCAGAGCATTCCCCTGAGAAACAGGTGGACCAGGCTGTGCTTTTGTTTCCAGATAAGAAACTTGACACCCGCTTTCTTAGGACAGCTGCAATAACTCTGTCCTTTAAACTACTGACTGACTTAAACAGCCCACTATTAAAGTCCACGTGCTGGAGGTTCAGATAAGTTTTCAAAGGAAATCAGAAACATCTGAGGATGGAGCAGATTTCTTCCAGAAATGGAGCTAACCAGGGAGACAAAACAGTGGGTTTCACCCTGGCATCCCCAATTGCTTCAGCTGAGTGTCCACTCCCAGGTGAGCAGTCCTGGGAACACTGGAATGAATGGTTGGGGAATATGGTTGATCCAAAGAACAAGATAAAAAGTACAAAAAATGAAGATTAAAAATACCCAGCAAGAATCTGACTTACCTCATGTATCGTCACACCTAAAACTGTGTTTTCACTTAGCACAACCAACAGAACGCAGTGACTCATGAACAGAGCCTCTGCTCTCGCTTCCAGCTGCTCCTGAGATATCCTGGCAGTCACGGCAATGCGAAGGTCCAAGCCCTTACAAGGGGCAAACGTGCCACCTGCCCCCCTCACCACCTCTGCTTCGGGCACACGCTCCCTGGCAGCCAAGTAAATTCCCCTTCCCTGCTCACTTTCCATACTCAAGAAAGCCCCTCTGCAAACCTAACGGGGAGGTACAAAAATACCTCATTTCTGTTGGAAAATAAGCTCTGACAATGGAAAGAAAGGGAAGAAAAGGAATGCTGTTCAAGCTGGTGCATTTTACAATGGCTTTAAACTGAAAAAGGATAGATTTAGATTTAGATTTAGATTAGGAAGAAATTCTTCACTATGAGGATGGTGAGACACTGGAACAGGCTGCCCAGAGAGGTTGTGGAGACTCAGTCCTTGGAGGTGTTAAAGGGCAGGTTGGATGGAGCTTTGAGCTGCCTGGTCTAGTGAAAGGTGCCCCTGCCCATGTCAGGGAGTTGGAACTAGGCGACCTTTAGGGTCCCTCCTAGCCCTAACCATCCTGTGATTTCCAGAGGGATGAGGCTTGCTTCAGAGTTTAGTTGATCTTAAGCAACTTAAGAACTGAGGATTGTTGAGGGTTTTAATTAAAGGCTGTAGTTCAGTTTGACAAATTTTCACTTCTTATATTTACAAGCAACATCTTGAGGGTCTATAGAAAAACCAAACCAGCTGGAGAAGGAGAAAGTTTAGAAGTTTTTCCTCCTGTTATTCAAATAAATTTGAAATTAAGCATGTTGATTAGTTGTGAATAGTAAAAAAACCCAAAAACATAAGACTTGAGTGACTTTTATCAAATTAGACTTTTTTTTTGTCCTCATGACTATTCCACATTTAGAATTATGGCTGTCTGAAAGAACCACAGCAAACTGGGAAATCTAATTGAGAGTTTAATTGCTGGCTAACCAAACTGTCTGCTTTGTTTCAGAGTCACTCAGCAAATCTAAAACACATTTTTGCATATTCTCATGCTAATTTTTGGATTATATATTCATCATATGCCTAGACCTGGATATAAGCAGTGAGACTTGTTTGCAGACAGTGATTTTGTTTAGTCAAATACAGAGAAGTCTGCAAAGGACTTCAAGGAGATTTAATCAAGCTAAGTGAAAGGCTAATATAACAGCACATCGAGTCCACTCCTGAATAATGCAAAGTAATGCAGGCAGAAAGGGGAAATAAAAATCCTGCATCCCACAAAGCTCTTTTAATTACAGGAAAGTCCTAGAAACATTCTGGGTGGTTCTGTGAAAGCTGCTGATCAATATGCAGCTGTAATGAAGGCAAGGGTGTGTTGAAACAGTACCAGAGGAGGTGAATCAGTGGCATCCTGCACATCCATCCACCTCAGAAAGGACACTATGTAATTTAGCACAGCTCAGAGGACAGCGAAGATGATTAAAGGCAAGGTATCACCTCTCATGAGGCCAAACTGGCAAAAAAGTCAAAACGATATTATTTAGGGAACGTCCAGTAGCAGAAGTCAGGACATGTCTTGGCACAACTATGAAATTCACATAGCATTTACAATAACTTTGGGAAAACACACCTCAGCTGTAGAATGCAATACTGTCCACATTTTATATAGTGAGACATTTTAACACACCTCAGAGATGAGGGACACATACACGAGAACATCACAGCTGAACCAGTAAGTGCAAAGACAGGTTTGGAAGGCAAGAAGCCTCACACGCCAGCATTCAGCACTGCAGCTTAAAGGCTTGCCAGAGTCTCCGAGCCCGAATGACACCACGTTTTATCCTCGGATTTCCTGCATCTTCTTACAAAACACCTGCCCGCAGATGCGGGACAGGGTGGGAGCACAGCCACGGTGCAGCGCGGGCTCGTACCCGCTGTGTCTCGGCTCCCAGAGCTCATCCCCGCCGCTAAAGGCTCCCCGCGCCCTGAATGGCAACAAATCCAAGCAGCCCTTCTCTAAAAAACGTCTACTTTCATACATTTGTATACATATTCCTATTTTCATGTATTTCCACGCCACGCTAGCACACCTTAGAGCGGTGGCTCCTATTTTTAAACTTTGACCCCCATGAAGGAGAACCCTTTTCCCTCGGTCCCCTCACACGGCCCCCACCCCCCTCAGCCGGGGGAGGCTCCGGCCCGCGGTGCGGAGCCACCGGCTCGGGGCCCGACGGGGCCCCGGCCCCCTCCCAGCGCCCGGTCCGGGCCCCACCTGAGCTCCAGCTGGTCCAGGTTCTCGAGCAGGCGGCTGGAGCGGTCGGCCATGGAGGTGGAGCGGTAGAAGCGGCCGCGGAGCTGCCCGCCCGACTGCTGCTGCTGCTGCGGCTGCTGCTGCGCCCCCTCGCTGGCCTTGGCGCTGATCCTGGCCTGGGCCATCCCACCCGCCGCTGCCGCCGGCGGAACCTCGCTGCGGCCGCTCCCTCCCCGCGTCCCGCAGGCGGCGGCGGCGGCCGAATGCCGGCACCTCGCTCATGGCCAAAGAAGGAGCCGCCCCGCCGCCGGCCCCCGCGGCCACCCCGCCCCCGCGCCGGGCCCGCGGGCGCCGCCTCACGCAGCGCGGCGGGGCCGCCTCGCCCCGGCCGGGGGCGATGGAATCACCGGACGGGCCAGGCTGGGAGGGACCGCACCGGGTCGTCTGGTCCAACCTCCCTGCCCCCTCTGGAGTGAGGGAGATTCCGCAATCTCTCTGGGCAGCCTGTTCCAGTGCTCCATCACCTCGGCAGTAACGAAGTTCTTCATATTCAGGTGGAACTTCCTGTGCATCAGTTTCTGCCCATTGTCTCTTGTCCTATTACTTGACACCACGGAGAAGAGGCTGGTCCATCTTCTTGACACCCGTCCTTTAGGTAGGTAATCACATTGATGAGTCCCCTCTCAGTCACCCCTTCTCGAGGCTGAACAGACGCAGCTCCCTCAGGCCGTTCCTGATAAGAGAGATTCTCCAGACCCCTGTTGCACCGACACCCCAGTGTCACCTGGCCCACGCAGGTGCCTGGCCATCGCACACCCCGACCCACGGCACCGCCCCGTGTGGTGCCTCTGCTCCTCGCTGTCACCCTCTGGGGCACAGAAAGACCCCGGGCTGCCCTGCTCCTGTCTCCACTCCCCTTTGTGGCAAAAACAACACCACCTGGACCAGCCAAAAGCAGCATGAACTCTGGCTGCAGTTCAGGCAGAAGCTGCGGGAGGAATAATGACGTTTTCAATATCTATATTAACTTTGTGTGAGATGGGAGCTGTTGGTATGAGGATTTGTGTTCCAGAACTGGTCTGTATGGTTGGTTTATTGGCTTGCTCTTTCATTAAAGAAAACAAGGAACCCACAACCACCCAACTATTATTTTTATTTACGGCTAATTAAACAGTAAATTACAAAACTGAAATCAGTGGAAAGTGCAAGAAACAGCAGGAGAAAAAAATAAAGGACTTTAAAAATCCAGAAGCTTGAAAGGAGAGAAAAGTTAAACGAGAGACAGGCCTTACTGCAAGCAGGACCTGAACAGAATTCCTAAAAGGAGAAAAATGGTAGTTTAGATACTGCTACTCATAGTGCATATTTCTCCTGCCAACCGTAAGAGCCCCCTACTACTTGCAGAAAAGAAGCCGTTTCACCAGCTGTTATTGTAAGATTCTACAAAAACAGCTTACTGGAAAGAAAAAAGTGGTTTATGTTATTTTTCTATTCCAGAAATACAAGATTTATCTATTTCAAGGTAGTGGATCTACATCTAGTAGTGGCTTGTCCCAAGAACATATTTACCTTGCCTGTATGAAATGGCACCTTCCCTCTCACAAGCACCAGCAATTCAAGTCACGCATAAGTTTTACTTACCACTACTGTGAGTATTTAAAAAGGAATTTGTTTATCCCAAAAGTCCAGGTATGGGCAAATACCCTAAGGCTCTAACAGACCAATTTTTGGCACCCAGCTAAGAGGGATTTGGTTGCACAGGGATACTGTTTTGTATGCTTATCCTGGTGTGATTCAAAATAGCTGTTTTCTCAGGCTCGTCCATTCAGAATGATATCATGTCCCAAGTACTCTCGTTAAATTAATTGCCTGAGTTTTCTTTGTTTTACATGGTTGGATAAGCAAGGCTCATTGCCTGTGAGCTCATGGAAATAACTTCATTTGAACAATTGTTCCATCCATCTGTCTGCAGTCTCTATAGAAGATAATTAAAAACCATTTCCCACCCCAAACAGAAACCATTTGTAGCCATAACACATAGTTTGCCACCACTTATTTCCTGGAATCCTTCTTTTCTTCCCATACCAATTTATTAAGCATCAATTAGATTCGGTTTTAAAAGCAAAAATCAAAGTAGCTGAACAGCTCTGAACATTTTTTTCCTCAACAGGTAAACAAACAGGGGTTTAATTCCACACAGGTAGAAGTCAGAACAGCTGATCAGAGGCACAAAACAGCCCCAAGTGTCCAAATGTATCACACTTGACTTATGCTCTTTAAGAGCAAAAGGACACTTTACACTAGAAGAACGAATAGCAAAACTGTGGGAACAAAATGCAAATTTAAAAGGAATAATAGTTTCCATGACAAGTTTTGAAATTACTGCTTGTGAAAAGTGGGATATTTTCTCCTTCAGAGACTTGGAAGGACCTAGAAAACTGCTTTTCCTGCTCTCTAGAGTAGATTGCCCCCACCCCCTCTGTTTTTGCAGAGGTATGTAAAGGGACAATTGGCATCATTTTTCTAAAATAACAGTTGGTTGGTTTAGAAAGATTGGAGTCCATCCCTGCAGGAAGGAAAGTGATTCACAACTGAGATGATGGAATTCTGGGGACACAAAAGGCAGGAATAGGGTCCTTCTGGGCCACAAGGCAATGGGAGGAGGAAGGGCCCCCACACCTGAAACACAGCACATACTTCACCCTCCTCCTTGCCGTCACTGATGAAGCATGATCAGGACTGCTGGTGATGCCATGCGAACATCCCTGTCTCCTCCCATGCCCCCACATCTGTGGTCATGTGAAGGACTGCACAGCCCTGCTCTGGCTATGGGTACCAGAAAAACATGCGGAGAGAGTGTGTATCCCATTGTTCCTGCATTTCCATCACAGCAGTGAAAACACTGGCTGCCTCTTGTTTAAACTGCAGCGTTGTAAAAGATGGGCGCTGATTGCAAAACAAAGCAATGAACAGAAGTCTCATTCATATGCACAAAGTCCCTTGAGACAGCAGAAAGAGCAACTTTCCCAGGTCTCAGACATCTGATGCATCCACAGAAGTCCCAGAGCCAGGGAGATGACTTACACCAAAAGCACTGCAAATTGTAACACTGGTAAATAGCACCCTCGTTCCAGCTTTGCCTAATTTCAAACCCTGATATATACCTTGTCACATACCCTAACACTTACACATGAGCTGTCATGGAACAGGATCAAAGAGAAAGTCCACACCCAAGAAATGCCATGAAGGATTATTTTCCTGCCTTCACCTACAGGAATTTAGTATTTTCAAGCTGAAAGGGGGGAAATTTAGGTTAGATACTAGGAAGAAATTATTTTCTGTGAGGATGGTAAGGCACTGGAACAGGTTGTGTAGAGAAGCTGTGGATGCTCCATCCCTGAAAGTGTTCAAGACCAGGTTGGAAAGGGCTCTGACCAACCTGGTCTAGTGGGAGGTGTTCCTGCCCACAGCAGGCCTGCTGGAACTAGATAATTTTTAAAGTCTCTTCCAACCCAAACCATTCTGTGGTTAAGAACCTTCCTTGTGTGTAGGTATTCTGGAAACACAGCAGTTCCCAGACATGGCTGAAGGATGCATCCATGGCTCACACCAGCCAGCCAAAACCAGCCTGCAGTCTCCCCAGTACCCTAACAATAAAGATGGGCCAACCTGACTTTTCAGGGTATGTTTTCAATCAAAATACATGTATGCTATCACAGTAGGCTGCCCCCTCACTTCACACCTGCTGAGTCTGTGCTGCTGTGCTTTACTGCTGTTGTTACTAATGCTAATTAAAACTAGCCCTGGGTTTGCCTCTACACGCTGCAGTTTTTTTACTGTGTAGGCAGGCCCCGAGGTCCCAGGCCTGTCAGAAGTCTGAATGAAGCCCTCTGTCTCAGGAGCAATCTCAGAGCTGCTGTGACCATTTTGGGGCATGCAGCAGTTAATTCTCACTGGAGCAAAGTCGACAATTAAATGAGCCGGTGCATTCTGTACAGCTGCAGATCTCAGTCGATTGACAGTGGAGCTCTGAGCAAAAGAGGACTATCAGAAATTAGGATACTGCAGTCAGTGAAAGTCAATTTGCACAGATTTACAAAGGGAACTTTACATTAAATTTCCATGCATGCAGAGCTTTGCCATTCAAGTACAAACTTGGCGTGTTGTTGCCATTTACCATAAATTATCTGACTTGTTTACATACATTTTTAGAATATCTCAGGCCATATTATTTAACCCATATTGTTACTACTGAGCACCAAACCATTTGAGTTAAGAATTTCTACAGGAAACTCGAAGGGGTTTAGAAGTACCAAAGAAAAATGCAGAGTTTCATAAAGTTGCTTAGCTGGAAAGAATTGCCAGAAAGCATCTTTGTGCTGTCAGCCAATTTTTCTGAATTAATTTTGAAGCAATTCATCACTCATCCTCCTCACCTCCTTCCAATTTACAGCAGTCTCTGTAAACACAGCCAGGACACTGCAAGCAGATGATAGAACACTTTCCTTTTAAGAAAGACGATGGCGTAGCTTCATACCTCTATAAACTTCACTATATTTGGTAAAGATTTCATAAAGGTTTACATTCCATGACCACTACAGGAACAGTGGTGGTCATTTCTGTATTCCTTGCAGAGCTAAGAAAATTAACCCAACACCCAAAATATACTACAAGGCAAGTATCTTAGAGTCAGGTAGTATCTCTCTTTTTAAGATATTATTAAATAGCAGAAGTAACCAGGCGGATATAACACTTCAGTGCTCCAGGGACTTTAATTAACAGCTGCACTGACTTATTTGGCATCTCACCTTGTCTCTGAATATGACCAAAAAGGGATTTTGTTTCATAAGAATGCGGTACATAAAGCACCAAAGAATTAAGAGCCAATCTCAAATTGTCACGGTTTCAGTTCTGGGAAATTTAACACATGCACCATACAGAAATTAAGAGCATTAAAATGAACAGCTGGTGGTAGTCAGGTGGAGATTACTTTTTCCTCATTAAAGATAAATACAAAAAAGCACTACTGCATTACTTTAGGCTAATGAAGGATGAACTCAAACATCACCACAAAAGTAAACGCTCTTGAATTCAAAAGGGCATGACAAATCACTTGTTGTATAAATGTGCTAGGCAAGCCCCTTTTAACAGACAGGTTGTGCTTGTAAATGCAGGTAGATTTCTCAGCATATGCAGGACAAACCTCAAAAATTTCAGCCAGTTAAACAAGACTCAGCAGACAAAACCATTAAATTCTGAAACACATTTACAAGACAACTTTTCCAGTTCAAGGTGTTCAACCACAAGGTGCTGGTGAGTAACAAATCACATGTCTGTACATGCAGTGTTTGAAGAATCCAATTTTCTTTGTTCTTCTGGAAATAGAAGCATCACAATCCTGTGATGGCAGAAACTTTCACAATGAAAAATTTAGTTAAGAGAGAACCTCAATAAGACCAAAGTTTCTTCAAAATTAGTCCAAATTTCAAGATGTTGCTAATTCTGAAGACTACTTTTATAATAAAAATAATTAGAACTCTATTTAGTTGTTTTATAAAAGCCACAGCAGCAATGGTTGGGATTTGCCACTTGTTTTGGTAAGCAAATGACAAGGCCAATGCAATGAGTTTAATAAGTGGAGCTTCAAGGATACAGAATATGTGTGCACACAAGACTTTTTTTTTAATGCAACCAATTAAGTCATGGCCCATCAGGTATAAGCAAACTGTACATTTATGACAGAATAAAATGTTATGAGAAATAAAGCATATAATCAAATTCTAGCATAGCAGACTCCAGAGAAGACGATCGACCCAGGTTTTAAACATGGCTGAGCCAAAGAACTTTCTCAGACTGAAACATCTTTTTATGTAGAAGGAATTTGAAACTTGAGGATCTACATGGAAAAAAAACAAAAAAACTGCCCAAAAGCTTCTATAACATGGATGGAGATGCTTTTGAAGATAAAAATTGTTTTCTGTTTCATTCCACCCTTTAACAGAAGCACTGAGCAGGAAAAATTCTGGAACTGATTTAAGCTTGACTCAGTAACTAAAGAAAACTCAAAATCTTCCAGAATAAGGCTTTCTCAGCAGCAGTGTGAACTACACACCTGAATTTTACCAGAAGTACAATTAGTTGAAGACTGGCAGTAGGAAAACCAGCAGCAGGCACAAGGGGAAATCACTAAGAGGTCCTGGTGGGACCTTGAGAGTCACACTCAAATGCACTGCCACTGCTCCAACTATTTTTTGGCATTTGAACAGTTTCTTCAAGCTGTATGATTGCTAGTGAGTGCTGAGATACCTCACAAGATTCTTCATTCATTCTGCTTGCTTCAGAGATAGCAATTACATCAGAGTTGTGAGAAATAAACCAGTGTCAGTCTTTCAGCTTTTCTAACCGTGACGACAAACCGCTGTAGTTATGCTGACTCTTAGGAATAGTGAGAAAAATCCAGTCTTCCCCACATCTTATTCTCCACAAAAAGTATCTACTTGCATAATGAGCATTTAAGGATACAGCAGGTAGAAAGAAACTCAAAAGGTGAGTGAATCATAAAGAAACAAGCTGGAATTTTATTACACTGAGATTTCTTACTGATTGACAGCAATCATTAACTGAAGGATAACAGGCTGGTAAAGCTGGACATTTGCATAGGTATTTTTAAACAAATCTGAGAAAGATGACAGAATTTTAAACACAGAAATAATTTCACTTAAAATAAGGACAGTACAAAAATAATTAGCACATTTACATTAATTTATCCAATGCCACCTCTTCATGAACAGAAGAGAGCAAAGACCATAGTATACAGAAATATTACAGTTTGAATCTTCTTACATGTATTCCAAACAGAAACTAGAAGTTTATTTAGATTCTGTTCCCTTAAAAGTTGTTCCTGCCTCAGATAAGGGAGAGGCAATGGAGTCACCAAATCCAAATACTCTGCCACTATTGAAAAAACATACACATTTATAAAAACAAAACTGGTAAACTAACTGTACAGCCTGTGGTCCTCATTCTGACATTTATAACAAAAAGGACAGAAACAAAAGTGTGGCCTATGAAGTGAGACCTGCCACAGGCAACAGTTAGGCCATATGTTCAACAACCCTGGGATCTAAGCTTCTCTTTATAACAAGATTAGCCAGGCAAATCTGAGATAACTGGAGTTTACTATTTTTATCTGTTGCAAAGACCACATGAAAAAATACATAAAGACAATGACATTTTGTGACAAAAAATTAAATGCAAGAACCAATTTAAGAAAAAAAACCTGAACAACCAGGAACCCCAATAACCTATTAAGACCAGCCTACTAATTAGGCAACAATTTTAAACAGCTAAATTGGAGAGACTTAGTCATCACCCCTTAAAAACAAATATGACAAGGCTTAAAAATTTATTTTTATCAAACATAACACATTGCCATGAATATGAATAAACTCCAGCTGTTCATCAGTATGACAGAGGACATGAGATTATCAATCTAACAATTACAGACATTTTAGAAGTGGCATTTCTGAAACCTGGTAAATAAATGAACAAACTTCCATTTTTGTGAGCAGTTCTGATGGCATGGTGTTAGTGTACTGAAGTATCTTCATTTACATTTCCTCAAGGCTCCTTTTGATAGCTTCTTGCAGTTCTGCATCTTGCAGTTCTGCATCTTGCAGTTCTGCATAAATAAAAAAAGACTGTAATTTCAAACTGCAATTGTTAACTAACCATAAACACAATTACCTTAATATTACTACATAAATCATGAACTTACTTCTGTGGACAATGTCAGTAGACTGCAAAAAGCCCCTAAGAAACACATGAAAATATTTTCTCTCCTGTTTTATGCTAACTTTTCAACACTATAAAACACTGGAAAACACTTCTACAGCTTTTCACTGTATTAACCAGGAGCAGCCCAATGATTAGTTTAAGACCATAATGCAACTATGCATTTACTGGTCAAAATACCAGCAAGATTAGAACCCATAAAAAAATAAAGTATCAAAACAAAAACAAAGAACACACATGCACACATAACAAGCAGAGTTCAATATTTTCATTCCAGTTCCTTATCCAGAGATATGCCCATACCAACATTCTGACTTGGCACCAGTGTTGTCACTCTTACTAGGTAGGCCAGACAAGTAGATAAAGTCCTTATTAGCAGTAAGAATAATTTAGATCAGGCTGTAACGGTTTTGATGGTGGGGAGGAAAATCACATTGCCCTCATGTGACTTCTTAATAATCTCCAACAACTATCATAATATTTAAAAAAGAAACTGCTTTTTGCATTACATTTAGATTGTTTTGGGCACTGATTGCTTGGTGTTAGTCATCAAATGCCATAAATTTGACAAGGTTTGTACATACAGCAAATACTAATAATATAACTGGAAAAATTAAAGCAACAGACACATTGTCATTCATGAATTATTAATCTTCTGCTTTAGGTGGACACAAGCACATCCTATTAAAAAGAAATATCTGTCTGTTCTTATGAAGAAGGAAATAGAATTTTAAACCTTTAATAACGTTGGGCTGTTTTATGCAAGGCTGAGATTTGAGAGATCGTATCACTGATTGCTCTCTCATGCATCTGGACTTTCCTGTAATATCCAGACCTACTGATAAGAGAGCTTCTTAAAGAAAAATATTACATGGTCACAGAAACAAACAAAAACAAAGAGGGAAAACCATTTGCAGGCAATTGCTTGCATTAAAATATGTTGTTACTTAGCCATTAAGCCTGTACAAAAATCCAGAGTAAGGTCCAAGCTGTGACTCATCTGAAGCCAGGCTGCTTCATAAGGTCAGATGCCTCTGCACTGCAGCATCAGAAGTGGGAGCTCCTGCATGCACCAAATGCCACTGGTATCCCAATACTAAGGGGGCCTGAATTCACCAAACTTTCAATGATGGAGTTGGACGCTGGACATTTAACAACAGTATTTAGTAATAGCTGGTAAACTTAAAACTGAATAAATTCTGGGAACGTATGATTCAGTAATTAGTTTTATCACTGAGTTTATACACCTTTTTTGATTTTTTTTTTAAGTTTGTTTTATTTTCATCATGTAGAGGGGCAGAATCAAGTCTTTCAACAATAAATTATTTTCGAAGTACACTGTGGTCTGTCATCAAAAATGCATGACTACATCGAACACCACCAGTAAGCTCAACAGCAAAAGGATGAAAACAACTTCAAACAGTGTAAGATAGAATGTGAACAGACAGATGTGATGCTAATTCAGCCTTGATTCAGCATAACCCTACAGCTCTTTCAGGAGACCAGAATGCTTTATTGTGAAATTATATCTAATCTTGAATTATTTATTCAGAAGTTCAACTACTTAGTCAATAGCTCTGCTCTGAGAAAACACAGTCACACTAAACCAGTACAAAGTGAACTCAGTCAAGTCTTTAATTCATTGGCACCCTGTGGTGTCCAATGAAATAGATTTTTAGTCTGCTGCCATACTTTACAGGTTACAAATTTTTTAAAATTTATAACTTGTCACAGCATTCTTCACTTCACAAGACTGCCCAGCATAGTTTAAAGAGTATTCCTAAGAGGTCACTTGCTGTAAAACTGATTTTCAGTTTAGTTTCTGTATCTTCTATAATAGAGCTCTTGAACAGAGAAAAGTAAAAATTGATAGACCTTCCTGTTTGTTGATTTCTTCTAAGCTCTGCTTCATTGTTTCTTTCATATCTTCATCCTCTTCACTATCTGAACCTGAAATGCAGAAATGAAATAAATTACACATTGCTTCTAATAAAGATATTAATATCTCTCTTGTATTTCTCTTAGTGTAACACCAACTGATTTGAAGAGAAGACTTGTTATCTAAAATAAAAATCAAGATGAAAACACATTCCAGAGGTAGTTTAAGACAGCAACTCCGGAGACAGTTTTCAACTACCTTCCTCCCCTTCTCCCCATAATATCTAGAGGCAGATTGCTTCCATTTTTTATTATGTTAAAGCAGTAACAAGAAATAATACGTGCAGAAGCTACAGTGTCTACTGCATTTGTGGGGTTTTTTTTGGTAATTTTCAGTTATTAAAAATTACTCATTTTCTATAAATTACTCGCTTTCTATAAAATGTATCAGGCATTTAATTATGAGAAGTGTCTTAACATGTCTCTATCTACAATCGACTGCAGCTGCATTTTATTGCCCAAATACTGCATTT
Source organism: Turdus rufiventris (assembly GCA_013186435.1). Lineage (NCBI taxonomy): Eukaryota > Metazoa > Chordata > Aves > Passeriformes > Turdidae > Turdus > Turdus rufiventris. Next base: position 5,821,576 of record PYHW01010164.1, read on the forward strand.
GAACAATGGAGTGCTGAAACTCAACTGAGCTGTGCAATTCAGCAGATGTTGCTGTTCAAGTCTCATAAGCAGAAAGTTGACAGATTTAGTTTAATCTGTTAATTCATCACAACCCAGCCCAGCCAAAACCTCTTTTTTAACAATACTCCTCACAAGGCTCGTTTCCAGCTCCAGAAGGATGGCTTTATTTTGAAGTGTGTAGTAGGGATTTGTGTACCAAAAGAAAGTGGTGCAAGGGTTTGTTTGGTTAGTTGGTTTAGTATTTTGTTGGTTGATTTTTTCCCCATTAAACAGAGACGCAGTAAAGCACAGGTTAAAAACCAAGCCAATGAGTCACGTTATGCATTCATTCTCCTCCTGCTACAGGCTATTGCTATTTTGGGAGATGGTCTTTGCAATGAGGTCTCACAGTATTAGCAATCAACAAGGTCTGCTACAGTCTTACCAACGGAAGCACTCCCCTTTAAGTCATCACATTTATTAATACATCAATGTACTTCTGATTACATTAACCAGCAAAGAACTTTCCGATGTGGCCGTCTAATTTACTGTGTGACCTCTGGCATTTTGAATTACCCAACCTAGCTACTCAAATTGTCAGGTACCCTTTCCAAAATTTGTTTTCAAATCTCTGACACACAATCTGTTTGAGCAGAACCTTGCTGACTTTCCCAATTCCAGGAATAAAAATTCTAACAGCTGGTATCAAACAGTGATCAGCAGCCCAAAAAGATTCCAGAAATAGATAGATACACACTGCAGTTAAAATGGTATTTCTCCACTAACTTGGCAGACTGACTGCGAACTCTTTTTGGAGCTGCCTACTATTTCTGAGCAGAAGAGATACTAGTTTTTACATCATTTTCCAAAGCAAAGGAAAGAAAAACCCACACCCCTTCCTCCCCCAAAAGCAGCCACTACAATTACTAATGAAAGGGAAGAAAAAGTGCAAAGGAAAAGCATTTTGCAAGTGGCTTCTCCCTTATTAACCATCCTTTTAATCTTCCAGCCTGGAAGACATGTCAGACCACTCTAAGAAGTTTTATACCTGCTAGAGGTGGAACAGTTGAAGCAATCACTCCCCAACTCAATTCTTGCTGTAAGTACACATGACAAAAAAAAAAAAAAAAAAAAAATTTCCAGGGATGGTGCATCCACAGCTTTTCTGGGCAACTAGTCAAGTGCCTCACTACCTTCCAAGCAAATAATTTCTTCCTACCATCTAATCACTTTTAGCACAAAACCATTCTCCCTTGTCTTGTCACTGTCTGCCCATGTTAAAAGTCCCTCTTTTTTATAAGACCCCCTTTAAATACTGGAAGGCCACAATGTGGTCTCCTCAGAGCCTTCTGTTCTCCAGGCTTAACAACCACAACATTCTCAACCTTTTTTTCCAGCTCTCTGATCATCCTTTTGGCATCCTCTGGACCCACTCAAACAGATCCATGTTATGAGCACCCCAGAACTGGACACAGCACTCCTGGTGGGTCTCATAAGGGCAGAGTAGAGGGATAAAATCCCCTCCCTCGACCTGGTCCCTGCAACTCCTCTTTTGATGCAGCCCAGGATGCAGTTGGACTTCCAGGCTGTGACCACACACTGTTGGTTCATGCCCAGCTTTCCATCCATGAGAACCCCCAAGTCCTTCTCCACTGGTCTGTTCATATGCAGCTCTTCTCCCAGGCTCTACTCATGTCTGGAATTACCCTGACCCAGGTGCAGCACCTTGCACTTGGCCTTGTTGAACCTCATGAGGTTCTCATGGGCACACCTCCTGTTTTCCTGGATGACATGCCATCCTCCAGTATGTCAACTGCACTGCTCAGCTTCATGCCATCTGCAAAACTACTGAGGGTGCCCTTGATTCCACTGTCTGTGTCACTAATAAAGAGACTGAAGAGCATCGGTCCCAAGACAGAGTCCTGGGGGTCACCATCTCTCACCAGCCTTCACTTTGACATGGAGCCACTGACCACAGCTTTTTGGATATGCCCATCCATCCAATTCCTTATCTAACAACAAATCCATCCATCAAATTCACATCTCCCCAATTTGGAGATAAAGATGTCATGTAGGATGGTGTCAAGGCCTTACAGAAGTCCAGGCAGATGGACATCACAGCCTTCCCCTGTCAACCATTGCAGTTGCTCCATCATAAAAGGCCACCACAGTGGTCAGGCAATGTCATAGAATGGTGGAGATTGGAAGGGACCTCTGGAAGTCATTGTCCAGCCTCCTGGCTCAATCAGAATAATCTACTGCCCAGGACTCTGTCCACATAGCTTTTGAGTACTATTCAAAAGACATTGTAGTGGGGAGCTCCAAACTTGTTAGATACGACCTTACTGAATAAGTGAAATGATCACCTTCCTCAGCCTGCTGGCAGCAATCTTCCTAATGCAGCCCAGGGTACTGTTGGACCTCTTAGCCACCCGAGCACACATTAGCTCATGGTCAACTTGGTATCCACCATGACCACTAAGTCCTTCCCTACAAAGTCATTTCCCAGCTGGTTGACTCCTGGCCAATATATACTGACACTTGGGGCTGTTTCTCCCCAAATGCAGAAGTCTGCATTTTGCTGTGTTGAACTTCATGAGGTTCACTGTCAGCCCACTTCTTCCCTGTTAAGGTTCCTCTGGATGGCAGCACAGTCCCTGTAGCGTATGAACTGCCACTCCCAGTTTTTGTGTCATCAACACACTTGCTGTACGCATACTCTGCCGCATCATCTAGGTCATTAACGGACATTAAACAGGGTCAGTCCAAGTACTGAGATACAGCTGGTTCCTGACCCCAACTGAACTTCATGCCACTGATCATCATGTTCCAGGTCTGGCTGTTCAGCCAGTTTTCAATTCACCTCAGTTTTCTCATCCAGCCCACACTTTGTCAGCATACGCTCCTGATACTGCTGGCATCTTCTAATGAAGAATGCTTAATTTTGAGGAATCAGGCATGTCCTGTCCCTCTTGTTAAAATGCTCAGCACATGCTATAGCTCCCAACTCCTTTGATCTCAGAGGAAAAGCAGCTGCCAGTTTCAGAGGCAAGAGATTTTAAGATCTCTGGTACTATTCTCTGGTACATTTTGTCAAATACACATCAGCTACAAACCTCTGACTGTACCTGTTCTTTCAAAAGAAATCCTACTGCCCACTATTGTCCTCACATACTGATATGTTCCTGCTGGAAGACTGAGAAAACAGGAAAGCAAACTCTGGATTAATATAGAGATCAGAGTGATTTTTTGACATTTCATGCGTCTCAGAAACCTGTGCTGGGTAGAGACTGGTAACTCTCACAGAAGGTAAGTGCCACCCACTGTTCTGCCATCAAAGCACCACAGCTTGAATTTGCGTTAGCTGCCCACATAGCTCAGGGTAACATCCCTTCACTATATCTGATCTTCTTTTGTAACCCCCCCAGTTACACCAACCCCTTGATAATTTCCATTAGGTTTACCACCAGAGACTCAATTTCCCTTCCTCAGGCTTCCTCCTGCTTCCTCACCACACAATACACCTCTTGTCTACTGGATAGTCGCACACCCCACCTCCACTTCTCTCCTAAAATACTCCTCCTCTTAGTCTTTTCAGTAACTCCCAATCTCACCTGCCTCTTTCCCATTCCAGTGTACAGCAACATTCACATCACACTATCTCTCTCCAGCCACTGACCCTTCTCCTTCTACAGCTGATGTCTGGAGTTTTAGTGCTACCTTATGGATACCATTTGTTAACTCAGGATCCTAGAAATTACTTAGCCAGAATCTTTAGATCAGTACTCCACCCTTACCTTTGTTAGCAATCACATTTGGTGTGTGTGGCCATGCTGCCTTTAAAATACTGTTTTCCTTGGATTCTAGAATATTTTCTTTTATTCCTTTTTTCATATGCCGCTGAGGATCCTTCCCACATACTATTCCCCAATACTTACTGCTCTAATCTGTCTTCATAGTGAAGTAATATCATCTGCAAATGTAAGCACAATCATACAAGACCTCTCTTCCTCCATGAAAGCAAGCTTCGCTTGACACATCTCAGTCTGCAGCTGCTCATTCAAGTGTAGGAGACAAATAAAAACGAAGCTCTCGAGCTACCACTCTCCTCCACTTAGATTTCTTGGAAACTGTGGCCAATACAATGATGGTCACTCAGACTTTCATCTAACCTTTATCTTAGACTCCACTCTCAAATTCAAAGCCAGTTTTAAGCTAAGCCTCAAGAATTTTGTTGTATGAGCTGAGTGGTGAAGTCTTCCCAGTTTATCCACTGCCCTACAACTCTCGTTAAGGCTCACCTTAGGTCTCAGTACACTGCTTTATCCTTAGGGCATATACATACAAGAGATACCACTGACATTCCAAATCCAGTAGTAACTTCCTGTGTAGCTAAACACAAGGTTACAACTGAAGGGTGACTTTCTTATCACTCACTACTGCAATAAGCTGTGGCTGCTATAATAAAGGAATATATTACTACAGAAACTATAATTCATTCATGGTGCATCACTCTGCAGAGGCTCATGCCTTCACATTCAGTTTCACATTCATTTCACGTTCAGGGAAATGGGGGCTAGAGGCTGTGACCCAACTTCAGTCATTTGCAATCTGCGTTAACTAAAGGTTTGGAAAAAGCAGAGACAAGACAGATGTAGCATTCACACTGGACCTGAAACTGGACCACACACAGACTTTTACCCATGAAAATCTTCACTAACAGAGAAGTACAACAACTATTCTCAATGTCTTCTGTAAATTTGTTTGTCTGTCCTTCTAAATTCTTTTCTTGGCTGCGTGTAAAGCAAAAGCTTTTGGGCATAGTGGGAGCTAGGAAGCTTAGGAGCATTCATTAAAATTAACTGAAATCCTCCTCTTCCAAACATAAAAACTCTCACAGAAGCTGCATTTGGTAGTATTTAAGCACTTCAGGCAAGAGTAGCAGATGAAAGATGCAGGCTGGCAACTCCATCTGAGCACAGTGGAATGTACTTTATGGGTCAGTGAAAGAGGTATGGTGGCTACTTGGCAGACAACACTACATTCAGTACACCACTGATTATGACACGCTCATGACACAGACTGACTCTTCAAATGAAAGTACAAGGAATACTATGAAAAATTTGCTCTTATTATTTAAAAGAGTCTGTTTTACATAAGAGCTCAGTCACTGAAGGATCTCCTTTGAACATAACCAAGAGAAATACAGTTAAGCTAAAGACATCAACTCACATAAAAATAACTTGTCAACCAAAAAGTTGTGACATTCCTGTCAGTGTCCAGATGGATATGACGACCACAACCTACCCTCAACATTGTCCAGCACTCATTAAACGTGTACTTTCAACACAGAGGATATCATCAAGACATAGACAATGAAATATTGGTATTTTTCTGCACACTAGGATTTTTTTGTTATAAAGAAAGACATTGAAAATTCCTCTCTTCTGCCCTTTCCAAATCACTCAGTTAACATGCATGAAGCTCTTGTCATGTGTTGGGACTTCAGCATAAAACCAAAAACCTCTTTCATTTATGAACTCAGGCTTAGCAGCAGCAGAGAACAAGACCGCCTACTCTTTTCATACCTCAAAGGAAGTCAAAGCATCTCCTCCAGCCAAAGGTTTCCTATAGTAACATACAGTTTGCATTGTATTGCAACACAGGCAGAACATTTTATTTTATTAATTTATTATAAAATGAATGCAGTACTACAGTTTTCACAGCAGTTGTGCTGGTAGAACGGTTCACAAGATGCACCTGTCAGATTGCCATATCCAAACACAATCCAGGTGCTCAGAAGCTAATGATAGCTCTGTGAAGGTGATGTAGGGAAAGAGCTTTTTGCTTTTGCAACTCATCCAATACCAACAATGGTCTGATATTTTTCAACATGATTCTCTGTCCTGTTTCTCACTTACTTCTCTCTCCAGAATAATAGCCACAGGCTTAAGAAAGTCACAAAGCAAGCAATTCTTGTTTGCATTTCCTTATACTCAGCTGCTTTTCTGCAAGCAGGTCAAGTTATACCAGCCTATGATACACTACACAACTTTCCATCTCAACCCTCCAATACTGGTTTTGTCACATTAAGACTTGCAAATGATGCTGAGCCACACAATTCGTGTGTACTATATGGTGGCTTTATCTTTTTAAAGAAAAACTTTATAAACTCTTGGTAACAACATCATCCCACAATGCAGCAAATACAGACCTATAACCAATAGTGAATTTTCTAATATTCTGTTTTAATGCAGGACAGGGAGACAAAGGCAGCTCTTGCTGTCTGGGTCCCTCCTTGCTGACACTGACTAAAAAAGGGGGCAATTCTGTTCCTTACAAGTTTGTTAAGGAATGCCAACAGCCAAAATAATAATGTAATTCCATCAATTTCCTATTCAATTTTTATTTTTTTAAATAATGACCACATGTGTAACTTAAATGGAACACACAATGAGTAGCCAGCCAGCAAGTCAAGGTTTGCAGCCTCCAGGAAGGTCAATTACCATAATATTAAATATTAATGTAGTAAACGACATTGAAAGAAATGTTAAATTAAGAAACTTCTAATGCCTGGGGAGGCCAGAAAACTCTGTATCAAAGAGCACTTAAATCACCACACTTTTCCCCCCTATTTTCCCCCCCCCTTTAATCAATCAATGCCAATTCATTATTCAGAGATAGCGCTCCACTTTAATCTTCTTGGTGAAACAAGAAGTACCATATAGCTGTCATAAACCTGTATCAAGACTGGCAGTGTAATTTTTCAGAAAAAAGTTTAGGGCTAATTCAGAAACAGCTTTCTGTAATATGCCCTGAATTTACAACCCTCCAAAACCACAAGAAGAATGCAGAAAAAGCAAAAATGTCTACAGAGAAATGTCAGGTCTTCTAGGAAAACAGCAAAATACCTTAAAATGCTGATAAGTATTTAAACTCATCTCAGCTCTGGTACCCTTTGCATGAAAATGAGCTGGCTCAATCCTCTTTGATTATCCTATATAAAACCAATGTGATCATTTTACTATGCCATTAGAATCTGGCACTTCAGAGAGCTTAAAAACTTCCATTGAGATTCTTTTTCTCCAAATGCATTGTCAGTCATGTGCCAGTGAGGATAATTATCAACTGACAGGAAGGGGCCAGGAGGTCAGAGTTAAAACTGACAGAAGTATTTTGAGAAATAATAATGTTTTAGCAGGGTCACAGACGCAGCATAAATCAAGCCAAACAGATGAGTACAAATTGATAACTATGCACCTAGCAGCCTCTCTTTAACTAGAAAGAAGTTTTCAAACTCAAACATCAGTTTTATCTCCTGTTATAATGAAGAATACAGGGATGACAGTTTGTTATATTGAATAAAAATGCCTTATTAAGTCTGTTTTCAAAACATGCCCAAGCATAATGGTTTTCTAATCTATTATTCATTGAAATACTAGTATAATACAAGAAGCACCAAGCAACAGTTTACGTTACCAGTGTAAGTGTTCCATTTTTTTATTGGAATGAACTATCAGTTTACTGGAAAAATTGTATTTAATGTTTACATTCTACCTTTGGTGGTATCTGAAATGCTGTTTAGCAAGGCACACATCATGTCTCCCTCAATGTGGTGAGGATTCAGGATGCGAGCTGACCGCTGGGTCATTTTAAATTGGTTTTCCAGTTCCAGGAAGCTTTTGTCTCCAGAAAGAACAGTGAAAGGAATTTGCTTAGGCAGGTGCTCATCCAGACGACCGGCCTATACAAAACAAATGACAAGTGTTGAACAAAGATCTTGTTTTTCTCTCATGGCATTTGGCTAGCTTTGTGCGAGACAGATCTTTATTAGAAAGTCTTCTATAGCAATTTATTCCTGCCTTTATGATCCAAGCCACATCACCCCACTGTGAAAGGCACTATTTCAAAAGTCTGATGCTCATTTCTTCTCTGTGTACAACAGATACTGGTGATGGCTACCAGAACAGTACAGATGGAGTATGGAACAAATTCCCAAAAAGTAGCATTTTTTAGAAATGTCTCCACAGAAAACAAGTCATCTCTGTGGAGCATTTTAAGAGTAACATAAAAAGCATGATGAAACATGAAACCACTGTTGCAAAAATGTGCCTATACAGTTAGATAGGTAGTAATTTATCTAACTGATAAAGCACTGTATGGCCTCAAGCTGCACCAGGGGAGATTTAGATTTTCACTGAAAAGGTTGCCAAGTATTGGAACAGGCTGCCAAGAGAACCAGTGGAGTCAGCATCCCTGGAAGTGTTCAAAAATTATGTGGATATGGCACTTGAGGACATGGCTCAATGACAGTGGTAGTACTGGGTTGATGGCTGGATTTGATGATCTAGGAGGTTTTTTCCAACCTTAAAATCTATGATTCTATATTAGGAACACGAGTGCCCATGATATCCCAGATTCTTGTTCCTCACCTGCACACCCCCAACCCTGCCAAACCCCAAAGTCTACTGAATAAAGCTCAACAGGGTCTGTGAAACCAGCACCCATCCAGCTCCATTGTAAAGGCGGCTCAAGATTTGGGCTATCTGAAGAGAGATAAAGGAGTTACATATCACTCAAACAGAAACTGTAAGAAGTGCAGTTTTTTTACTCTTCATTCCCTAACCAGGCTCCCTTCCCCTCCACAACAGACCGTTGACCTATTCAGGCTAATTTTTAAGTCACTTCTCAACCACCTGGCTCCACTCAATACAGGTTTATCATTCTTTATAGGGGACACAGTCTCATGGAAAGAATCTAAACATGTCACCTGCAATTAGTACTTAACATCAATAGCAGATACCATCTGCCACCCTTCTCTGGGTACAGGACACAACAAAGCAAGTGTGCCCTAACTTACATGGACACAGAGAGCAAAGTCTGCTGCTTCTCTTCTGGTACTGCAACGTGGATGAAGAAAAAAACATCCAATCCTTTTAAGATAATTGTAAATTTTGCAATGCACTGGAGGCTTCCATTTGCCGTATCCTCCTATACAGAGAAGGAGAATAACATTAATAATAATAAAAACCAAACATAAAAAACAAACAAACCATGGGTTTGGGCAGAAATGCCTCTATGAATTAAGAATGCAAGAAGGCAAAAGCAAAAACTGTCTTCAAAGACAGAATTTATTTTGACCAATGTGAAAGCTAAGAGAAACATAAAACCAAATCCCTGCAACCCTTTTGTTCTTTAGATAGGAGGCAAAAAAAAGTAGCTACCCTGATGCTACTCTATCAATTTTATACAATTGTTTTCCTTCAAATCCTGAAAAACTTATCTTCTGGATATCATGAGTTTTTAGACACAAGAGTGTGTTTTTCTCCCATTTCAAGCATAGTTACAGTTAATGTGCAGAATCAGAAGAGCTCTGGAAACATAGCACAAGTAATAGAAATGCTTCTCTTAGGGAAACCTGTACAACAGGAGTTACAGAGTCAACATGTACTAAAACTGCCTGACACATCCCATGTCAGAACTCACTAAAAAGAGGATCCAAGAACTGGGGCAACACCTGAGAGAAATGCTGGAGTCCTGACAAACCCATGGATGCAGTCAAGGATGAGCAAAATGAGGCTACAACTGGCAAAAAGGTGCAGGAATTTTCTAAGCATATAGTTACAGGCTGAGAAAACAGGTGTATAACAAAGATGAGCTGAATGAAGCGCCTGCTACAGACAAAACCAGTACCAGACTGAAACAAGCTGCAAGGGAAAGGAAAGAAGAAGGAAACCTCTCAGAGAGAAAAAACCAGAGAAGCTTGCACCATAAAATTATATATGACACCATAAAAAGGCAAGCAAATGGCACAACAATTTGACCAGAGTGACTAAGAATTTTGTAACATTCCAATGGCTAAGAAATATCTGCTAGATGATAGAGTGGCTGGATGTAAGAAAGGATTTTGAATGGAAAATGAAGGCAGTCATTGATGGCACCTCACACGAGGGCATGGGAAACCAATGCTCAAGTAAACAGGCTGCAGAGGATGGTTTATGCTAACATGTCCACCCACAATCTGACAAAGAAAAGCATTCCTCAGTAGACTTCTCTTGTTTTCCCCCTTGCCTTTTCAGCCTAGTGGGAAAAAGATGGTATCAAAAATAATCACAAAGAGTCTACACAGAAATGATTTAGTGGAATTTGTCCCTAAGGAAAAAAAAGCTACTTTCAAGTTGCTCTTGTCTGCTGTGACAGCCCTCAGTCATTGATATTTGGGAAAGACTTGTAATCACCAGCCCTGTTTTCTGGCTGCATAAATATACAACATAAACATTTGACCAGGGCAGCTGAAAACAATGACCTGTATTTATTTTGTTTGTTAGCCCACAAATGGATGAAAGACAACCGAGTATGTGAAGACAGAAACAATACAGAGTCCAGACAATACAAAGCAAAACTAAGGCTATACTACAAACAGGAATAATATAAATAATGCAGATATATCATATAAAAATATAACTGAAAATTCAGAAATGCAGTTTGGTAAATATAGAAAAAATGTCGCTATATTTTCACAAATCAAAAAAGAATAGCGTGCCTCAAGTAACTGTACTAACCATTATTATGAGAAGGTACCTACAACAATAGATCCAGATGTGCCTGGGAGCCTTAGTGTTCCCAGGCTCAAAACCAATATAGTTGACGCTAAAACTGGTAAATTTTTCTTTAATATGAATATGGCCTATTTTATTCACAAGATGCTCTTTAGCATGTTTTTTTAGTTCATGTGCTTCAGGGGCCATTCCCACGAGGCAGCCTGCATGCAGCACACCCATCAGGAAGTAAGTGAGTGGTGCTGATATGGGCTGTGCTGTGCCATCAGGCACTTGTGTTTGGAACACCTCTGGGCAGAGTCTTAACTAGCACAAAAGTACCTTTGGGCAAGAGTACTGTAGCATGGGTTCCTACTGATAGACTAGTAATGCTATGATTATACTCTGATTACTTCTTTTCCATAAGTCAGAAAATAGAAATTTCTGACAATTCAGCTCAGACATACTTAGCTGCAACCAATGTTTTCTTAATCATCAAAACCATGTTTTAACCTTGGAAAAAAGTAACAGCACAGAGGACCTTGTTATAGCAAACATGTTTAAGTCAACTAATGACAAAGTAGTTTTGAGTAAATTAGATAGAATAATGAACTATGACTGAAAGCCAGCATCTTAATGCACGTGGGGAAATGCTTCTTTAGTGATTAATTCTTAAAAAAACCCAGACAAGATAGCCAGGCATAGATTCCTAATAGTTTCTTATTTTTATCAAGAAAAAGTTTTTCCAAGGCCAAGTAGATTGAATAACTGTAGAAACCAGCCTTCAGCAATTAAAAACTACAACCAAACCCAAAATCACAAGAGAATTAAAGGAGTGCACAGGTGAAATCTGCCCAGATGTTCAAGCTGGGCGAAGTCTTACAAAAGATAGTAAGGACAAACAGGTTGCTCAGCCATACAGGAAAGAGAATGTACATAAATGAAGCAGTAAGCAACATGGATGAAATAGAAATCTAGACCCATTAGGTATAACATGGAAAGTGTGAGATATCTTTTATCTTATTTATCTTGTGAGACCCAACCTGGACTACTTGTGTCCAGTTCTGGTGTCCCCAGTATAAGAAGGACATGGAACTGTTGGAGTAAGTCCAGGGGAGGGTCAGGAAGTTAGTAAAAGGACAGCTGGTAAGAGCACCAGCCTTATGAATGCAGGCTGACAAAGTTGGGGCTGTTCAGCCTGGAGAAGAGCAGGTTGCATGAAGACCTCACAGCAACTTTCCAGAATCTCCAGCAGCTAACGGAAGCCAGACAGGGACTCTCTATCAAGAACTGTAGGAGGACTGCACAAGGAGTAATGGGCACAAACTGAACGAGAAGGAATTTAGGTTAGATATTAGAAGGAAAATTTTTACTGTGATGGTGGTTAGACACTGGAACAGATTCTCAGGGAGATCTTGGATGCCTCAACCCTGGCAGTGTTACAAGCCAGGTTGGATAAAGTCTTGAGCAACCTGGTCTAGTGGGAGCTGTCCTTGCCCAAGGCAGAGGGGGTTGGGATGATTATCTCTAAGGTCCATTCCAATCCCTTAATAGTCTATGATTTAAAACCTCAAAATCAGTATTTTCTGTGGCTTGCATGTGTACAGGAATGCTGTTACAGAAAGGCCAAAGGTAATGACAATACAGGTAGGGACAGAAAAGTAATGCTGGAGTAGAACACAAAACTCAGGAGAATAACCTGCTTTAACAAGGAAGATTAGAGGATTCATCCCCAAAACTCCTAAGAAGCAGATACCAGATTACAGGTTCAGGAGCACAGATGACTCTTGGAATCTCTACCACTTTACATTAACAGCTATACTAGCTCTGCCTTCATCAGCTAATTGGAAAATGTGTTTCTAAGAGGAAAAAAAAAAAGCAACCCAGGCACCAACAGGCCTCTCTGTCCAACCGGAGCAGCATGAAAACTCTTATCTTTTATGGGAAGAGATAATAAAAAACTCTTAGCAAGGAAGTGCAGTGCAATAGCATTTACCAACTGTAAAACATACCTACAAATCTGGCAAGATGACATCTGTGTTTCAGGCCATAACTATTTTGAAACTAACCGTAATCTACACTTTACTGAAGAAATCAATGTACCACAGACAAAATAATTATAAAGACAGATACAGAGAAATCCTGTAGAAAAAGTATGAACAAGCAGTTGTTTCAAAAACAGTCAGATAAGCAGAAGTATCAAGTTAAAGGGATGCTACTGACAAACTTTGCAAAATGGTATGACCTTCAAGGTCCCTTTCAACCCAAATCATTCCATTATTCTATGAAACCCATGACAATGTGAGTTCCATCAATCACCAGCATATTCAAGGTGGGACATATGCCTATTGTAGTACAGGATGACCAGGACCACCCTTAACAGAACATGCCAGAGACAAAACAAAATTAAAAGCATAAGAGTGCAAAATCATGTCTTCTGGAACTAAAAATCCAAACCAAAGCTAGAAATCCCAGCCTTATGAGAAGGACTTAGGAGTTAATATAATCTCTGAGTATTATGGCTGTCCTGATAATTATGAAAATATGATACAGCTTAAGTAAGTTCATGAGAGAAGTCAGAAAGACTACTAAACAGTTCCGCAATTCTGGAACTATTCTACAAGGAATAGTGAAAGCAGTAGAGGTTCAGCCAGAGTTTGAAAAGTTCAAGAACATTTCTGTTA
>PYHW01010164.1:5834847-5913009 GCA_013186435.1 Turdus rufiventris
CTTGTTATCTTATGTTTTAATTTACTTCAAACATTTTTTACCTTGAAAACCCCAGATAAATGTCCCTTGGTTCAGGTTAGCTGGCAGCTGTGTGAAAAAGCTTCCCCAGTTGTCCAGATCCACCAACACAATGTGAGTCATGGTGCTCAGATAGTCAAGATCAGGAAGTTCAATATCTTCAATGGGATAAAAAGGACAGATTTAAAATTCATGTGACTTTCTGGTCAACCAACTTGCTTTTGAAAATTCTTGTAGTCACACATGTAAGTGAAAAGTTACAAAACATGATGGTTTTTGGTGACTGCATAGATTTTAAAATAACAGAATTAGCACTTAATAATGCACAAATTAAGAGAGAAGAGTAGAATCTGGCTATATGATGGTGTAGACCTGGATAGTTTTGTGGTAAGCGCAGAAACCTGTCATCCTGCACCAAGACACTTTAATAACTCATTTATCCAGATGTGTATCCCTGACTATGGCAAGTCTCTGTGACATTCAATCGCCTGCATGCACAAAAGCACATAAAATGTTTAGACAGGCGCTTTTTGCTGTACTTCTAACATAAATGTCAACCTCTTAATCAAAAGCATTATGACACCACTAGTAATCAAGAAACACTTCCAATTTCTGAACACAAGGTACACACTCAGCATTCTCAATGTCATTCTTAGAAGTGATAATGAACTTGAAAAAAATTGCATGCTTGAGGGAAAAAAACCAATACATACGAGGAATATAAATTCTCAGCTAATACTGCTTTTTTGGCAAGCTAAGAAAGCTGAGATGATGGTGATAGCATTGCCCACACAGAAAGCACTAACAGGCTCATAAATATTTATATATATATACACATATGAAGGCAAGTTTCTTTTGAATGTGTATAATAGATCACGTTTACACTTCTAGGCATTATATCCCTAATTGAGGTATCCTTGATGGTCCTCTTCCTTTTAACACCAAATTATGTTCCAAACTAATTTGAAAATCAAATGTTTCAGTCTCAGGATTCTCACATCTGCCTTTTGGTTTGTTTTTTTCCCCAAACCTTTATACATATGGCATGTAACAATAAATTGTGGAGTCTGAGTTTTGGAAATTGAAGTACTGAGAATCCAGTATTTGAGAAACAACAAGTACTAAGTTCTGAGCTCATTTATAGACTGGATGTAACTAAAGGGTATGTGACATGTACTGTCAATGAAACGGAATGTGTTAAGGACAGCAATACTTTTCTAATGTCAAAAGAATTTTTTTACATACTTTCACTAAGTTCTTCTTCTAAGTCCTCGTTTTTTATTTTCTTTTCCTCTACTGGGCCCTGAAGAGGAGAAAACTGTGGTCTGTCCTGAGTTTTGGATGGAGATGCTTGAAATCGTTGCCTGTCAGGTTTTCTGACCACACAAGCCCCACTTGCTGAAAACTTGAATACTGTGTCTTCTGATTCTGATGAAAGGCTTGACAGATCAGGTTTCTGCAAGAAGCAGTGTTTCATGTGATAGTGCTGATGTGCACTTTGAAGATCATCAAAGTTTTTGCTGCATGCAGCACATCTAACAACATACATCCCTCCTGTAGATTTTACTGATGTGTGACTCTTGAGATGATTGTTCAAATCAACAATATTCTGTGCCGTTGCAGAACACAAGCAGCATCGAAACCATAAGTTTCCTTTCTGCAACATGGCTTTCTGACAATTCTCATAATCATTCCTCCTGTTTATTTTGGAGATGTAAGTTGTCCGGCAACCACAGTTTAAACGGTCTCCTTGTTCAACTGGGAGGAAGTCCTCATCTTTTTTTATGGATAGTTCCATCTGCTCAGGCACAAATGTATAGTCCGTGCTATGAAGCTCCTTGTAATGGATTAGAAATTCCTCCTCTGTGTTGAAGAAGAGATTACCACAAAGGCCACAGAAATATTGAGTCTGTACCTCCTGATCATGATGCTCTTGGAAGTGCCGCTGTAGCGTTCCTACTTTCCGAAAATGATTTCTACATAAACCACAAGAGTACCTGTGAAATGCATGGCTTTCTAAGGACATGCAGTGCTGTTTAACGCTCTCTTCAGATTCAAACATCTCCTCACAAATGCGGCACTGCCATTTTCCCACAACAGGACCACTTTCAGAGGAGAGCTCCATAGAGCTGGAAACAGAGTCTTTATCTCCACCTTCAGAAATGCTCACTGCATCGGAAGCAGATGGCATAGGTTCATCTTCTACAGCTTCCTGCTCATAGTAGTAACTATGCCCACCATGAAATTCAGTTATGTGTCCCATAATATCCTCTTCCCTAAGATCTACACGGCATGCTCTGCACCACAAAAGAAAATTAGTCAAGTGTGCTCCTCCATGGAATCGACTCATATGCAGGCGGATAATGCTTGAATTTTCAGCCAGCTTTCCACACACAGCACACTTGTGACAGATCCTATTTGCTGATAAAATGTGCTTTTCTACTGACTCTTCTGTAAAAAACTTCTGAAGGCATTCACAAAACCAGACTTTTACTTTGCAAGCACTACCTTGACTTTGTTTTGCAACTTTATCTTCACTTTTATCTTTTAAATTACTCTTCCGTTTTGAAGGAGTAGACACCATTTCACTGGAGGACTGATCTGGACTCAAATGTCTTTTAAGCAGTGGTCTTGACCGTTCCACAATGTGCCACAAATGAGATTGCTTTTTATGTTTTCCATTGACATGGCAGAACATCAAGATGGACTCTTCCAGTGTATCAAAAATTCTAATGTTATGTTGAGTGGTTTGTTTGTGTTGGATCATCTGATTCTTATCAGCATACAGTTCATCACAGTTCTCACAGTGACCTTTCATTTTAAATATCTCTGCAACTTGGGAGATGCTTTTCTTTGACAGTGCCATGGGCCCAGAATTGTAACACCGTGTTCTAGAATGGATTAAAAACGTAAGGAGGTTATATCATAACCAGAAACATTTTTCAACTTTCAGATGTACTCGTATCTTACCAAGTAGCTACAGCAATAAGTGCATAGAAAGAGTCCACTATGGACTTTAACCCATCTACCAGCTTGCCAAAAAAACAATGCATATTTAGTCTCTAAACTTGGAAGAGAATTAGGTGCTAACTTCCAAAAATAACATGTAGATTGATGATTATGTTTTTGACTGAACATTTTCAAAATCAAATGCTGTCAAATTAGAAACAGTGGAACAGAGAACAACTTTGTTGTTCTGCTACACAAGATACAAAAAGGATCCTGACATTGATCAGCTTTCTGCAGTGCTGGGTAAAGTGAAGAGGGAAGGCTTTTGATTGTTTATTCAGGAAGGCAACATTCAGATGGTCCTAGCTGCCCTGAAATCCAGTAGTACCACTAAAAGCATGTCTGCATGCCTGTCATTGATCTATGGATGTCCACATTTTAAAGACAACCATCTCTCACAAACCTGAAATGAGCTGTTAATTCCATATGTGAGCGCAGTATCTTGAAGCAGGACATACACTTCACTTGGAAGGAGACCTCTTTGCACAGAGATATCAAGAGGTTCTTTGCAAAGGATGGAAAAGGTAGTGGATTGCCAGACTTCAGTGCATCTATAAAATGGAACGGTACAAAGTACAACTACACGTTAGATTTCTTCCACAGAATTTCAGTTCTGCTAACATAACTACTACTATTACTGGTTTGTCACGGGGTTCAGGAAGGAAATTCACAAATGTCACCTGAGCTACAATAACTGTGCAATGGAAGCTTTAACTAAATCCTGAATTTTTCAAACTTCTGTAACTATTTTATACCTGAATCTGTTTGCAGCTTCCTTTTTCATACTCAGTGATTGACTTGCTTTCCTTTTCCTCCTTCTACAATGCCTAGGTCAATATCTCTCTTAGGAAGGTTCTTACCTTCTTCTCTTCCACCTATCACCAGCTGTCTACTTCTACTACATAAAATTTTGTTTTAAGCCATAGAATATTAAAAAAAAAAAAAAACAAAAAACCCACACAATTTATTTTAAAAGTTCCTACATACTCTGACCATCTCTTTCTCTCTTTCCTATCCTTAACGTTAATTCTTAAATTTTCAGATGCAGGACTTTCTGTTGTTCTGAGTATATACTCCATAGGTAACTTTCAGTACCAGCAGAGTAAGGAAATTCTACTGAAAAGAGAATAGAAAATGGTTTATGGGTTATATATTGTTCATGTTCCACACCTTAGCAGGCAAATTCTTTTTGATTTTTCTGTTTTACTAAAGATGTGATCAGCAGGCAGTAATTTGAGGTTATGCCTTTCAGGTAACTTCACTGGTGCGTCTCAGGCCATGCTGATAATTATTAATCATGAAGCCTTACTAATGCAAAGTAAAAAATGGAGCACTCAATTTTTTCTTCTTAGTTAAGCACTCCCCATCTCTAAAGAAGAAAACACTAACTTGTGCTTTTAATCTTTTCAAAGCAATAGCTCATCAGTAATCTTTTTCAAAACCTATGACCTGAATTTAAAAGCATCTGCAGTCATTGCATTCAGAATTCATAACCTATTTGAGGATGAAAGTACATTAGAGTGACAATGCATAAGGGAAAGTATAGCCATGCAACTAATTGTTACTTCAGTACATGAAGGCAGCAGTACTGACTCCACCTGCAGGGGATTCCTTCAAAGCCTGCTTTTTCTGTACAGTTCCTGCAGCCACTCTAGGGGAGGGCACAAGTCGAAGATAAACTTAGAAAGATGAGAAATAACTACAGGAATCCTTTTGGCCATGTAGGTCTGCCCAAAAATTACAATGTCTAAAATATGGCCTCTTAGCAGTTTAGCTAGCACTGAAGGAAATGCTTTAATGCCTATTGCTAATGTCAAAAATTAAAAGTTAGTACAGCTATGATAGTCATTAACGCTCTTTGCAACACCATGATCAGACAGATCTTTTCTCTGGACTTTATTAAGCATGGCTCAGGATATTGCCACCTCACAACATAACCAGTATGTCAGCCTTGAGCAGCCATGTAGTGCATGCAAGACATCAGGCTGGCAGCAGTGCTCCAGCTAAGCACTCTAAATTTGTACTTATATGGAGAAGACACTTTCACAAGTCTTTGCCATCAGGAATACCAACGACACTGAGAAGAAAAATAGCTTCCAAGCACACTACAGACTGTAGAGTAAGGGGAAGGAACTCAACAGTCACTCTGACTGGAATTGAAAAAGAAATTTATGTGTTTTGCTCTGAGTCTCTATCAACATGCTAAATGTAAAATTATTCAGGAAAGTAGTTGCATGGAGTCACTGGAGGATGCGAAGCTTATATGAGAGACTCAAAAGCATTTCTTTACAGCAAGTCTGGTAGAGGAATCATTTCTACACAAAAATATGATTTTCACAGCATCATATTCAAGATCTTAAAAGAAAAATAAGAATTCATTAATAGCAAACATTAAAACCTTAAGATTTTTTATGCAGCAGAAAAATGTAAGTCACTTTATCTTAGGGATGAATTTTCAAAAAATATTATAAGCAGTACACTTAGTAGCAACGTACCACTAGGTTCAGAAACCTGGAGGAAGTGGTTCTTCTGTGACATATGCTGCAAACACTCATCTCTGTTGGTGAAAAGGAGGAAGCAGTTTGGGCATGCAAAACACTGAATATGCTGTGGAGGAATACCTTTTTTATGCCCATCATTTTCATTTAGCTGGAAGAAAAAATTATCTATTTAAGAAAAAAATTAAGAAACCAGGCTCAATTCTCATGTCCTCCCATTCCTCTCTCATTTCTGTGGTAATATTTTCACTTTTAGGTTTTCAGGTACCACATCTGTAATTATCTACAGCCTACCCCTCTGCATTTCAGCTGACAAGACACAAGGAACTCGCCGAAGTACCACTGTCAAACTCAGCTACTCATCCACCCTTACTACACCAAACTCCTCCATCCCCTTCTTGCACCACTGGGAGCAAGCACCTTCCCAGGGACTATGGGCTCCAGTAATTCTTAGGCATTCCCCTTACCCAGGCTCTCAGGAAAAGCTGTCTCTGTCAATAAAGCAGCTGTTTTACCTCATGCCAATTCTTCCCTAATCTTGCTAACCTCTTAACTTGCCAAAACACTGCTCCTCAGAGTACCCCAAAAGGTCTGTGACTTTTATAGAAGTGAACTCATTCCATCTGCTTTGCCTTCTACATCAACTCCAGAGCTCTGCCTTCTGGGCAAAAATCCTTTAGTTCTGCTTCTGATACTTTTGCTGCTTCTTTCTACAGCACTCCAAGAATCTTCATTATATGCCCAGAGCTTTGACTAGGATTATCTCCCCATCCTTACACATCAAAGTAATCTCATCTTCTGCAAGCCCTTCCCCCACCTTGGCTGCTACACCTGCTAATGTCACTGGACACAGAGGCACACAACTTTGAAGCAATGGAAAAAGAGTAGGGACATACTACAATGCTATCTTTCAGCTTGTCAGGTATGATTACATATCAAGAGTTATTACCACAAGCAACACTTAAGTCTGATTTTCAGAAATTCTAAAACTTTCCCAAATTTAATGCAGCTTCTGGAGACCAGGTGAAAATATTTGTTACAAAAACACCCGATTTTGAAAATGTTAATCAATTACCCAAATCAACACTAGACTGCTTAAATAAAACCCCCCATCTCCCTTCTGCTGCTTCTCTTTGCTGTCACTTATTTCAGACTAACTTCTTGCTTTTACCTTTCAAAGTTTTGGAAATGCAAAAAAAACAAAAAAGAGAGAATACCTATCCACACCACTAACAGATGGACAAGAGGTTCAAGGTAAAGGTATGATCCTCTTGAAGGCATACCAAAAAGTATAACCTAATGGTCACATCTAAAGGGAATTTGTCAGGCTACACCAGGTGTTTGAAATATAGAAGAATTAGAGAAAACTATCTTGAAGAGTAAAAGAGAGGAGACAGAAAGAGGGTAAAAGAAAAAACAAAACACAGAAACCCACCAAAAATCAATGCAAAATTTTAAATCTTAAACCCTCTACTACATTCAGTTGGACAAATTATTTATCCTTATGCTCTTGCCTTAGATAAAAGATGATCATTGTACTGCTGAGAGGTTGAAAATTTTTCGCAGCATATCACACAAGCAACAGCATTATGTGGGGGTCCATGTAACGTGACTGTTGGGTCACAGGGAGAATGATCAAACCTGGAGAAGAAGAAATAATTAGCAAACTACTCCCCTCCAAACAGTAAAATAGCTTTTTTTAAATGGGAAAAATTCTGTGCTTCGAAGCTATCAGATAAAAACCCCTTATCTAACCAACCTAAACTATAAAAATTCCTTACTTCCCCCATCATGAAATGTATCAGTTGAAGTGTCCTTTACAGAGATGATTCTCCCTGTGGCTTACATGATAAAATGGCCACTCTGGAGAGAAATCATACTGCTTTTATGAGAACTAACAAAGCCTTAATTTCCTACACAGACATTTTTATACTTCATGAATTTTGATCTCCCTGTACTAATTCTAGTTGGAATGGAGTTCATTTTTTATAGTAGCTTGTATGGTTGTTGTGATTTGGATTTATGAACAACAGTGTTGATAGCACAGAGAAGTTCTAATTATTGCTGAATAATGCTTGCACAGTGTCAAGGTCTTCTGTTTTTAAGACTGTCTCACCAGTGTTGGGAGACACAGCTGGGACAGCATCTCACAGAGTAAGACATGATGCTCAGCAATAGAAGTTGGGTGGAGGAGGAAGGGGAGATAGTGGGGAGGACAAATGCCATCACTCCAAGTAACCATCACTTGTGATAGAGCTCTGACTATCAATTCCTTTTTCAGCTTTGCATGTGCATGCAACTTTTGCTTTACTTATTAAACTGTTTTAACCTCAGCCCAGAATTTTCTCACTTTTACCCTACATCCCACTAGGGTGAGTGAGTCAGCAGCTGTGTGGGGCTGAGCTGACTACGGGGGTTAACCCATGACACTCCCCTCAACTTCTCACCAGCCTGCCTATGGAAATACTCACTAGTTAAAAGGCAGTATCTGCTGGAACTGAACACAGACACACTGAGTACTGACTAGCAAGATCAGTTATGAACACACAGCCTATAGCATTTCCTCCTCTTTCCCTACATTAAGGGCTTTTCTTTTTATCTTACCAACAACCTGTATAAGTTAGCCTTTTGGTTTATTTCAAGTTTGGATGAAGACAACTAAACTGGAGTACAGAAATCTTACTTCTCAAAATAACTCAGATATTAAAAAAGAGAAAGACATCAGCTCTAAATGAGAAAAACAAACCACACACATCAAGTTTAAAATAAACCAATAAAAAAACCCCTCATGAGGTTCATTTATATATATTGCAATATTTTAATTGGGTCTCAAAATGGAACTTTGTCAGTACAGGCAGTTTAAAGCAGACTTGATGCTGATGTCCCAGGTTAGAGCATATTCTTTTATTATTTATTATTCCTTGCACTGAACTCTTGCAATATATCTCCTTACCTTTGAAGGTGACCTAGAAGAAGATGTACATTATCAAACTGTCTGTTGCAATGCATCACAGGACAATATTTGGGACTGCTTTTGACTTGAGTCTGACCCATCTTCTTATTAGCACCCCTTCTTCCACCCTTAACAGAGCCTGGTTTCAGACCTGTGTTCCAAAAGAAAGTACTTAACCAGAAGCTGAATTTCTTAAACAGAGGCTTAAGAAAACAAGTAACATATAAGCCCTAAAATATTCCAGAATCAAACTGCAGTGATTCTTAAAAGCACAGTAACAATCCACTCACTGTCCTTCAATCCTAATACAGTAAGTCTGCTCTTTCACTGTCTCATCAATTCCTAGTAGTGTAACTTTTCAAACAGTTTGATACCTTTCCTCCAGGTCCTCCAGAAAGTATTTTACATCCATAACTGTGAAGTTACATTTACTTACACTTTCCCAAGCAGCAGTTCAACAGAAATATTTTTTCTTCCTAGTTACTTTGCTTATAAAAATAATTAATGTTGCAGTACTGGCTTTTGGACTTCGTATCTCAAGTTTTATAAGTAGCAAAGCATTACAAGAACAGCTTTCATGGAAATAAATGTTTAGGAACTTTCCAATTATATGCTCTAGCAGAATTACATATTGTAGGATCTGGTTATGCACAAGGCACCTGCAAGCTCAACACAACTGACACATGTTCTACTCTGCATTACAAGACTTAGAAACCATTACTCAGACTTAGTTATCTACTCTTACCTGGCATTTTTAACCACTGATCCACACATAATCTTGCTGCTTCTGTATCACTGTGTCCCCGAATAAATTCTAATTCTTGCAACCCATGAGCATATTGGGAATCAACTTTCTCCTAAGGGAAAAAACATACCAGACAATGTTGTGATCAAATTTAAGGAAAAAAAAAGAAAGAAAAAAATATTAAGTATGTATCTCAAAACTTATATATGGGTTCCTAAAGAACACACCCACAAAAAGCTAAGTGAGGGGAAAAAAAAAAAATCTTAGAACTCAACTGACTTCTGTTTAGCACAATAAAAATAGAATGTAGTAGGAAAATAAAAAATAAAAACAAAAAGGTCTTTTCCTTTTGAAGACTAAATTTAAGTCTGCAGTTTGTATTCCCTGATGAAGAGCAAAGAGCCAGGCAGGAAGAAAATATTTATCTTTAACAAAAAGATCTTTTAGCCTTCATTTTAACCTTCAAGCTGCTTTAAAAGCTACACAGTTATCTGTGACTCCACTTTACAGTTGAAAAACTGTATGTGGAGAGATAAACAGGTCACCAAATTCAAAGTGGAAGAGACAGAAGGGGGATGTAGGCCTCCAGAGGTCAAGGCTACCTTGGACTATATCTAATTTAGCCTTTTACTCCATTGCACTACAGTTGCATAGTCTACCATACACTGTAACAAGTTGTAGCAGAGTTATGTGATTTTAAAAGCCATTAACAGTTTTGAGAAAATCAGGCTGGAAAGTCAGCAGTTTGCCAACTCTGGATTTACATTTACCCCTGTTCAATTCCATGAAGTTCTTGTAACTTATTCCTTGAAGATGTCCAGCTCCCACTGAGAGCAGTCCTACCATTAAGCCCACTGACTGTACCTCCCCATTTGTAATAAAAGTAAAAAGTACGTTATTTTCAAATAGCTGCAAAGTGCAACTAACAGGACTCAACTTCAAAATGATGCCTTAAGCATTGAAAATTTTATCCCACTATGAAATACTACTTTATTTAATGCAGCAAACAGCTCCTAAAAATCTCAGACAAAAGCAGGTAAATAGCAAGGCTTGCTACATTGTGGTTTGTGATAACTGTTATTTTTCAATTAATTGAAATATTAGAATATCAGAATAATTGATACTAAGTTTCCTCAGCTATATATACAAAAAAAGTTTTAAGCATTGGTTTTCATGAATTTAATTTTTCCCTCCTCAGAAACTGCAATAAAACTAGAAAATGGATCAGTTAAAAGCCACTGAAAAGACAAAGTCCATGTTGAGTTTCACACAATACCCCAGAAACAGAAGTCTAGTTGCTAATTCCAGGTATGCCTCACCAATTTTTCTATTTACTTCATAGAGAAAACAAAGACACTTGTGATTACGAGGCCTTTATTATGCAACTCTTCCAAAATAAAACACATCCAATACCTTAAAGGCTTTGTTTTTCTCCTCTTTCTGCTGTTTCTCTACTTCAACATGGCGTGCCAGACGATCCAGGGTTGATGCAACTCGTTCCTTCTGATAGTCAATGTGATCCTTACTCCCAGTATTTCTCTACAATTGGAAAGTTAAACTCTTATTTGGAAATTGTTATGTAACACACACTAATACAGTGAAAAGTGATGCCCAAGCATCACAACATAGCACAGTAAAGATACTCTCATCCCAAGTTCCATGAGCTACTGTGCAGCTTTCTCTTCCTTTTTAACAGCATCTGTAACTTCTATTAGAAAACAACCTCCCCTCCACAAACATTAGCCTCACTATGCAGTGGAGGAACACATGCATTGTCCTAGAAGTCTCCAACAAATGAAAAGCGAAGTAAGTTTTTGTAAGTAAACAAAATCCCTCCCGACTTCAAAGCCAAGATGCAGCCCATCCAAAAAAACCTGAAAACTGCTATTACTCTTGCTCTAACAGTGCCCATTATCTTCCAAAAGGCAGCTCATGAGCTTTGCCTAGCCTAAGGGAAAGGCCATACACTTCAGTCTTCCCTTCTTACACAATCAGCTCTAGTAATTATCCCTGTGATGTCAGCCTGTGCATGTACAGAAGATCCACCTTTCTTTAAGAATCAGGTTTATTACAAACATCATCTGCTGCAACACAAGAAAACAAAAGTCAAAAGATAGTCACTGCTGCTAAAACCAACTGCAATAGGGTCTATCAATGCTCCTTTTAAAGGCCTTGCAGAGCAGGTGCACTAAGTTTGGGTGATAGATAAACTGATGAGCCTGCTTTTACTTGTACATTCTCAGAATAGATTATGAAAGATTAGGCTGAGCTAAAACCAGACTGTCACTGGAATAAGGTCATGCAACCCATACATTGTTCTTAAAAAGTTATTTTAGAAAGAAAGGGCCTTTTAGTACACCAAGTATGTTTTCAGGCTAGAAACTGGACATCCCAGCTTCTGAAGTTGCATGTAAAGTGACATTTTATTTCCACACACTTGCTAAGATGACTGAAAGACCAAAGTACCAAGTCATTTCAAGGAGGGAAAATGGGTTCTGGAAAACGTGAAGTGTTGGTATTCTTGCTTTTCATTCAACAGCAAGTAGAACAATCAAAATATTTCAATACTGGTTATTTAGTACTTGTTAAAAATACACCTAACACGGCTTTTGTGAAGAATAAGTGATAGGAAAAAATACAAAAGACCAATTATTTTATTCAACCAAGATGTCCCAAATCCATTACAACATACTCACACAAAAATAAGAACTGCTGTGAGGTTCTTCATCATCACTGCTGACAAGATCAATGCATTCAAGGACAGGCCTTAAAGGTCCTTCCTGAAAAAAAAGCGTTAAAAACACACACACACAAGAGCATTAAATATCTCTTTCCCAGAGATAAAATGTACCATCTCTGCCATATATTGGCAGTTTCTTCAAGATATTAACAATCAACTGCACAGGGCAGGCTAGGAAGACCTACTGCCTTATGATGAGTAGCAGAGAGAAAAGCAGCATGGAATCCACTCTGCTGCTCTTAATGCATCTCATTCTTTACATTCTTCCACCTTCCAAGGCAGTAAAGCTGTTCAGCTGGCCAGGCACAAACAATCCTCTGTCTCACTGGGGAGAAGAGGGATGAAATCTTGGACAGATGACAAAAGCGGCCAGCCTCCAATTATCCCCAAAGAGTAACTCTGTGTGATTAAATAAAGATAACATGGTTTTCTAAATGAAATATTTAGAAAAAAAAGCCACTGCTGATTTGCTTCTGTAGAAACTGACAGGCTCTACAACACTTTTAAGAAATTAAACCTTTATTAAACAAGTGTTAGCAAGTAAGAGCTCAAAGACACACTCTGATCACCTGACTGTCCAATCAGTTCAATAAAATGTTTTGAAATGCTCAGTTGTGATCCTAACAGCTTCTTCAAGGGCAGAGATTTTTCTTATTTGTGTTTACTTACTCTCAGGGCTCAACAACTAACCAAAACTTACAAACTAACAGCTGACATGAAGAGTAATTTGCTTTCAAACCCAGAAGTTCAAAATAAATTTAACACAAGTAATATTATACTAGTTTGAATGTTTTCTGCACGCATCACATCTTTTTCCTTTCAAAATCTGTGCCTTTTCCTATACAATTTTTTGTATAGTGTTTACTTCCACACAAGCCCCAAACTGGAAGTTTGGAGTTTTAACTACCTTATTTTCCACATGCTTCAACTAAATGCAAAGATGGTGCCAACCCTGAGGATTCCATCACTATAGGAGAGTTAAGAAGCTGAGGATCAGAGAGCTTCATCCTACCTGTTGTAACTTCCCACTGGATGAGCGGGGGAGTAAGTTTTGGCACACAGTCTGTGATTTCAAAAAAACAATGTGGACAAGCTCTCCAGGAACAGCTGAAAGCTGGGGCCTCTCTAGCTGACTATACTGGCATACTTGGCACCCAGAAAGACAAAGTATTCAGATGTCTATGTACTCTTCATATCTTATCTTTCAAAGACCCTTCACATTCAAAGAAAGCAAACAAACAAAATCACCAAAACCCTACCAACCAACCAACAACAAAACTAAACAAACACCCAAACTAAAAATCCCCCAAATCCTCAACATGATCCACTTCCATGTTACTTTTCTAAACAATCTCCAAAAGTGAATCTTCTCACAAACCAACACCCATGCCACTGAGCAACAAAGATCACAGCTACTTCTGTGAGTAGAATTTATAGGTTTTTAATTCTCCAGGCAGCTGTGGCATCTCTGCTATTATTCACAGGTTTGCCTGGAAGCATCAACAGAACTGTAATTTCACTAGGCTATGCAAAATACCAAGTTTAGCTGTTAATACAATCATATTTTGTTTAACTGGTGACTGGTAAAAATGAAGCCGCATATTCATCTCTGAGGAGAGTTTCTTCTCAAGGAGTTCTGTGAAGCTCATTTTTTATCCCCAAGTCTTCTCTGAAAGCCCTAAACAGTGGTCTCTCTTTCATGCCCTTCCTCATTTCACTCTATCTTTGCGTGATCTGGCCTAGCCAACAGACTCCTTGTTCACTGACACATCATGCAAGATGTTTTGTTTGCTGTTTTAGCTTTATGCACATTCAGACCAAGTGCCCAGTTTACTTAAACAGCACAATTAAACTTCTGCATAATTATACACACACTGGCATACAGAAAACATGAACTAGCTTTCACGCATGTGACCACAAAATTATCTCTGACAAATAATTATGTGAGCATAATTATGTATACACATGTAAATGTACTTATTACCACAGAACAAGTTTACATTAAAATAATTTTTTAAAAATTGACACAAGTTGTACTATTTGTACTCTTAATCTTTGTCCCAGTAGACTTCCAACTTTTAAGACTGCCAAGAACTGACCAACATGGCAAACTAACACTTAAAAGGTTTTGACATTATAACCTAGCAAATACAAAAATTCAAGTCCCTGGCTGACTTGGGATTGGTGCAGAAATATGAGTTGCTACCTGACACCATTACCATTTTATTCAGTTCCTGCTGTGTTGCAACTAAAAGCCAGAGAGACAAATGCTTCATTCTGAATATCTAATATTTAACAACACAGAGGTAAAGGCAGCAAAACCTTTAATTAGTAACTACCATGTTTTAGTGCATTACTTGATTTGGTGTATTAACTAACTCTCCTCTGAATCCAATGCTTTTGGTGCCAACTGTAGCAACTTGAATTATATATCCATTTATTCACAGGACATTACAATTGTGAATTTCTTCACTCTTGCCTTATCCTTCCCAAGTAAGCAAAATGGGGGCAAGACCATCCTATGTTAAGAACACAGGAGTAACAGCTTGCACTGTATATTAAATCATATTTCTCTGGTGGTATGCAAAACATAAAATGTAATGATTTTAAATGGAAAAAATGTTTTAATGAAGAATTAAAAGGTGGAAAATGATGGAAGAATTGTTTTAAGTTTTTTGAATGAGGGTGAATTGGACTACAAAAGCCAAAAATCTCTGGCAGCAGCAGATTGACAAAAAGTCCTTGTTAGATGGAGCAAAAGCATAGTCCTACAGTATGAATTCAAACACCTAAGTGAATGAAGTAGAAAAAAAACCAACCCAAACCACAAAGAAAAACTCATCAAATAAACAAAAAAACTCCACACTAAAGCCACACTAAAGTTGACTGTCAAGAAGGAAAAAAAAAAAAAGAAGAGAAAAAGGAAGAAAAACAAAATCACATGGCCTACAGCTAATCGTTATCTATCAGGTTGGGATAGCCCAGTACGTTCTCTAATTCAATTTATACAGTACCATCTTGTGCACTGGGTCTTTAGGACATGCAGGAGGCATCCATCCGTAACACTTATGAAGAGTATAAGTTTCCAGTCATTCACATTATTATATGAAGCCAAGCAGTCTAGAAATCCTTTTGCAAAGTCCAAAGTCACCTTCACTCAGAGGAGCAAATGAGATCCGAAGACATACTGCTGATATTAAGTGATGGCCAGGGTCACACACCTTTCCCCTCATATTCATCAATAGTAAGCACCTCCTGGACATAAATCCTGCACAAAATTTGAGCAGAGTCATCTTCCTATAGATAGCAGCCTCTCTTGGAACCAATAGTCACTGGGACCACAAAGGATCTGTATTATCCACAGTCAAAGCCAAGGGAAACAAAAAAAGGTATTCAGAAGTGCTGACTTTAGTTCTTTTGTTTCAGTTCTCTTTCAGTTACTGTTCTCCAGCAGCACTTCAACCCTTACACTTTTCAAGCTATACTACTTTCCTTGTTCATTGCCCAGTTTGAAGAAAATGAAGCTTATTCAGTCATGATCACAGAATCATAGAATGGTTTTGGTTGGAAAGATCATCTTGTCCCAACCCCTCCACCAAGGGCAGGGACATCTTCCACTAGACCAGGCTGCTCAAAGCCCCCTCCAGCCTGGTCTTGAACACTCCCAGGAATGGGGGGGCATCCACAACTTACCTGGGCAACTTGTTCCAGTGTCTCACCACCCTCACAGGAAAGAACTTCTTCCTAGTATCTAAACATACTCTTAGTCCGAAGCCATTCCTCCCTGTCCTTTCACTATACGCTCTTGTTAAAACCCGCCCCTTCGTCTTTTCTGTAGGCTCCCTCCAGGGGCTGGAAGGTTGCAATTAGTTTACCCTGAAGCCTTCTCTTTTCCAGGCTGTACAAACCCAATTCTCTTAGTCTTTCCTCATAGGAGGGGTGTTCCACCCCTCTGATGATCTTGGTGGCCCCCTCTGGACTCATTCCAACAGGTCCATGTCCTTCCTGTGCTGGGGACCCCAGAGCTGGATGCAGAACTGCAGGTGGGGTCTCACCAGAGCAGAGCAGGGGGTCAGGATCCCCTCCCTGGTCCTGCTGGCCATGTTGCTTTTGGTGCAGCCCAGGATACAATGGAACTTCTGGGCTGCAAGCACGCTTTGCCAGCTCATCCACCAACAATCCCAAGTTTTTCTCTGCAGATGCACATGAATACTTGTGTGTATACAATGAACTCTAAACCAAATCAATTTTGCCCAAATCAAGCAAAATATTAAGACACCTCAGAGATAACCAACTACTTATAACTTTTGAAAAAAAATACCTGTCCTTCTTACTAGAGCACCTGCAGAAAAAGTCTGTATGATGAACTTCTACTTTAATCATACACCATACAAAATGGGGGGAAGGGGTATCAAGTAATTATTCAGCATATTGTTCAAAAATCAGACAAATCTACAAAAAAAAAGCCACTAAAAATACTGGCATCATTTAATCACTTGACCTTAGTAAGGTCATTTGACTTCTTTCCTTAAAGAAAAACATCTTTAGATGCGTAGCTGTGGCTCCTAGGGACATGGCTTAGTCCTGAGTTAATGGCTGGACTCAATGATTTTAACGGTCTTTTCCAACATAAACAATTATACGATTCTATGTAATCCTGCCATCCAGCACCACTTCACTGATGACAGATTGAGGCTAATACACAGGCAGCATAAAAAACATTCTGCTTCTCTTGGATATCCAACAGATACAAGTTTCTTAAAGTTATGTTAACATAAAGCGTGTCAGCATTACGTTGGGTGTCATACAATAAAGAGCACCTCACAATTTCAGAGGATTGTTTAAGGCCTCTAACCCATTACTTCCTTCCTCTTCTAAACTGAGTACAGTGATTTTAGCATTGATTTGCAGAATGAGCAGTGATTTATTCAATTAACTTTAGAGGGACTATTCATAAAGCAAAATGTTGTACAGTATGACGACCAGGAAAGTTATCTACAGTCCCTTCTGATATACTTCACTGATCACTGCAATACCACCCTCACCTGCTCAGATACTCAAGACAACATT
Organism: Turdus rufiventris; assembly: GCA_013186435.1. Classification (NCBI taxonomy): domain Eukaryota; kingdom Metazoa; phylum Chordata; class Aves; order Passeriformes; family Turdidae; genus Turdus; species Turdus rufiventris. The sequence goes on from PYHW01010164.1 coordinate 5,851,881, forward strand.
TCCTCTACAGGACCAACTTGTACCCTATACCAACTTATTATCATCTTATACCCTTCCAAAGAAGGGTGCACAAACCTTTAAGATTGAATCGTAATCTGCCACAAACGTTCACAAATGAAGTTATCTTTACATTCAAGAGTAATGCTTTACATCAAAATATAATCATCATCAACAGAGCCAATAAGACCCCTCTCCTGTTTACCGGACTACTAAAAGTATATTTTTACAAACAGCGTATTTCCAGTACAAGGCCTACTTACTCCAACGAACTCAATCTCATCTTCACTTTCAGAAGTAGGTGGGTTACTCTTGCGAGGGCTGTCAGAGTTATGAGACTCCATTATCTAAACAGAAGCGAAACATTCTATGTAATTTCACTTTGTAAGTTTCCTTTAACTATACAGCATTTTCCATTTTACGCCTTCTTTGGCTTCGCATTCTACCTGTATTCAACAAGTCTCTATCACTCACTCTCACTTATCAGCGACACCACAATAAGCGATAAACGACTCTGACTGGAATCACGCTACTGTATTTCCCAAACGTCTAACGCGTGGTTTTCTCTCCAAAGCACGCCGATACCTACACTGCTCCAGCAGCCATAGCTGCAGTGTAGCAGCCCAAGGATACGCCTGAGCCCGAAACCCCAGCAAGAGCCGTGACCCGAGCTGCAGCCCAGCAGCGCTCAGCCGCTGACGAGCCGCAGCCGTCCCGTAACAGCTGCGGGCGAGCTCGGGCGTTTTTAGCAGCTCCGGCTGCTTCGGGCCGCTCTAGGACCGCGGCAGAGGGCTGAGCTCGCTGCTCCAAAACAACGGCGGGGCTGCGGTGCTGACTCACGCTCCCGTACCGCAGGAAGGGCACCGCGGCACTCGGCCGTGCGGGCCCCGCACGCCAGGCAGGCGGTACCGCGGTAGTGCGGCCCGCCGGGCCGGGCCCCGCCGCCACCGCTGCGCCGCAACCGCCGCGCCCGCGGCCCGCACCCGGCCCCGCTCACCCGCCGCCAGTAACGCCCCGAGCCCGCCGAGTCCCCGCTTCCTCTGCGGCCCGGGGGCGGGGCGGGGGCGCGGCACGGCTCGCCGGGATCGGGAGGTGCCGCCGCTGCGCCCCGCGTTCCCCATGGCAGGTGCCGGCGCTACCGCGGCAGCACCATGGCGCGGCCCCCCGGCCTCTCTCCTTCTTTTGGGCTCTCTCCTTCTTCCAGCCTCCCCTCGCCCGCCTTCAGTTGGGCTGCAGCGAGTTCCGGCTCGGGGGGGAGAGGGGAAATCCGCACGCCGCTTCCGGGGGCGAGGAGGAGGAGAGGAGGGCGGCTATTGGGGCTGGCAGCCGAGGGCGGGAAGGCGGCAAAATCGCCGCTCCGTGCTAGGCCCGGTCCTTGTGCGTGCTCAGCCCCCTCACACCGTGCTTTATCCAGACCAGGCATCTGCAAAGGTCCTTTGTGAAGGAGGCCTTGCCCAGGGCAGTGGTGAAGTCCAGATATGCAATGGTCGTCGCTCCACTCGTCCAGCAGTACTCATCTACCCTTCTTGAAGATGAAGGTGGTATTTGCTTTCCTACAGCTTCAGGCACCAGTCCCAAACACCATGAGCCATGAAAGAGAATTGAGAGTGATCTCACCATGACATCTGTCAGTGTTCTCAGTACCTGCATCCTGTCAGGGCTCATAGACTTTGCATGCACATGCCCAGTTTCCTGATGTATTCCCTGGCTCGATCCTCTCCCACTAAGGGGACATTTTCCTTGGTCTAGCCTTTCCCCCTGTTTTTTTGAACCTGAATTCCTGAAGGTTGTTCTTGGTAGTGAAGACTGAGGCACGTACTGTGTCACTATGTCATCTGTCTTATTTAGCAATGGGCCTACATTTTCCTTAGTCTTCCTTTTGTCACTTATGTACCTAGAGAAGCTGTTCTTGTTGTCTTGGACATCCCTAGCTAGATCCAATTCCAGCCATGCTTTAGCTTTTCTAACTTCATCACTGTATGCTAGAACAATGTTTCTGTGTTTCTCTGAGGTAAGCCATCCTTGCTTCCACACTTTATATGCTTTCTGTTTGCATTAGATTTTGACCAGGAATTCCTTGCTTATCTACACAGGCCTCATGGTGTTTTTGCCTAGCTTCCTATTTACAGGAATTAACTGTTCCTGAGCTTGAAGGAAGTGATCCTTAAATATTAACCAGCTTTCTTGGCCCCTCTGCCTCCAGGGCTCTATCCCATAGGGCTTTTCTAGGCAGATCTTTGAAGACACCAAAAATCACTCTCCAGGGTGTTGAGCCTGCTTTTTATATTTCACCCTCCCTTCAGGATCTGGAGCTCCACCATCTCATGCTCACTGTGGCCCAGGTTGCCTTGAGCTTTACATTGCCCACAATCCCTTCATGGGTATAGGTCCTGCAAAGCAGTGCTCAGTATTGGTCCTTGTTGACTCCTTTATGACTTGAAAGAAGTTATCACTGAACTCCAGAAACCTCCTGGGTTGTTTATGTCCTGCTGTATTGTCCCTCCAGCAAATATCTGAATGGTTGACTCCCACATTAGGATCAGGGCTTGCAAACATGAGACTGCTCCTGTCTAGAAAGGGTCTGGGAGATTTCTCCATTATGGTGTGTCATAGTCATTTCTTTGCTTGCATGCAAGAGCTGATCTCTCCTAAGTCCCATCTTGATTTTCTGCTCTGCTTCTGCCACATCACCTTATGCCCTTTTGATTTCTTCTGTGTCCATCAATCCCCTACAAGGCTTCTGGTTACTCTCTCACTTAATTCTTAGTTAAATCTCTGCTTATGTGGACCGTGATCTTATTGTTAAAAATAGCTTTGCCCTGCTTAGTGAGGTGGATCTCTGTGAAGCAGAACATGATTTGCAAGCCGGGTCGTCCCATGGTCATACAACTCAAATCCTTGTCACCAACACAGGTTCTGCCAACAAGTATTGACGTGTCCTATCAGTGCCCCTCACTGGAGGATTGAGAAAACATCACTTAGACCCCCATGCCCATGATTCTTGTTATTTTTCTGCTACCTGCTTCTTCATATAGTTACTTTTTGCCACCCAACGTAAAAGTCACTATGAATCATCTTTACTCAATGCATTGGCTTTGAACAGTGCAACAGTGAGCAGCTGAGCAGTGTAAATGTCTCCTGTGAGTTGCTTGTTAGTATAAAAGAGCTGCTTGCACACCTGCAAAGCACTTCACAGGTTGTGTGCTTATCACATCCTGTAAACACAGGAGAGAAAACTTTCAAGGCTGCATATTAAATTTTGGTGTTATGCAAGAGAATAAGCAACTATTAGCAATATCATATCACATAGTGTAGGGATTAATTAGTGCACTTGTTTTTCTTGAAAACACAGAGAACTGCTGTTAGTTTTAAGACTCTTTCCATATGAATGTAAGACCAGCTTTATGGTAGAAGATAGACATACTGAGCTGCCAGTTGTATCTACTGGTTATGGACTCATTAACAGCTGTACAACTTAATCACTCTTGTTGGAGTGTATAAACAACACTCACTTGTCTAGTTTAATTTCATTATTAAAATAATGGAAACCTGACTGCCACTTGGAAAGTCATTGTTGCTGCCTAAACTTTAATATTTTGCATTTGTAACTTGAATTTGCTAACAAAACATCAATAGCTGTCATTCTGTAGCTCACATTTGCACTTGATAACTTTTGATTCTTGAGACTAGATAATATGAGGGCCTGTGGTAAAAAGTTACTAGGACAGCATGGTGGCATTTCCAAACTTTGAGACCCTATGCAATTGATTGCCATTTAAATATGAATTTTTCAGTAATTCATGTAAATGTTTACTCTTGCAATGGCCAGTCCAAATGTCCTCCTTGTATGTAAACAATACAGTTAAAGAGAAAAAAAATAATAAGAGAGTTGCCATGCAATTTCTAATATGCTAACAAAACTCTGAATTCCAAAATTTATGTATTTAATCTAACTTCTGGGAAAGAACAGTTGTCAAGCTTTGGGCCAGCTTAGGAATGTTCTTATGCAGAACTTTTTGGGAAGGGGAGGTGAGGAGAAGCAGGGGTTTTTGTGAGTTCTTCATGAGATCTCTAAGTCCAAAGCTCAAATGAAGCCTGGATATCACATAGGATGAGGAAGCTGTTATAGAGCAGATGATCTTTATAAACTCAGTAATGCTCTCTAGCAACTAATTCCACATATTCACTATGTGCCCTTAATTATAGAGTAGGTTTAGGTTAAATTATAATAGGAAAAAAATCCTCACTGTGAGGGTAGTAAGGCACTGGAACAGGTTGCTCAGAAAAATTGTGGCTGTCCTATCCCTGGAAGTGTTCAAAGCCAGGTTGGATGGGGTTTTGAGCAGCCTCATCTGGTGGAAGATATCTCTGCCCATGACTGGGAGATTGGAACTAAATGATCTTTAAGGTCCCTTCCAATTTGAACAATTCTATGATTCTAATTCAAACATATTTCAACATTCTTGCTTCTCTCCTTGCTCCCTTAAGTGAAATATTGATTGCCTTTATAACCATTGATTTCCCTCTTGTATCAACATGGCATACTGCCACTTATTCTTGATCTAGAAAATTTAGATATCTGATGGTTTAGGTATCTTTACTCCTATCTATGTACCCTAATAACAGGGGACAAGAACTTGACATGCATTAAATTCCTGGACTTATTCAACAGCATACTTTTTCATTAAGATTTTTATCCTATTCTTCATATATCTTAATATTCTTCCCACCTTAAAAAACTAGTACTCTTCTGAGCACTTAAACTTACCAATTTTTTTTCCATGCTAACCAAATTCAATCTAATATGCAGTAGTGTAAGTAAATAGTTTAAAAATTACTAGTTTTAGTATTGCTTACCTTTTTAGTAGTAAATGTTCAGTAAATGCCATACAGTCTATGGCCACTACAGCTTCTGTAGCAGCCATCAGTCTTCTCCCTTTCTGAGGACTGCAGATAATGTGTTGCTCATATCAGAATTTTACACTTTGGAACATCACACATTTACCTATAATCAATTAAGTTTTATTTTAATGCAGATTTTGGGAGAAGCAGCATTATGCTGATCTGATGTCCCTTTCTACTTTTTACTTCTGAAGTTTCTAATCTGTGATTATCTAGTCTTCAGTTTTGTGTTCTCAGTTTGTCAGGGAAATTTTGAAAAAAAACAGTTGTATTTGGTACCTTTCTGGTCATACTGCAAGAGATATGGCCCTTTTGTTAATGTTGTACCTGTGTAACAGCTATTTATCTGCTTTCATCCAGTGGGATAACATTGTTTCTATACTTTAGTAAGAGGAGGACAGTTTGCAGCTGTCTCACTTTTTATCCTTTGTTAAAATATTAAAATATCTCCTATTACACCCAGAATACCCACCTATCTCCCTGGCCCATACCAGGAGCAGGCCTTCCACCCTACCAAGAGACTCCTCCTATACTTTTTGTGAGTTGCCAGCACCACTGGTTTTCCTTTGACAACTTACCAAGCCAGCAGAGTAGAAAAGCACAAAGCACAGTGAGGTTTGCAGCACTGCACCAGCCCCAAGGAGAGCAGCTGCCACATTCAGCTCCTCCTACCTGCCCAAGGGCAGAACAGCAGCAGCTGTGCAACATCAGCTGTGACAGCTTTAAGGTTAGAGTGCCCTTGTAAGGTGGGCCAATTCCTTCCCCAGGTAAAATGACAAGCTTTACAGAAGCTGGCTTCAGAACAGTTATTAAAGAGAAAGAAAATACTCAAAAAATGAGTGAGATAAAAACCCCAACCTTGTATGTTAGTGTGTTCCACACAGCAGCTGATGTAAGAAAAGGCTCATTAGACAGTGAGGACAATAAAACAACACTAAGACATAGTAATGTTTAATTTTATTTGATAGAAAGTTGCTTCAAAAATATGATTAACTATATACATTATTATATATGCTGTACATACAATTACATGTACAAAATTTACATAATAGCAAACATCCTTCTGTTACATTTTATAGATGGTACGTAATAGCATGAGATAGGACTAACATATTTCATACCTGCTTTCATCCTGATCTGATCTACAAGGAATTGTGCGGTGAGAGATGAGAAAGGATAGCAAATCACTTAATTTGTACCCCAGCCCACAAAAAAGTCTTCTCCACAGTGCATTCTATTAGTGCCTTGCTCTAGAACAGTTAGATTGCAGCACTTTCCTTCAGCAGTATTTGGCTGATAACCTTATCTTCAGATTTTTTTTCAGTGTTCACTCTAATATTATTTCTAATTTATGTCTGTAACTCAGATATCCTGAAATCCTCTTTAAATCAAGCTAGATTTCTTCAACTTTATTTCATTTCTCCAATCTGATTTATTAGTTGCTTGTGTGCCATGTTTGAAATAGATTCAGCTAATCTGGGAGAAGTACAATCAAACAGAAAAGCTGTCTATAGTCCCAAGCATTCTCTCCTTCCCATGTCAGAACACTGTAAACCTGAAATCAGTCAGCAAGGAAAAAAAATCATAGAACCACAGAATATGCTGGGTTGGGAGGGACCCATGGGGATCATCGAGTCCAACTCCTGGCCCTGCACAGGACACCTCAAGAATCCCCATGTGCCTGAGAGCACTGTCCAAACACTTCTTGAATTGTGTCACGCTTGTGCCTGTGACCTCTGCTCTGGGGAGCCTGTACCTTCCACGACTCTTCTTTAGGCTGTTATAGGGTTTGTGCGACTGCCAGTTGCTTCCTGGAAGAACTGGCATGAGATCTCAAGGGGAACTGCCCAGATACTGGGATTTTTCTGGTTGTAGTCCCATGAGGAATATTCTGCCTGTCCACCTTTTCTCTAAGCAAGGGGTAGCATACCAAAATCAAAACACAGGGAGTAGAAGCTGGCAACTCTGCCCTTTACTACTTGCTTCTGCTGAAGTGTCCTCTATTTCCCAACTGCAGGGACCTGATGGTCAGGGAAGAAGAGAGAGTAAGAGCTGCTGAACCAGCAGAGTACCAGCAGCAGAATCCCTGTAAGAGAATGGCTTCCATAACTAGACCGGCTCTCCTGGAAGACTCTTCCCTGAGCTACAAAGGAACATGGCTTCTTTCATTGCCTTTCTTACTTTGAGAGGTTAAAAAATAACTGCTTTTTTCCTGTGCATATCTTGAAAGTTGTAGTTTCATTGCCCTAAGAATGTTGTTTTGTTTTCCATGTTAACAGCAGCCTTAAACATCTACTTTATTTCTTCTCTGCTCATGTGCTTTGTACTCCTGTGCTGGCCACAGTCATTTCACTAGGAGATCTTTCTATTTTCTCTCCATATCACTATATCTTTTTTGCATTAATATACAATAGCTTTCTGTGATCAGTTAAGCAGTTTGCTGTCAAGGTGAAAGCAAGGGGAATTATGGTTACTGATATATATTCTTTTGGTAGTACTTTAAATAATATTTTTTTTTCTAACTAAGGGGAACTCTACTCATATTCTTCCTTATAAGTTTTAATTACTGCATAACATGCATATATCTTATCTTAAATCCTACGATATTAATATGCCTTCATTTCTTTTCTTGACTATGGGATTTTCATTTATTCGAGAAAAAAGTTCTCAGGATTCTATCTCTGTCCACTGTTGGACACTACCATATATTTAGTACAATTTAGATATTATTTATTTTTTGTTTTATACCGCTTCTAAATCTCCGTTGAGCATGTGAGCTGGAATGAAACACCTTCTGTTATTCCTTGTCTGAATTCCTGAGATCCTGGCCTCAGCCCTGGTTGGGAGAGGGCGCTGGTGAGCTGCTGGCGAGTTGAGACTCTCCCTTAGGAGAAGTGGGTTTGGGACACTCCTGCTGACCTTCTGGAGCTGGAGGAGTCAGGCAGCTGTCACTTTGCTGAAGTTGTGCATTAGCAGCTGGTGAATCATCATCCTGCTGGTCTTGTGTACAAGGGGGAACAGCCGAAGAGTTGATGCCCTGAGGAGCAGCTGTTGAACCACTGTGGAGACAATTTATAACTAAGTTTGAGATATTAGCATTAAATATGCAATTAGTACTGCTCTTAGTTTCCGAGCTGCAGTTTGTTTATTAGCTAGTTAAATAGTTTTCTTCACTGTCACATTGCCCTGTTCCTTGTTTCACCCCACCTTCATGGATCTGAGATGGAAACTTGTCTGTCTCATTGGATTTGACTCCAAATTTTTTCTCTTGAATCATAATTCTGCTCTGGGGAAAGGTGGAGGAGATGAGTAAAGAAGAAATAGCACCAAGGGAGGAAATAAAAGCTGCAGCATCACCAGATTTAAAAGTCAGTAACTTACGTGGATAGGTGGTTACTAAAGGTACAGAACAACAGAATTTTCTCTACCTCTCTTTACTTGGAAGGAGGACTGAAGGAGTAATAGCAAGATTATGAGCACTTATAAATTGTCTTACTTTTCTTACAGAGCATGTGTGTTATCTGAGTTAAAGGAATCACCAAATTATCTTGATTATTCATATGGTGCTTAACTACTTTGACAGTGAGGGAATGCTTAACAGATGTAAAAAAATTCCATTATAAACTCATCAGTTCAAAAGATACTATTCAGGCAATATCTGAATTGGTTACAATAGATGTTGGACTGGATTTTACATAAACACTGATCAGTAACAGACATAAGGGCATTTTTAAAATATTGAGTTTAAATTGGAAGGTCTATAGGCAGTATTAAATATCAACTCAGAATTGTTTTAGTATCGTCAAGGTCTTCCTATCAAGGCTTCAGGAATACTGTGTACATTAGAAGACTCAGGAATTAGCAAAATTTATGGATCCATCTGATGAAGATAAAAATTTAAAATATTTAAGGTTTTAATACTTCCAAAGAAGACAAGATTTGTGGTTTTGTGCTATTATTTTTCATGCCTGTGTTAAAGACAAGGAAAAATACTGCAGTGAATCACTGCATACTGTATGTTACAAATACATAGGACCTTTGATTTATGAAGTCTTCTCATCTCTAGGAGAAAAGCATTAACATAGTAAACTTTATTTTTGCCAGGCTGATGCATTTGTTTATTGTTTCCAGATGGAAAAACCTTTGTATGTGGATTTTCCTAACAGACATTCTCTAAGTATTTCTCAAGTAATAATTCACAGACCACTAGTGGTCCATGGAGTACTACCATGTAGCTTGAGAAGGAATTTTAGAAGCAAAGCACTACTACTTTTCAAACATTTGTATCATAACACAGTCAAATATCTTGGGGTATTTCTTATTTGTTGTTGTTGGGGGATTTTTGTTTTGTTGTTTTGTTATTTTTTTTCTTATGAAGTGTCTTACAGTTGTAAATTCGGATTTTAAAAACATGCAGGAGGTAAGTGAACTAGAAAGAAGAAAAATTCAGTATAGAAAATCTAAGTAAGGACAAATCTCTTTTCCTTGCCACCCTGTTTTAATCTTGTGTACTGTTCCTTGCTCATTTCTTGTCGGGTTCTTGAGGAGAGGCTGAGGCAGCTGGCTGAGCCCCAAGAAGGCTCAAGCTGATCTGATCTCTGTGTGCTAGTGTCTGATGGGAGAGTGAAAAGTAGATGGAGGCTCTTCTCAGTGGGCCCCAGTGGCAGAAGCAGAGGCAATGGGCAGAGATGGAAACACAGGAGGTCCTGTGTGAAGATCAGGAAACACCGGGAGGGTGGTGGAGCAGTGGCACAGGGTGCCCAGAGAGGTGGTGGAGTCTCTGCCAAACTGTCTGGGTGACAATGCTTGGAGCAGCAGGGCCTGGATCAGCCAGCCTACAGAGGTCCCTTCCAGCTCCTCCATTCTGTGATATGGACATCTGGTATATGTGGAAACCCAACTGTGCAAGTAGCTGATTTCACCAACCCTAGCCATGAGTTTGGTATTTTTATATTACTTTCATTCACAAGGCAAAAATGCCCATAACAGGTAAGATGTTGTTTACTAATTCCTATGACCCAATAATTTAGACTTTTGGCAATAAATGATTGTGACTTTAGCTCTCTTACAGTACTCTTATAAATATGTACCAAAGAGGTGTGATTTTCCTTATATTCACTTGTGGGTAAATTGGGGTACAACAGGTGACATGAAAATAGAATTGACTGGTCTCTATTGAGTCACAGAATAATAAGAAACGTAAATAATGCCAAATCTAAAATAGACATATTGAGCAAACCAACTCCATGTGTTTACTTCTGTTTTCTCTTCCTCTCATTTAATAGTGCTGCTTTGTCTACAACCAAGAACTATTTTTGTGAAGTAATGCTAAGCTGGACTGCTTCTGTATTACATACTTTTAATATAAGCTTATGGAAATATTTACTGGTAGTGCATATACCAAATAGGTAAATACGTATTGTTACCTGAATTTTAAGATTGCTTTTAGATTTTATTACTATGAAGTAATATGCAGAATTACGCAGTGCAGGCATTTTTAAAATTTTACTTACCAGAAGCTATGTTTCTGAAAAGCACCTGAGTTAAGATCTTTGCTTAAAATTGGCTTCTTGGTGCAGTTGTTGAGTTTTTGTCCCATCATTCGCCTAATTAAAGCATCATCTGTGTTTGGAAACAACTGTTTTGTGATTCCTGAAAAATAAACAGATGATATATATATATGGAGCCTCCAAATCAGGGAAACCAAGAGATGTGTGATATAAAATATATTTCTTGCATATTTTAAAGTTCCCCAGCTACTTCAGCTTCCACTCTAGTTATTTCACTGTCTTTACAAAGTCCTTCATAGATTTTACACATGCCAGCTCCTGTTTTTCTTTGTGCCTTACACATTGCTGTGCCTTCACTTGACAGACTCAAAAGGAACTCCAGGGCCACAAGGGCTTCTGTAGTGAGTGATTTGTGCTTGCTAATCCTCCATCCTTATGTTCTGTTCTTGATTACAGTCCTTTTCCTATCCTTATCAGTCCTTATGAGTCTGATTCTTACTTTTTTTTTCCTCATTAATTTTCATTTGCAGTTGATGTCACTTTTTCTAAAAATTTCCCTTTTGTTTTGCCTGGCTACATTTTTTGAATGCAACAGTAACAGGACTCAACTTGAGGAATGCCATTCCTGCTCCCTTCTTTTCCATCATCTTCCCTCTCCTTGATTTCCCTGTCCTTTCATTTCATTTTATTTTGACCTCCTACAGTTTCCATCTTTTTAAAATAGTCTGATCTACTAACTCATTTTCTACAGTCCTAGAACTCCCAAGCTTCCTTCTAATTTTTCTTTTTCTCTTGTATAATGTTGACATTTTTCTGTTTAAATTACCAGAGAATTTAAACAGAATTTTATTCTGATTAAATTCTTTTCTACCTTAACAAAGTTCTTTGATTTCTTTATAGGCTTTCTCACTGAATTCTCACAACATGCTGTATTCCATGTCCTGATTACCTTCTCTGCTTCCCTTTTCAGTTTTGCCTAGGCCCTAGTAGGATTTAGAATCATAAAATCATTTAGGTTGAAAGAGACTATTATGATTGAGTCCAACCATTTTTCTCATCCCATTAAATATTTTTCATTTTTCCCCAAAGTCATTCTGAAACTCTCTCATCTTACTGCCTCTAAATATATTTTTAGTATCCTCCACACTTTCCTTCCATCTCTCTTGACATTGGGCATTGTTTTCTATCAAAGTTCTTAAGGAAAAAGGGTTTTTGTAAGTGATAACTTTTGAAACTGCTGGCTAGCTTCAACAAAACTGTACTAAGGTACAGGAACTGGAGCTAAGCTGAGAAGGGAACAAAGAGAACTGCATTGGTCTAAGGAATAGCAGTGGGGGAGGAATTACAGTAATTAAGGCTATATTGTTAGAGTATTTAGTTATAGGTGTGAATCCAATTAAAATTTGGCTTCATATGCTCACAAAATACTGTTTTCTTTAAAGCTGATACTTTCCTCTGAAATTTTCTGTCCTATGCACCATATATTTTCTGCAGTAAACCTCAGCATAAATCCAATTTTGTTTGCTTCTCTGATCACTATCTCTGTCTTCTATACAGTTTCATTTTGCCTCTAGCATTATTTAAAATGTCAGAATTCATAACATTCACTAAACTTCAGAACACAGCAGACCTAATTTAAAATTTGATCCAAGCGTGCCCTCTTTTTGCCTTCCCTTATCTGTTATCATCATGGTCCAAGTTTGACTGTTGCAGGTTAACCTTGCAATGACTAAAAGAATTTACAACATCACTGTGCCTGCGCTGTCATCTGAAAAAAACCCCACAGAATTTACACAATAGAAACACTACTACTTAGTATTTCGCTGGCAGTATTTTTAACAGATGGTTTAAAAAAGTAGGCAGCTGAAGAAGGAAATAGCAAGCAGCCCATCACCTGAGTAGACCAGCTGCTAGGTATGACAGCCCCTCCCTCTGAGAAAGCCCCCTGTCAAGTCAGAGCCACATCGAGTAAGTTAACAAGTCATCACCTATGATTTCCTGAACTTCATTCTGATTCATAGCTGGTTTTGCCGCTTTATCCTTTGAAGAGGAGGACTTTGCACCTGTCAGGCTGTGTGTAGCCATGTATTCATGTGTATAAAGTGCTTGCATCAAGTCATTTATAAATTTTTGAGGTTTGCTCTTGTTACAAAGTGCAATCTGCCACTTTTCGATCTTGAACTGGAAAACAAAATTGGTCATAGGCATAACTATTGCAGTTTTCTAGAAATATTATATAGTATTACCACTGAAATATCTTTTTCATCTTATATTTTTAAACCACAATTTCAAAAGTAATCTCTGCGAATGGTGTGCTTGAGGTTACACCACACTTGCATACTGCTCAGCATTTGGGACTATACACACAGCTTGATTGTTTTCCAGAAGGAAGTGTGGGGCACATTAAGGACCCCATGCATCCTAGCAAACCCATCGATCCTTATTACTCACTAGTGGAGACAGGACATGTTCAGACATAGCAAAATCCTTCTGCTTCCACTCCATGCAGGCTGGCTGTGGTCCAGTTCTGGCATGGTTTCTGTACTGCCTTGGTACATGGCACTGTGCCCAAGCAAATATTCCTGCCTGTGAGCAGACATGCCCTAAAAAGTGTGACATCTGGTCCTGGGCTTTGAGAGTGGCTTCTGCACGCAGCAGTGGTACAGCCTAAGAATTTGAACTCGCCAAATAAGCAATTTTGTGCTACCTCTATGAAGGTAAGGTAGGTTGCTCACAAAAGTAGGTCTTTTTATGTCTTTGAAGATGTTAGGTCAAATTCTGTGGTTTCCAATATGCTGTCAACACACCCTGATAATTCTAAACAGTCTTCTTTGGATTTTAGAACTCCATGACAACACACAAGAATGATTTGCATGGATTAGCATGACCCAGTGCATAATAATGTTTATGTAAATTCTAAATGCAGATGCTAGAATCATTCTTTTAGTTGTACATGTACAGCCTCTGTGCCTTAGATTTCTCAATCATGTTCTCTTATAATTGCAGAGAATAAGAGAATTTCTTTACTCAGTATCTCTGTATACATGTATTTCTACTTAACTGCTGGCCAATGACTGGAACAGGAGAAGAAATATAGCATCCTCCAATTACAAATTAACACTTTCAACAGACTGCTGGTATTCTTCTTAAATTATCTTTGAAATATTATAATTCCCCTTTGGCATCCAAACAATTAGACTGGAAGTTATCCTTGGATCTTGGTATTTTCTTCATGCATCCATTCTGCCCTTAGCCACAGACATGCAAGGTCACCTAAATTAAAGTGAGTTTGGAAGTGTAAAAGACACTGAATAAATGCTTATGCTTCTTGAGGAAAGATAATTCTGCACAAAAGAAGCTCATTAGTCATGATATCAAGGCAATGATGACAAATTATTTTACTGATGCTTATTTTTTATATTATGATATAGTGGTAAACTTTATACTGCATAAAGTTTTATGCCTGAAATTTCCTTTTAACTGACCTGTTTAACTGACCTGTTTTTCAGTCTGTTGCTCCTCATCTTCCATATTCAAAGTTATTGGTGAGCTGGAGTTACTATGCATAGTAGCTGCATAGGAATCTGCTACTGGATTGTGAGATGCCTTCCAAAGAGCATGTGGATGCAGACTGGACGTAGATGTCGTCACTCCCCCTTTGAGCAGTGCTTCAGCCATCCCTACCAGTTCCTCAAAATGACTGACTGCCTGTGGCAACACTGAAATCAGATGAGAAGTGAGGGGTAAAATAATAATTGAAGCTTTCAGACTCCAATTACATAAGCAGGGCTATTTTTGCAATTAGATTCCTGTCATAATGCAAAACAGTCAAAGTAGTCAGCAAGGACACTTCAATATACTTTTTTCCTGCTCTCTCAAATGCTTTCCTGCCATTCTGCTGTCCCCAGCCATGAAGATCTGGCCTCAGTTTCTAGAATAAATCAGGTTCAGTGCAAGGCTAAGAGGAACTATTAGTTTATGCCCATCGTGGCACATAATCTCTACAAGTCGATAAAGCCATTGAATATGGGCTAAGTGATGTCTGATTTTTTTTCCTTCAAAGAAGTTACACAGACTGCAGAAGCTTTTCCCCTTTTTTAATCTATAGAGAATATGTTTTAAATAACCTTTCCTCAAAGTAATATTTTAAAGTATAAACTTTTATTGCATTGATTAAGAAAAATCAATGCAGAGCAAAAAGGATGCAAGAGGTGACATATCAGCAAGATACAGAACCACTAAATTACAGAAAATACTGTAAAAGACTAAGATAATTGCTCAGTATGCAAGGTAAATTGACTTATATGTGTGAGGAAAGTTGTCAAACTCTAAGAAAATACTTAAAAATAATATTTAAAAAGGTGGAGATTAATGATTCAAACCAAGATGAATAAGGTAAGAAATGCAGTCAGGTGGGAAATGAAAATGATAAACAGTTGCAAAATCATCTGACAATTAAAAAAAACAGATACCAGATTGTCTAGGGATGGTATGGTGTAGCTGACAAGGGAAGGAGTAAATCCTCTTTAAGCCTTATTCATTCACTAGTGGTTTGAAATTTTGGGTTCAGTTTTGGCTGCCTTGGAGTAAGGGACGGGGACAAGCGAGAGGTTCTTCAAAGATGACCAAGAGAGGAAGGATTTATTTACAGAGGAACAAAATATTTAATCTCTGGGAAAGAATTAAATTTGGTGCATCTGAAGCTATCAGATTATCAGTAATGTAAGTAATGTAAGTAATTAGAAAGTAGTTAGAAATAAAGTAATTTCAGAATAAATGAAATATCAATCGATTGAGAAAAACTGCTAGTAAATAAGGTTGGTTGGACTGGTCAGAGAAGTATTTGGGCTTAGCCAATGCTTACACAGCATACAGAAAGGTTCTCTTGGGAACAACTGGAAGGATTTAGACAGATTTTTTTCATTTCTAACTCTATGATTGCATGGCCTGTGTGTAAGACAGCAAGTGCTGCTGGAATTAAATGCTGCCATGTATCACAGACTTTGATGCTAATGGTAGGCCTTGATCATGTCAGGTGCTTGAGCATCCATAATTCCCATCCGAATGGCCTCTTATAAATCAAGCTTCTCCTGACCTTCAGGCTTTCCTCTTCATCACAATACTCCTGACTTTACCTTGAAGCATCACCAGGGACTGCCTTAGGCGGCAGTTTTCTCTCATGGTATCTGTCAGCTTCCTCTTGAGACTTTTAATTTTGGCACATAGTTCTACCTTGGAGAGTTGAAATAAAGGCTCTTCATCATCACTGCTACTTTCACTATATAGAAAGTTGCTTCCTGAATATGGTTCACTCTGAAAAAAAACCCCAAACAACTGTGATATCTAGAGCAACAAAAACATTAAAACAAAGCATTAAAACTTGCATTAAAATATCTGGCTAAATAAAAGAATTTTCTCATATAAACAGACTCAGTACATTTTAATAAAAGCTGTTACCAAATATAGCAATTGGTATTCTTAGAGAAATTAAAAATGAAAGGTCAGTGTAATATGCAACTGTTAGGTACCTTTGTTCTCTATTCACGAATTTTACAAAGCTGAATCTTTTAGAACTGTTAACATCACTATGGCAAAAATCCTATGCCTTCCTCAAAAAAACCTTTTAGACTGCTTTTGCTTAATACATTAAAATTGTGAAAATGGATGTTTACCTGTTTGTTAATTAAAGATGTTTCAAATTGACTCAGGATGTTGGCAGGAGCAGATGCCTGCAATGATTTCTTTCTTTTTATATGTTTCATCATCTTCCCCTGTAAAAAGTGCATAACAGTGCCTTTGCATTCCTATAGAGCCTTTCATGACAGTATTTCATAATATACCATAAATTTTTATTCACTGTGTACTTGAATTCTTGGTTAATAGTTTTAAGAAATGTACTTGTAGATTTGTTAACTTATATGTTTTCCTTTCCTATATTTTGTCACTGCAGATCTCAGCACAAGGCACACCCCAGAAAACCTGGTCTCTTCCCTTTTTTACGCACTAGTCAGATTTCTGTCTTACAGGAGAAAATGCAATGGAGCTATGGAGCATCAAAGCCTTGAATAACATTCATCTCTTGACACAGAAAAGGACAAAATCCATTGGCCTAAGTAATAAGTCTGACAGGTTCTTGTGCTGAGGTACCATGTGAAGGCTGCCTGTATTCCTACCTTTATTATACACCTTTTGCGTGTTATATAATGAAGAATCAGTTGTTACAGTCTATTTCATTCTTTTATGAACCTAACAATTATAAGGCACATAAAGACAGAAACTCACCTTTTCTTTATCCAGGTCACTGTCCTCACTTTCTGAGAATATCATTTCTATCCTCTTCCTCTTGCCTTTTCCAAGGACTTGTATTTTTGTGATTTCATCTGCTTGTAATATCTTTTGCATCATTTCCACCAATTCTTGGGGGTCATCTGAAATGATAGAAAGGAAAAAGGCCAAAGCACAATCAGGCAACTGTATCTTAAAAGCATGCTTCATATCACACAAATGTTCTGGAACTGCACTCACCACTCATGTACACAACTTTCACCAGGTGCTTTTCTGTCTTTCTTTCTCCCACAGGCCAGTTTACTAGTACATGCTCATTAGGTTTCAGAAGTCTTTCTAGTTCATTGTCATCACAGGGAAGGTCCTGTATCCATGAAGTCTCTCCAATTTGCAGTGAATTATCATTTACAAAATCAAACAGCGTGAATTTTTTCATTGTTAAGTGGCTTTCTTGTCTCACAGACAATTCCTGAAGGACATAATAAGAAAAATATAAGTTACTGTATCATACCACAGAGTTGTTACAAGAACACTTTAAAAAGCCCCAAATAACCCTCCTGTTGCTGGATATTGGTAATTACCTTGTATGAAAATATGCTAAGAAAGTAAAAACTATCCAAGCAGTGAGTTGTATCCCCCTTGAAAGATGAGAGATGGTCTGTTTAACACCTGTTCATCAGACATTTGCCTACAAAACTATACACAGAAATCAGCTTTCATTCACAGAGTCCTTGCTCCCATACTACTTCTACATTCAGTCTGGCTGGGATCTCTGCTACTACTACACTTGTCTCAATAAAATTTTTAGTCCAGCCTCTGACTGAAAGATACAGGTGTGATAGAACCTCTCCCTAGAATGAAGGAAAGTGCTAGTTATACATGCTCTTAAGTGGGATGTATGGTTATCATTTCATGGACAGGAAGACAATTGCAGCCACAGAAAACCAAACCAGAACTACCCAGGACAACTGAGTGCGTGAGGTATGACACATCCTGGCAGTGGAAAACTTGATGTACAAAAGAAATGACAGGCTAAGGACTGGAAGAGAGCTGGGCTGCTTCATGAAGAATAACAGCAACAAGGAGAACCCAAACCCAAATACACAGTTAAATAATTTGCTTCATAAAACAATATTTTTAAAGCAATGCGCCATTCTGGGGTTTTTAAAGCATTGAATTTCTCTACCAGGAGAAGGGAACAAGCCATACTTTGAACTTTATTTTCCCAATTAGGCTGATAGCCTTTCATGAAAGTGTAAATTCTACTGGAAATGTAGTCAGTGCTTTTAAGGGTTGCCATTATACTCAGAGAAAATATTTTCTACTTCAAAATTTTTAAATCAATACATAGAAAATCTCATTTTCAAACCTGAATCTCCTTTCCAGCAAACATATGGTCAATTCAAAAAGGTGAAATACTTTCACAGAGCTGAAAACTCATGAATTCCTAGACGTGACAGTGTGATTTGCAATTGACTTGGCCTCAATCAGCCAGAAGCAAATTTAGCGCCTGATGAAGAGGCTGTCAAAAAGGTAACTCAGAGCTAGAGAAGGAGAATTACATGGGGCTATTATGTCAAAGTGAGAATATCTGGCTGCACTGCTCTATGAAGTAATGCCCATTTGTTTGCAGAAGCCCAGTCTGCCACTATTCCACATGTCTGTGCTATGCCTCAACAGAGCTGCCTTTCCATACAAGGGTGAACTTGCAGAAGACAGCTGCAGTCTTGTCAACATGTTTACTGATTCAATGGGGCAAGCAGTATAGATAAGAGATCACCATTTAATGGAGTATTAAATAAAAATTTTATGCAGAAGGTGTTTAGTGTGAGAGCAGCAGGATTGTTAAGTATTGCTTCATGGGAGAAAGGAGACTGTGTTTGCAAGAACTGATGCTACTTTTCTTTAAAGATCAGAAAACATCCATCCCATGCAAAATCTGGAAGTGGGAGCAGCCTGAGTATCTCTGCCTAGCATAACTTGCCAGAGACCTCATTCTTCCACTGATCCATGCTGGGTAGCTCCTCATACCACAGACAGGGATCATTCAAATATAGACAGAACAGAACCCAAAGTTTCAGCACTGCCCTCACTATGGACAGGTAAAGTCCAAACTGGAACTGCATGTTTGTCTGAACAACAAAAATACCAGATTTGAAACAGGTGGCGTGTGCAATCAGTTGAGCATCAGTATTCTTCCTTCTTTTTCAAAATGCTTTTGAGCATATACTTCACTCAGCTTAACATTTCTCATTTGGCTCAAAGATGTTACTTCTGCCTCTGATCAACCCAGCACAGCAATCTCCACCACCCAGTTCTTTGCTTCTCAAACAAAGTACTTTGATATTTACCCCCTTGTCCTTGGCAGTTGTGAGCTACTTCTCTATCCTCCTAAAAGCCCACATAAGAGCAACAGAATTGCAGCAAAGTTAGAGCTTCCAGTGTGCTAAGTCTAACAACTGAATTATTGACTTCTATATTTTTTAATGTTTCCCTGCAGTCCTCTAACAACTTGTCTTTTTTGTCTCATTATGTATTGAGACAAATATTCTCTGAGCCATGGGACATTCTTGTGGTCTGAACTTGTACAGGGTTAGCAAGCCAGCCCAGGATTTCCATAGGTACAATGAATACACAGGCTGTTCACAGCATGCAGGGCAAGTGATGATTCCCCATGGCACTAGGGCTAGTCACATACACACCGTGCCAATACCATGCACATCAGTACCAAGTCCAACAGCTTTTGGAAGGTATCAGACTTGTCTACATTTTTAAACAGCTTAATGGAGTCAGTGGGAACATGGACTTCTGGATATTCAGAGCCCATAAGAGCAGCCTGGCGCCACTGATAGACACTGTGAAGCACATGGCAACAGAATATTTCACAGAGTCTTTACACCAGGCAAGCACCTGGATCCATGAAAATACATCCTGCCACTTTAACGTAAGGACAATTTTTACTGTGGTCATGGCAGGACACAGAGCTCAGCAATTTATCTACATTATACATAAAGTTCTTCTGAGCTGACAAGATTCTTGCCTGTGGTCAGAGGATGTACGAGCAGCTAAACCAATTTCACTAAGGGCCTTAACAGGTGCCATATTCTCTCAGCATGCTGAGAGAAGGAATGTTCCTGCTGTTTATAAAGGGACCAAGGCAGGAAAGCAGTTGAGGGGCAGCAACAGCAACTGGCCAGGCCCCCTTTTCTCTGCTGCAGCTCTACTGGACATAAGCCCAACTGCTTGTGCTATGGGTAAAATGATGAAGTAATTATATCACCAAATAAAAGGAACAGAGAGTAGTCATTGATTGTAAGTATTTTTATATTATGGAGCAACTTCTTCAGCTCCTGCAGTAGACATTAATCAAACTATGTCTTTTCACAGAATTTATTGTGACAATCCACGGGCCCTGGGGATAACGCCTAACTGTCTGCTGGCATCATCTCTAGCCAGTGATTAAAGGGAATGGAAAGGTAGAACAAAATGTCACTAATAAGGGAGAGGAATAGTGAAACACTTCACTTTCTGGAAGAGAAGTCCTGCAGTGTTTCCTCACCCTGACTTCCCACAGGAATCAATGTGAACCTGATCCAATTCAGGACTGCTGGAGATGCTTCCCTCTAAAATCTCATTTGCCAAAACAGATCAAAGGCAAAATATAATGTATCATCAAAAAAACAGTAAAATAACTTGGGGACTGGGATTAACCTTACCAAACTTTTACTGCCTTAAAAGGGAGAGGTAGTCTAGCCACATTTGGCTCAGTCACTGCAAGAAAGGGATGTGATTCATCTCACCCTATGATATGTGTTTAAAAGACAGCAAATGACTTACTGTCTGGGAGAGCCTATTTCTCTCCACCAACTACTCAGTGACTACAGAGTTGGTGTGTCTCTTTACAGAAGCTGGCCTGGTCCAATTGTGTATTAGCTTTTCTTGGTTTTGAATGGATTTTGAATAGTAGGATAGATTCCAGTAAACCAGCAGAAGCTATAGAGAGCCAAAAGGATGGCATATGAAATCCATTAAAGTGTATCTGGTTCTCACTTTTAAATCTTTCTAACATAGTTCTGCAAGTCATCAAGAAAAATTTCTGACACTGAATGCTTTGTTCATTGGTTCATTTGGAGGAAACATTATCATTCACAGGCATTATCCTGTGTGCAACTACTAACCACAGAGACCTTTGAAAGCCACTTATGCTTTACAAGTTACTTAATTCTGCTATATGCTCCATTTGAAAACACTACTGATTTGAATAATACTGAAATGCAAATTTATGATTTTTCATTATTCTAGGTCATTTGTAGAAGGGAAAAAAGAAAAAGGAAGGAGCCATATAATTTTAAAGTTCTGCAGAGGAGACATTAATTGGACTCTTAATTTTTACAAACATGTTAACACCTCACATACTGCACAGATGCTATAAATTTGTAATTGTTATGTTGTTACTAGGCAACACAAAAAGCCAGTACCAAACCAAACCAAACCCATGCAAGAAATCTCAAGCCACCAAAAGGTCACTTAAAGACATATCTCACCCTTTGTCTGACATAGACTGTTCCATTCAGCCAGAGAACTGCCAGATGGCATGCTGAGATCACTATTTCTCTTTTCTTTCAGTAAACACAGTGCAAAGAGTTACAAGTTTACCACATGTGATTGTGTATCCACTTGACAAGTCTGATTCCCTTGGCTTAAAACAGGGCTTTGACACTGGTTTCAGCAAATCAAGGAATTGTACACCAACCATGTACCACAGATCCATAATTGTGGTCAGGCTTGTGACAGAGTTGCTTCAAGTCAGTGAAGAACTGATGAGACTGGCTGAGAAAAGCATCAGATGTGCCCCTGCTTGTCTTATACCCAGCTCGAGCAAGGTGTAAGGACTGAATATGCCCGGGTGAAGTGGAAGTCTCAGAGAAGCCCCAGAGAAAACCTGCACCTCTCTACCAGCCTCTGCATAACCAGCCTAATTATAAATGCGGTCCTTTAAGGAGACAAGGATGCACTCAAAGACTTTCTAGTGAAGGTCAGACAGGCTGTAATGACACCTCAGCAGGTGGAAGAGGACCAAAGTGTTTATTCTACCTTTTGTGTCAACTATAAATTCTGACTGAAATAACCAAGACCCTCATGAAGCCTATTTGCATATTTACTTTTACATCCTAAGAATGCAAATGAAGAGAAATGAAAACATGCCTTACATGTATGATCATAACCATCAGAAGAACACCTATAACATAAAGGAAGGAATGGTTTGGGGTAAAGAAAGAAAAAAAGAGAGGGGGAAACACCTCTGCTTACTTGGGATTGGTTGATGGACTATTCTCCTCCCATGAAGGGATGCCTCTAGGTGAGTTTTGTGCCTCCAGTGCATTGTAAAGACCGTGAATATTTTCATATTTCTATCTATATATCACTAATAGGTCTCTGTTACTCTCACCTGCTGCAGTGATACACCGTAGTTACTACAATCCTATCACCAGCAATCCTGAACCTGTTTTCCTGTTACTTCAGAAAATGGTACTTTTTGTGAATCTGGACTGTGAAAGTTTTTACTGAACTCAGATCTATAGTATTGAACTGATAAACTGCACTATTTGCAAGTCTGTGATCATGCAATTTCTTACTGAACTCAACCAGGCTGGTAATGCTGAATCAGTTCTAAATAGAAGCTAAGCCCAGCTGCACCCAACTCCTCTGATTTCTGAGGACCAGGTGGAACACAAGGGGATTTAGTTTAGGCCAAATGTTGGTAGCCTTAATGCAATACATAATAAATACATTAAAAATCTAATATTTTATTATGTACTAATATTTTATATTATTTACCCTCTGAGTTCAGCCTTCAATTATCCCTGTTTTCCTTGGGAAAAAAAAAACAAAGCAAAACCCAAACTTTAACTGATCTTGAAATTAATCTACCTCTAAAAACCTATTTATTTCCCATTCAGCATGATAAGTGGTAGTGACAGATTTGGTCTGTGTTATTTAGACTATGGCATTTTACATTGAACTTGTCCAGAATATTAAATACAATGTTGATGGAAAACTTGGGCTGCACTGAAGTCTCAAAATTCCCTACAGCAAGTCTATGATGGAAAACATGAACATATTTAAATAAGTTATATGCCCTGCTGTAGGTTCTAATATTTTTTTCCTAAAACCAGTGTAAGATTTACTAATTAATTCAGTGGAATTATGTGCTGTCAGAATACAAAAGTGTGTAACTGCTCAAAAGATTTACAGTGCAATATCTTAGTAATTTCTGGGAAAAGATGATTCAAAACCACAAATCTGCTGCTCTCAGCTGAAACACAGAGTACAGATTCTCCACAGTCATCAGTATCACTGTGTTCCAAATTCAGCTGGGAATCTGGGGGAGCATGTATCAGAACACTACTGCAACTCTTAAGATTATAAACGCACAGAAATTATCACAGAAATGATCCCACTTATCTTCCACAGGAAGGATGAAACTCTGATTTTATTCTTGATATTCAAGAGGTCACTTCCTTATTGCAGATCACTATCCTGGTGTGACTCACTGTGAAATAACCTAAGATACTTTTCTAAGAAGTGATGCTATTCATGGTAAAGCAGCAGGTCTGGCCTTATTTACCCAGATGGCCTCCTTGACTCTAAAGCCTCAGCAGCATTTACTACTCACAGGATTACACAGAGAACTTCATGCAAACCCTGTACCACATTCTAAAATCTACTGAGTAACCCAAAGAATTAATGAAGCCATTCTTATTTTTCTCAACAGTAACCTCCTCCTACGTTTTAGCAACCTAGGAGTTCTACAAAATAATACTAATATCTAAATATGCCAAAGTCCTCTGAAGAACTGTAGCTTAAATCAAAGAAATCTATTGGAAAAACGCTGATTTTAGCATCAAATTATTAATTTTATTTGTTAAATTCAGTGATAGGAAAGGCTGAAAAATAAATTTTTAAGCAGGTATATTTAGTATGACTGGAAGTACTAAACCTTTGTTGTAACCAATAATTTATTCAACTATGAGTGAAACATGGCATTCTTTTTAATGGATTCCAAGATAAGCTAGCATCATTAATGTGTTTTCAGTAGAGTATTCAATTCTAGATTAAGATGCTTACATTTAGGTGTCACTGGTGCACCAGGGGTCTTAAGTTATTGCTGTAATCACTGGAGATGCAGGGGTCAATTTGTCTTCCTAAGCAGGCGGCCAGCACCACTGTTACTTGCCTGGCCTTGAGCTGCTACTCTAGAAGTACAAATCTCCCACAGTTTTTTTTTATCACAACTGTCATCGTTTTGGAGATGTCTCAGCCCTGAGCAGCTCCAGCAGTCATAAGTGTGAAGCCCCTACTCAACACAGTTAAAGCTTCCTGGAGAGCAATTAAGCTTTTTTCAGCTGCTGTAGGGTTCAATTCAATGGCTTAAAAATAAATGCGTGGTGCAATCTTAGATACCATAAATTATTATGCCTGGCCTCCAGCTGCCTCTTCTGATGGGCACAGACTTCACAAAGGGTTTGGACCCTCTTCTGGGCTTACAGTGGTGGTTAGTACCTCTAGGCACCTCAAATGGCACTAAACACAAATTCAGAGAAATGCATTGTTCTCTGAGCATCAATGCTTTACCCAAATTTAAATAGGAGCCTAGATATCTCATATGCCTATAAACCATGTTGTACATTTACTTATCTGTTTTAAAGCCACACTCAGTGAAAGATTCACATTGAAGGAACAAGATGCCAAGTAAGATGCAGGAAGCTATCTTAATTCCACATGACATTATTATCTTCATTAAATAGCTATTTCACAGCTGACAGATGGAGAACTAATACTCACTTGAATTTGCTTGTTCGTAAATGCCATGCACAACAAAATGTATTAATACACAGATCAAGAAATAAATCTCTTTATTTATTGAATTGGATGAAATACCTATGCTACAGGCATTTAAATAATCCCAAGAAAGCTCCTTCCATGCAGGTTAATATATCCAAACATTTAGAAGCAATAAGTAGCCTGGAAGGAGAAACAAGCTCTATAAAGTCAAACACTTAGCCATGCTCATTATGACCTGGCTTGGGTAATCCAATGTAATCCATTTAAACAGCTCCCAAATTATAAACATTAAAGATCAGTGATGCATCACTTATATTGTCTAAAAATGTTTATGGGATCATTAGAGAATTTGACCACATGCAAATCTGTGCTGAAGTACAATAATTGCTCCACGCAACAGCCCAAGCAGTCAAATAACCTTTTCCTAAAAGGCTGAAAAAATATTACACATAGTTTCTGCATGCAACTAATGCACTTTCAAATTGGACTTATTAAAAAAAAAAAAGAGATGACATGAGATGTTATAAGAGGATGCATCTTACTCTTTTTATAAGGTAGTAGAAACTATATCTTTTATTCTACCCCAAAACGTTACTGTTGGTAGCATTCTCCCTTCAACTCTTAAAAGCAAAGAAGTGAAATAGAAGCTAGAAAATTCCAGGGTTGATTTGTGATCAGTATTTAATAACTTAGAAGCATCTTTACTGTATCTACTTCTATGTCTTTGCCGACTGTCCCAGGTGAGTGATCATAGATGAGAAGTCATGCCTTATTAATACTCAAAGTGCTTGCTCTTTTACTCCAAAGCTCTTCCCCAATTGCTCTGTTTTTGCAGCATTTTGGTAGGTAGGAGGAGAAAAAAAATCCTCATTACTATTAAAGGCCATGAACTAGACAAATAGTTGTATATATTGTCCTTTAACTTCAGGGAATATTACTTCAACTAAGAGTAATTCTGCACACACTTAAGAGAATTGACAGCAACGCATCTCCCCTGCAAGAACAAATCCCTCAAACCTTACTAGAGCTATTTTTCCCCCTCTTGTAAAATTAAATGTCTTTTTACTGTATGTAGTTCAACCTAACTTTATAAAGTAATATAACAGTGGAATGACCAGTGTTGTATATCAGTCTGAAACAATCCTAAAACAACTTTCAATTATATAGTTAAAATACTAATGAATTGCAATTCCCTCTGGAATGCAAGGCCACATACAGATTGACAACTGCTACTCTAAACACAGCCAAAAATGAATACAGAGCAAATTTCAACCAAGGACAAAGGGGCACACTGCTGCTGTTATTAAAAAAAGTGCCATAGGAGCTTCAACAGTATATTCCCATCTAGGCTTAAGAACAGCTTCTCTGCCTACAAAGTCAATTTATGCCCACAGGATTCCTGCTAGCATTTTTCCAGCAACACTGTAAGCCATGAGTGTACAACTCTATAGCTCATTCTCCATTTGATTTATCTTCAGTCTTATAAACAGAGGGAATTTCAATATGCAAGTTGTTTGAGCTGACAAACCCACAAAATAAGGACAATTACCTCTACATATATAAAACTGATAAGAATTTGGTTTTACATGGTCACCTATGACACCTGCAGAAGGCAAAATGTTCCAGCCATGGAGGGCTTTAGTTTATAGCACTGCAATCACAGAGTTTGGTCTTGGGTAAATCATACAACCTTTAAATTTCTACTTCACCTTTTCTTTTTCAATGAATCTGAAATAGTAATACACATTTACCTAATTTGAAAGATACTGTGAGAATTACCTAATGCTAGCGTGCCTTTTAACCATGCAAAGCACTGTACGGAATAAACAATTTAGCAAATTTTGCAGAATGGAGATTTGTAATAACCTTGCTGAATTTAGAATGTATCATTTCACATAACAGATTTCTTTTCAATGTGTTGCCTATATGAAGCCAGAAATTGTTATTCTTTCAACTGAAGAAAGTGTTTTATAAGGTTTAATAATTTACCAGAAACTCTCACAACATTTCCTATGCTATGCTTGAGCTGCTAGGGTAGCACTGATGGCATCATGTGATTAGAATATCGAGGGGAAAAGTCAATTATTTAATCAAAAGAAGTTGATAACTCAGATATTATGATGTCTTCTGTATTTTCTTTGCTTGCCTCTTTGGTTTTGACTGCATTTTCTTTGTTTGATGAGGAAAAACCCAAATATTTTTTAGAAAGTATTAGATGATTAGAGAACTCTTCTAACCAGTTAAGTAGTCATTTAGGCAGAATATTTTACTCAATTATAATTAATTAGTACAAACACAATCCTCAAGCACACCTACATACCAGTGAAAATAGATGATCTTACCCTTTCACTCACTCAGCTACTCTTCTGAAATAATTTCATGCATAATCTCATATTCTTATGTCCACATCACCAGATCTGGCATGTGACTTTTTTTCCCTCAACTCACTGATACAGGGAGTGTTACAGCTGCACAATGAGGTCCACAGGGCCTCAGTCTACAGGAGCAGAGAGGTGCCTTCACAGAGCTGTGAAGTGCCCTTGAATCCTATGGTTCACACTGGCAGAGGTCAGCAGACTACTGCAGACATGATTTCTCCACTCAACATCCCATCACATTTTCTTTTTGCAATATTTTTTGCCTGTCAGCCTAGCCTATGGTACTCAGCTAGAACTTTTAGTTTCTTTTAAAACGTGTGGCTAAACATCACCTAAATTATCAAGGAATATGCACTAGCCCAGAAACTGTTGAAATTCTGCAAGCAAGACAAGGGTAAGGGAAGCCTTGCTGGGCAAGACTGCTAAGTCAGAACAGGCTATCATGAGAGACTGGCTGAAAGAATATTTGAGGTCAACACTGCCTTGCCTCCCTGCAGGAGAGCTGCTGCTGCTACAGCACATTCCCTGTTTAACTCTTATATTAAGCTGCAGTTTGACACAATTTCCATGTTGTTTCCCTACCTCAGGTAACTTGGGAAAATAGGTAAACTGCATTCAAGAGTAACTGTAATCACAGAAACATCTTCCTGTGCCTTTCCACTTCCAAACATTTGCTGGTCACCTCTTCTCTGTGGGTTCTGTGAAGCAGAACTTTCCTTTTTGATCCCTCTGCGCAAGTAATTATCTCCACCTCATCCCTCAGCATTGTTCAAGTGAAAGGCTGCTTCCCTCACTGCCACTAAAAGCTTCAGTTATGCCAGTGACTTTGTCACTGCTCTGTTTGCCTATGGTCCTCATCAAAGCAAGCATCTGCAGGACTCTACATCCCACCTGCTCACAATTCTGCAAAAGTGTACTCTGAAATGGCAGCAGGACCCCTTGCTTATTGCAGAATCAATAACTGCCTTCTTAGATTATAAAACACTTAATTCCACTTTTCAACAACTTCTGACCTCCTGTTTTATTCCACTCCCTGTGATAACAGTTAGTTTCAAGACTTTGTTACCTTCTTTTACTTCTCTGAAATGCCTTCACCTCCGGGGTTTCTCTTCTGAGGTCAAATCTCAGATGAGAGATTTTGTTTTAACCTTCTCTCTTCATTTCTTTTGTCTTCTCTGTTTATCATCCTTATGATTTAGGAAAAGTCCCCTAAAAAACATTCTGTAAAGAATCTTAGATTAAAAGTGTGATACATATAAAACTTCTCTTAAATTCTCTTTATTACTATTTGGGGGAAAAAATCTACTCACATATCATTTGCTTATTTTTAATGTGTAGTAACTTCAGCAATTTAAACTTTATTCACCATGGAAGCAATATTTTAATCACACTACCATACCCTGCAGTATTTAACAAGAACAGAGCAGTAATGAATATAAAGAAAGCCTGAGCTGCAATTTGGTGTACATGTGAGACAGTTGACTCAAAAGCCTGGAGCAGCAGCTCTCTGAAAAACCATGCATGTCAGCATTTCTTGTACTAAACTGTACTCTCTGTTGCATTTGAAAAAAACAATTGAGCAGCTGTCATGAAATTTATCATGTAATTTTTGATAAACATTATCTTCAAGACACCAGTGAGCTCTAACTCTTAGAAGGGGAAAGCTATAAACCTTAAACTAAAAAGCCTTCATTAGAGCTTTGTCTGTCAGATGATTTCTATGCGCTGTTACCTGAGAACAATGTGAGAAGAACCCTTCCCCCTCAGTTCTCTGTGATTTACCGTGCAGTCACTGCCGTGCTACTTTTGCTCCATCATCCCACTCTGAAACAATACATCAGTGCAGAGCTAAAGGTGTCAAAAAGTTTACTGCTCCTGCAGTATCCTGCAGCGTGGCACTGCAGCATGATGCCAGGAGGATCACACCAATTTGCTTCATGTTTCACTGAGGTAACGTGGACAGTTTGAATAATCTCCAGGTAATCTGCATCAAAACCATTCTACTGCAGTGTACTGCGGTATTAGGAAAGATTTCAATATCGCACCACGTGATGCAACACAACCTTACAGCATTTGGCAGTTTCTAGGCAGTGAGGGGAAGCTTAGAATTCATGGCTGCAATGTAGCAACTTTCCATTTTACAAAGTAATAGGACATACTATTTTGGCTCACTCTGTTGGTGTATAGCATAAAATGATACAAAATTACTGGGATAAATTATTATAGACCTAACCCCCCCTTTTTTTTTTTTTCTTTAAATTTTTTTTTTTTTACTTACACTCCCTGCTATCATGAGCATCTTTCAATGATAACAGATTTCCATAACCTTCAGGGTAAAGTGATACAATGTTATTAGCCCAGTGATAAATTAATTTTACTAATATGGAGATTATTTTCCTGTTATTATTTAAGCTACCACAGACACATTTCCCTCTCTGTCTTTTCAGCTTACATATTTTAAATTTAACTTAAATTTGCACATATTTCTGTAGCTTCATGTCAGTCATATAAAGCAGAAACATTTCAATGTTTCTTCAATATTTACACAGAGATTTTAATTATTTCTGTTAAGTTTCAGAGATGTTCTTCAATTTTATGTGCTAGCATCAAAGATGCATGAAAAGCACATGAACTTTGCCTTGAATGAACCTTTCCCCCAATAATGTGAGTAAATGCAATATTGCAAAATGGTACCTGGCTATATTTTCAGCAAGTGATTTTTTTTTTTTTTTGCGTGTCTGTGAGGGAGTTTAGAGCTACATTTCCAAACACCTCTGAAAGAGTCTTTGGAAGTCTGGACCATCACAGTAACTACAGAGGCAGAAACAGCAGCATAGGTGAACTCTAGTTACACACTGCACATGGCAGAGTGTGATGCTGCGCCAGCTGCGGCCGGCGGTGAGCGAAGGGCAGGGGCTGACATTGGCTGCAGCGCACTGGTCGCAGTTTCCTGCGGGTCCCCGCTGCTCTCCCAGCCCCGCCGCGCACAGCGCGCACTGCCCCGTCCCGCCGCGGCCGGCACCGGGGACACGGGGCAGACCCGCACAGGGCTGCGAGGGCCCTGGTCACCTTGTCGGGATGGATCTCATCATTTCCCGATCCCTTCCCCCGCCTCGTCCGACGCCCGGGGTGCAGGGTACGCCACAGACCCCTTCCCCACGGACCTGCGCGGCGCTGGCCGCTGCCGACACCCCGCGCCCTTCGGCCGCAGCCCCTCTTTTCCCCCGGGGGTCCCCCGGTACCTCGCAGCAGCCATTTTCCGACTCGCAGC
This sequence comes from Turdus rufiventris, assembly GCA_013186435.1. Classification (NCBI taxonomy): domain Eukaryota; kingdom Metazoa; phylum Chordata; class Aves; order Passeriformes; family Turdidae; genus Turdus; species Turdus rufiventris. Next base: position 5,882,069 of record PYHW01010164.1, read on the forward strand.
AGCTCCAGCGGTGATGTCACCGGCCGAGTCCCCTCGGCGGCGGGATGCACCGCTCCTTCCTCTCGCCGACACCGGTGGCACCTTCCCTTCTTTCTCCTCCTCCTGCCGCCGCCGCTGCCGCCCCGCCCCGCCGTGCCCCGCCGGCTGCCATGAGGCGCCGGCCCCGCCCCGCCCGCCGCTGCCCGCGGCCGCTCCGGCTCTGCCCGCCGCGCTGCCCGCTCCCGGCAGCCGCGCTGCACCGAGGGGCAGCCCCACCGCAACCATCGCCGGCTGCTGAGTCACGGCCTGAATCTCATCCCGCTCCTCCTCCTTCTCCTCCTCCTCCTCCCCCGCGCCGCCGGCTCCAGCAGCGCGGTGCCGGCGGCGATGCCCGCCCCGCTGCCGGGGGGAGAGGCTGCCCGGCGCTGCCCGGCCCCTCGCCGCTCGCCGCAGACCCGCGCACGCACAGGGGCAGCCGGGCGCTTGAGCCATGATTGCCGCGGCTTTCCTGGTCCTGCTGAGACCCTACAGCATCCAGTGCGCCCTCTTCTTGCTCCTGCTGCTGCTGGGGACCATCGCCACGATTTTATTCTTCTGCTGCTGGCACCGCAGGCTCCAGAAAGGGAGGCATCCCATCAAATCCGTCTTTTCAGGTCGCTCAAGGAGCCGAGGTAAGAGACGCTGCCGGTCCCTGAGGGCGGCGGGGGCGCTCCCCGGCCCATCCCCAGGTTTCTGCCGGCCGAGGGCCGCCGTGGCACGGTTTAGCCGGGCAAAGGCTTTAAAGAAAATTCAAGCCGAGCCCAGGACTGCGGCAGCCTTGTCTCCACCCATCCCTCAGCGAAACCTCGGCTAGAGGGAGAGAGGTGAGAGGCTGGGAAACCCCCCCAGCCCTCCCCGGTCTGTCAAAGCGCAGCAGAACTTTATGCCGAACTTCTTGCCGATGAATTAAATATAAATGCCGGGCGGAGCTGCGGGCTGTGCCCGAAGGGCCAGAGCCGTCCCGGAGTGTGCGCCAAAGGGCGAGTGGCGGGGTAAACCCGCTAGCCGGGGCGAGATGCGAGGTGCAGCCGGTGGAGCCTGTGTGTCTTTCTGCTTCCCTTCCAGATGCTGTCATGAGAACTCATCACTTTCGCTCTGAGGTAATTTATTTAGCACGCAATTTCAAGGTCAGAAGTTGTTCTCTTTACCCGAGTACATGTTGTCGTGGTCTTTTGTTGATGGAATCATATAGCGAACTTTTAATTTTGCATGAAAGACATAACGTCCTCTTTCATTTCTTGGTTTGGTTTTTTTCCTTCCCAACACAAAATGAGCTCTTCATCTGTGTTACCCTAACCGGCCTGCCGATTTGTGTCATTCCCTGAGGAATTGGTTACTTGGAGAAAAGCTGTGCTTGCTGTACGTGCCAGACCTCCCTGTGTCCAAAAGCAGCCCTGAGCCCAGTTATTGCCCTCTCAGTAAACGCAGAGCTGGTCGGGTTTGACTGCAGAGCCCCTCTTGGCTTGCTTTGCCCACAGCCCTCACCTGCGCCCTGCACCTTGTCGGGGAAGTTGCCTGCTTGGCTTGGATGTTGCCGCGGGAGATCCCAGAAGGATCCAGACTACAAGCGGGCTTGGCAGGCAGAGTTTGTATTCAGAGGTCAGGGGAATCAAAACTCTTACATGCCAGTGCTCAAAGTATAACACAAACCCCAGCCGCTTGCTAGGGATTCTGAACGAGAAACATAATTGCTGGGAAAATATGAAAAATAATATTTGTTTTAGTACCCACTTTGCTTCCATGCTGCCCTGTAGAGCTCCTGTCTAGATATTTCTCTCGTCTGGTTTCCTGCTATTGATTTAAGGCATATCTTCATGCCATTGCCTATTATTCTGAAAGCCTTGATATTTTGTTTTAAATTATTTGCATTTTCCTTTACCCTGCTGTGGGTGTTTTCAAAGTGTGCATGGGATACATTTTTGCAGCATGGTTCGTGTTGGCAATTAGTTTTAAATTCTTAACTATTTTGGAATTTGTACACACTATCACAAAAAGAAGATGCCATAGGGAGTGTCCTATCTTTAAGCCATGAAAACCCCGAGTTTATTGTTCGCCAGTACTTCAGTGAAGTGAACAAATGTGTACCTCTGGAAATCAAAATATTTTTTCAGTATTCCGTTTGTCCAATATGAAATGCTTTGTTTCCTTGTAAAATTCACTCAGTCCTGAGCCTAGATGGAAATGAAGTTTAATATTTTGAAATACGTGCAGTCCTGCATGGTAACACTTCAGAGGGGAGTTGGTTGGCAGAGTAATTTATTTTTATTGCTTCAGCATGTGGTTATTTGCTTATGATCTAGTCAGAAGTAGACAAATTAAAAAATAATTCCTAGAAGCTTCCATTAAGTGAAACATGCTAGAGTAACTGTTACATTCTTTCATAATTTTCTGTATTGTGTTTAGATAGAGTAATACTGCAGCTAGTGGGCTAAACTGCTCTTTTAAATAAGTGGTAGAACTGTTTTCCCCTTCATTATCTGATGAGACTTTTGATAGAGAAATGATGACTCATTTGACATCATTAAATTTTAATTTTCCAGTATTTTTTTCAAGTAAAACGCTATTCTAATGAATCTAATAGATTTCATTAATGAAAAAACTACGGGCATACTTCCAATAAAAATATTGGAAACATTATCTTGAAGCAGAATTTGACATTCTCTGTCTTTGTCATCACAAAACCTTATGCACTTCTAACTGCAATACAATGTTGATGAAAGCAAAGCATGATACATGAAAATACAGGCTTTGCATAATCCCCCCACCCCCAAAACTAATGCAATATCTCAGTTCCAAGTTTTGTAGCATAAGGTACATCTGCTAGCTCCCACCATGCTTAGTTGTTTGTCAGGTATAGTTATAAATAGTGTTTCTTAATTATAATGAGAGATAATGAAGAATAGCTGATAGTAAATAGCAGTGGGTTGGCATTCATCTCCTGAGAGCTGGGTTCAAATCTGACTTCCATCACATGTGAACGTGCAGGTGGTCTAGCAGCAGTGCACAGAGAATTATAATTGCCCTATCTACAGAGAGTTGGCAATTCCTGCATGATTGACTGCCTGCCAGGAAAGCCTTATATTTGGAAAAAATAGATGTGTGCAAATTTATGTTGAGATTCTTTGCCACAGCCACAGCTCTCATGGTGCATGCCTTCATTGTCTAGATACAGTCAGAACTATTGAATCCTTTTGCTTTAATACTGAACCACACAATAAAAAATAAGACTGCGTGCTTTGGGAGGGCTGATACAAAATTTGAAAGTGTATTTATGATCCTTTTCAGCCCTTCTGTTTTGAATTTTATATGCCACTGGTGTATTGAATCTACTAATAGTTCATTTTTGTGGGCCCTGATTTTTAGTGTCTCTGCAAAACATGCCTCATTATTAGACATCAAGTATATGCAGATATTGCTTATTATAGAATGAACTTAAACACTTGACCCCCTGCCTCAAAAGAAGGAAAATTTCATGTATCATTATGAATATAAAGTAGGTTAAAGTCGGTCTTTGTTAGAGATACTTAATAACAGAAAAAAATAACCAGGAAGATGTGAGAGTTTATTGAGATAATACAGCGATATCTCCACCTCCCCACTAGCACTTGCCACCATCTGAAGTTAGTCTGGCCAAATTTTTAATTTATTTTTTATTTACAGTCCTCAGGTTCATTATATCTGCTCTTAAGATTCTTCTATTCCCCAGGTACTATAGAAATTCCATGAAGTTACAAAGGAATCACACCCAGAATAGTTAATGTTCCTAATCTCAGGAAGACCTAGATATGCCACTGCTTTAAAAGAAAACAAGTAAATTTCCAACAGAATATTTATTGCTACATGACACATCAGACTTTGATGTAGTTGTATGCACTAGTCTGTCTTTATTTTGAGAATCAGTTGTAGAATGAAAAGTCTGTGCTGAACCAAAACCACACCAAAATAACAATATAACTCCATGAGAGTTTTACCAAAGTAGGGACTATGATCCATTGTTGGTCCTTTTTATTATTAGTAGTATTAATAATATTAAAATTATTTTTGAAAAAATGTAGAGGCTAGCAATGATTCACTAATTACCTTCTTGTTGTGTTCTTTGTAAAAGTTGTTTTTTTCATGAAGTAGAGGAATTTTCTCTGAGTACCTTGTGGGCTTGGACTTGATACATTTCAATGTTTACCATTTTATGCTTTAGAAAGAGGTCTGAAAGTCTTTCAGTTTAAAAGCTTATGAGTTGGTGTTGCCTCTTCCTGTGATTTAAATTTCTTTCTGAATTAGTTTTCCTCATAGTTGAAGCCTCTGGAGTCATTGGATTATGTGAGATTTTTACCTTTCAATTAAAAGGGAAGTAAGCTTCTAGCCCTTAGGCTGGAAGGAATTAATCTGAATGGTATAATTCTCAATGTCTTTGATTTGGTGATAAGAACTGTTGAAAAGAAAGGTTGTCATTCAGGTTCTATAAATGATTGTGTTTTATGAGATTGTGAAGGGATAATTGTGCTAATTGCTAAAGCAGCAGTTTTCATATCATTGAAGAAAAATGACCAGATTTATAAATCTTTTGCCTGAAATTTTCTCTGAGCTTCACAGTTTTCCTTTCTCTTACCTTTCATGTTAGAGATACAATGACCTCAGGAACTGAAAGTATCAGTGCCAGTAGGTAGTCACAAGCAACCTGGTATTACTTTGTATTTATTTAATTTTGACTCGCATATTTTGGACAAGTTTCCTCTGGATGTTTCCACTGAGACCTACTGGCCTAAAACAACTAGGAAACAAATCAGTGCAAGTTTTACAGTCCACTGTAAATTCTGACTTCACTTAACCCCAGGTGGGACTAAACACGCTAATAGGAGTTGACACTTTGTGAAAAGATTCTCTGGAAAGGCTGGCAGTGTGTGTTAACCATGTCTGTAGCAAAGGAATAACATGAGGTGGTTTGAGTTTTGCCGACCCCACATTTTCATTTTAGTTCACTGAACAGTCACTACCAGGTTGTCTATATCCAGTCTATTTCAATATTTTCATTGATGACATGGATGAGGGCATTGAGTCTTGCATCAGTAATTTTGCAGATGACACTAAGCTGGGAGCGTGTGTTGATCTGTTGGAAGGTAGGAGGGCTCTGCACAGAGACCTGGAACGGTTGGATGGATGGGCAGAGTCCAGTAAGATGAAGCTTAATGAGTCCAAGTGCTGAGTCCTGCATTTTGGCCACAATAACCCTCTGCAACTTTATAGGCTGGGGATGGTGTGGCTGGACAGTGCCCAGGCAGAAAGGGACCTGGGGGTACTGACTGAACATGAGCCAGCAGTGTGCTCTGGTGGCCAAGAAGGCCAATGGCCCCTGGGCTGTGTCAGGAATAGTGTGGCCAGCAGGAGCAGGGAAGCAGGAGCAGGGAGGTCATTTCTTCCCCTGTACTCAGCACGGGTGAGGTCACACTTGAGTGCTGTGTCCAGTTCTGGCCCCTCAGTTTAGGAAGGACATTGAGACACTTGNGCACATCCAGAGGAGGCAACGAGGCTGGGGAGGGGCTGGGAACACAAACCTTGTGAAGAACGGCTGAGGGAGCTGGAGTTGTTTAGCCTGGAGAAAAGGAGACCCAGGGGTGACCTTATCACTCTCTACAGCTCCCTGAAAGGTGTTTGTAGGCAGGTGGGGTAGGTCTCTTTCTCCAGGCAGCACTGACAGAACCAGAGGACACATTCTCAAGCTGTGCCAAGGGGAATATAGGTTGGATATTAGGAAAAAGTTTTTCATGGAAAGAGTGATAAAGTACTGGAATTGTCTGCCTAGGGAGGTGGTGGAGTCACCATCCCTGAATGTGTTTAAAAAAAGATTGGACTCGGTGCCATGGTTTAGTTAGGTGTTAGGGCATGGGTTGGACTTGCTAATCTTGAAGGTGTCTTCCAACCTAGTGATTCTGTGATTCTGTATTGTTGTGACTAGCCTGGTAGTGAAATAATTAATTGAAGACTGATGACATTTTTTAAGAGCAAATGGGTTTTCCAGTTCATCCAGTATGGTTGAATGGATGCAAAACTATAGTACAATAGTCTCTGGGAAATGTATATATTACTTTCTCAACACAGATGCCCAGAAAATTGTTCATAAGCTTATCCCTAAGTGTACCTTTGCCATAATCATGCCCCTTCTGAGGCTGATTGCAAGAGAGTTGCCTAAAAATACTGTTCTAGTTATCTTCCAAAACAATAATGAATAGTCTTTGAAGAGTTGCACCATAATTCATCCTGAGCATTGCAGTTATTTATAAACTGCTCCAGATATGTACAGCTCCAGTGAAAGCAGAAGTCAACAGAGCCTCCAAGCTGAATTTAAGTCTTCTGTTTGATCGGAGGGAGTGCATCCGAGGAGCAGCACAAATGTGCAGGACTAGCCAGAAAAATACATTCATTCACCTATTGAAAGGATGTTTCATTGTCTTTATGAAGCTGAATCAGCCTAAAAATATTTTACCTTTGTGTTTGACATGATTTTCCCTCAGGATGTTTAAACTATTTTTCCATTAGCTGTCTAAGAGTTAAGGAACAGGTTTAAATAAAAATAAATCAGAGAAAAAATAAATAGTTTTCTTAGATGTATGATAGCACTTATGTATAGGAATGAATGGAGAGCTATAAATACACTGTATAAGGACAAACGCTTCTGTCCATTTTTCATAACATATCCAATAATGTGGTCCAGACTGAGTTTGCCACAATGAGCTGTCACATGGCAAACTAGGTATCACTGAGATTTGGTTTACTATATGTCATCTGTCCATCACTCTTTGTGAGCTTTAGACACAGCAGCGCTGCCTTTAGATAGCCCTTTAGAAGCATTGGTCTGTGCTGAAGAACAGCCTGTTAGGCAATTGTATCACAAAATATATGGCAATTGTCTCTTTGCTGCAGCCAGACTGCTCGAGTGCTGAGCTGAACTAACTCCAGAGAAGTTAACTTGGGTACTTCTACTCCGTACTAGTGTAGAAATACCTGGTGTATTTATGTAGCCTTCTGGTTCTCTGTGTTTCTGCTCTGGCTTCTGATGGTCTGCAAAGCTTTGAAATGCTAAGGGACTCACCTCTGAGCTCTATCAATAACCTAGAAAAGTACTGACCAAATGTTATAGTCCACATCAGTGGACAAGCATGGACCTGGGACCTGCTTTATAAGTGAATACATCCTCATGGTTCTCTAGCAGGACCAGGAAAATCACTGCATAAAGATACACTTCCTCATAAAAGTTCTTCTCACTCTTTAGTTTCTCATTAATACACAGTTATGCCAACAACCTCACAGCTATCGTGTTTAAATATCCATGTTTCTCAGTATCTGCTTCTGTCTCTGGAAATGTGGGTTTTAGAGGAGCAGCAGCTCACTTGTGCTGTTTGCCATTTAAGTGCACACTCCCTGTTCACACAAGCAGAACCCTGGTTTCAAGGGGGAGCAGGGCTTGTGGCCATCCGCCTGTTAACAGACACATTGTACACGTGTACAGAGTGGGAACTTCTAGCTGCTGTCTTTTGCCCTAAACAAACCTCAGATTGAAACCATCAATTAAAATAGCTGAGGTCATACTTGCAGTGGGCACATGTGTTACCACATCTCCTGTAGAAACTGTTCTTACACAGACAGAAGGGATCATGCAGGGCTCCGTAGATCACACACTGCTCAGAAAAGCTTCATCATCTGCACTGATTTCTCAGTTACTGTTAGATTATGAGATTGGCAGATCAGGTTGTGGGTGCTCCTTCAGAAACAGCTCAGCTCTTTAGACTGAGGGTTTTAAATGTAAGAAAGCACCACATGAACAAGTATTATGACCCTTGGGGTTGTGGCTGCTTCAGAGCTGTTACGTGTGTTTTCCTTGGGCATGGAAATCTCACACTCTCTTCCATTCCCAGACTGTTTTAAGTAGAGGCACTTTGATGTGCTGTGGAAGAATGTTCAGAGCACAGGGTGAAGTCACCTTGATGTTTTCATGTAGGATCTGATTCAGCTGAGCTGTCTTTTTGGGCCATGTCAGACGTGAGAGGATCCCAGCCAGAGCTGCAGCCGCTCACCTGCTCCACGTGCTCTGCATCCAGGAGGGTCTCAGGCTCTGGAGCGTGGGCACAGGGGCTCCTCCAGCCTCCTGCAGCAAGACTCAGCAGAGTGGCAGAGATGCTTTAGCATGTCAGGCTCACAGTGGAGACACCTGATCTTGGCCTAGTGTTAGCAAAACTGCCTTGGCTTTGAGCTTATTCCTCGTGTTTCTGGTTCACCAGTGAGCCCGGGTGTTTGTTATCCGGATTTTTGTGCCCCAAGTGTCTGAGCCCCTGCTGGGCTCCTTGTGCCCTGCTGCCTTCCATCAAGGAGAGTCAGAGCTTTGCTGTTCCTGACTCATCAGTGGCAATGAAACATGAGTTGCGGCTGAAGTGTGAAAACACCGCATCAGCTACAGAAACTAAATGCACTTGGTGTTCGGGCAAAGACACATTTCTCACAAGTTGTGCCAATGTCCTTATCTCCCCTGTCCACTCAGCTGTTTAAATACAGCACTCGGCTTCAGGGTGGTAGAGCAGACTGGGAGTGAAACACAGATCCTACAGGCTTAATTGATGATTATATAAATTGATAGCACAAATTCAGCTGAAATACATAATCCTGTCAGGCTGAGGTATTGTATTTATCCTTCTCCCATGTTTTAGAAAGAACAAAATGATACAACCAAGTTGAGCCATCATTCTCTTGCTTTCTCTGATCCCACTGCCTTCCTTCATGTGAAGTAGGAGTTGGAAAGTGAATTTGTGAAAACAGCATGCCCTTATGCAGCCCAATGAGCTCACTGTTGGCATCTGCAGATTATAGTTTACAGAGGTACTCAGCTGACCTAGTGCTGCTGTCTGCTTCAGGATGTGCTGAATGGTTCTTCAAGCCTCACTGAATGTGTCAACTACATTTTTTTATTGGTGATAACAGGAAGCAAGGCTTGTTCAGGTATGTTGTTGGTATCTGAATCTAGTTATCTTAATAGATACCTGAATTCTAGCCTAGGTATATTTTTATAATATATTCCTGCTAAATCTCTCATCAGTTATGCATCCATTTTTTACTAAAAAATACAGGCACATTTTCACATGCTGTGGCAGGAAGAATTTTTACCAGTTTGTGTTTCAAACAAGCACACTGGACAGAACAGAGTAATCTGTTTGTATTAGATGTTTGGCAGCACTGGTTTGGCTATCTCTGCTATTTCTTATTCCGCTTCTTACTGTATTTTTAATATTTAAGGCTAATTCCTTTTGGCAGATCCTTGATATATACTGGACACTGCCCAAGATGACATGGTGAGATGGAAAAAAGAGGAAGCAGGGCTGGAAAGGGGGACATGCTTGGGGAATGTGCTAGTATATTTTAAAATAAACTTTCCATTGCAGACCACTGATCAAGCAGTACAGTGATTTTTTTTTTGTTCTTAAATAATAGTTCCCTTCCTAGGTAGGCTTGCAGTGCCCTGAGGTAACAGAGAAGGAACTGGGACAAGCCATTGCAAAGGTGCTGTGGAGAGCTGCAAGCCTTCTTGTCAGAGAGTGATAGCACTGCTTGGAGAACAGGCCAGCCTCTGTGGCTTATAGCTTTAGACAGGAAAGAGTATTTAAAGGGTATCTTGAGGCTTGACTGGGGGTGCCATTTGGCTATTTGCTTACAGATCAGCTGATTTTACTGATGTTACAACTTACCTGTGCTTTAACAGGAATCCTAACCTTATGACAGGAAAAAACAAACGTCATATTAAACAGTAGTGCAATAACATTGGTTATTAGACACTGTATTCTAAATTCACACCAAAACCTAGGGGCTCCTAAATACCTAAAATATAAGGGCTCCTATGTATTTGCATGGGGGGCCTGCTTAGGAACTGAAAAGCAGATTACTGATGTTCTATTTCATGAATTTGATTGAGAAAGCAATCTTGTTCAGGTTACGTAAAAAGCAATTGCTTTAAATGCCTTTGAACGTGTGGACTTATCTTGGAATATTGCATGTGCCAAATCACAGTCTTCAATATCTGAGAAATGGTTCCAGCACTGCTTAGAGTTTAGATTTTATAAGATAAGAATAATATCTCCTAAAATAAACATAAGGCATGCAAAGCAGCATCAGTGAAAGCTTGCTAATGAGGGAGTGGAATGAGAAATGGAATGTAAAATCTTATATTTTGTAAATCCTGATTCAGATCTTTATAGGAGTAACCCTTTGTAAGATTTAAAAAAATAGTGAAGAGAACCACACAAAAAAAATAGGTATATTTTTTTAGTTCTGATAGAATCAAAATAAAACAAATGCAATTGCATCTTCCTTGGGTGTTAGTGAAGTAATACACTCAGTGTAGGTAATCTTCCTGTGATAGAAAATTTACATGTTACATTACTTAGCAATCTTTACTGTAAATATCTTGGACAACTTAACTTGAATCTTGGATTTTGGGTGTAACTTGCAGAATTTGCAGTTAAATAAGTGTTGTGGGCTTTTCTTTGGTTCTTTGTGAGCTGATGATATTTGGGATGGAAATCTCTATGGAAGAGGAAGGAGGGAAATAATGCAATCTTTCAAATTTAGAACTGTTCTTACAATTCAGATGCATAGATACATGCACACATATAATTTTTTTTCTATGTAGCAGAAAGAATCTCATATTTTTCTCATTCAGTGTGCAGGGGAATTTGATACAATAAAGTTATTTAATTAAAACTGCCATTTTAGTTGAAGTAGGTACTCCAACTACAGGGTTTAATTCTATTTCATCCTGTCTGTGGAACAGTTGAGAATGCCAGCATCTTGAGAAGGGTTTGATGCTACGCATACTAATGTCTGCAGGCCCTAAGATGTTGTGGGTTGTGTAGACATGAAAATTTCCAAGATTTAAACATGTGGTAACTGATAATTTGAAGACTATTTCTTAGGCCATTAGTTGACAATGGTAACAGATGACAATTCTTATGCACATACGACCACTGTCAGAAACCTTAAAAGCAAGAACACAAAGCTTGATATCCTGTCTGAGCTTCTTCGGGCTTTGATATTTATTAGCACACCTTAATCTACAGAAATTACTCAAATGTCTGTAAAGGCCTTTGCAAACACACCTGAGTTCTGCTGTCACTGAATTGTGGCCTAATGCTAGCTAGCACTTTTCTCTGTGATTTCCTGAAGTTCTGCCAGGAGGTAAACTGGGCTGCAGTCCAGTGCCCACTGAAGTTAATGCAAAGATTTCTGTTGACTTCAGCTGGACATCAGATAATGCACTTTTACCTCTATTGATGATAATGCTTACTGACTCCAAAACCCCATACTGGCTGGAAAGATTGTGTTCCAAGATCAGAATTCCGACAACCAATATATTCTGCATAAAATACACTGGAAAAAAATGAAAACGGAATATGGCTTTTTATCAAGCCTGAAAATAGAGATAACGCATGATGAAGGCTGTAGGGCTAGTGGGAACTGGAATGAAGAGGAGAAGGAGCTGGTAAATTAAAGCAATTGCACATTGAAAGAATGAAGGAGTCAGAGATTTATATCACTAAAGCAATAATGCACACATGGGGTAGCACCGATGCATTCATCAGTTGTTAATAAAGTATCAGACAAAGAAGCAAAAATAAATTCAGAAAAACTAAGTGAAAGAAAAAGGTTCAATGCATTATTCAAAATGTTCTCTCTCAAATTTAAATAAAAGCAAAAGGTAAACAAGTGTTTTAGGAAATTTCAAATTCCTGTTTTTTATGATGAATGGATTAGGAATGAGAATAAGCAGAAACACAGCAATGATAGCAGAGTATACATATTTCGTTATCAAATATCAGACCATATTGAAGAAACTGGGTAAATAAGCACACATGATGCTGTTAAGAAATGCAAGGCTGAGTGGATTACAGAGAAAAATCTTTAGCCACATTCTTAATTTTTAGGTTTGTGATCTTCAGAAAGGGCCTTTTGAATGATTTTTAACAGTTCAGTGAGGACTGCTTTCCGATGTGTAGTGTCACATTGGAAAGAAGATGGGAAGGGAAATGTTTAAAAAGAACAGAAAAACATGTGCTACTGTTATATATACAATAATATAAATTCATAAGTGTGCTGTACTGAATTATGGGGATTCATCAAGAGTGATATCTGTGAATGAGGAAACGTGAAACTCTCACAGGAAAAAAATAAAAAAGTGATGGAAGAGACCAGAATAATTTCATGTAGAAGGAGAAAAGTAAAAGGAAGTCTGATGATAAAATATGGATTGATGAATATTGTATTGGAGGCAGACCAAAACCTTGTCACCATGGGTCTGATCCATGCTATTTAGCTTGGATACTCACAGTATGGATGTCTGTGGGTGAAGTGGTCACTCTGGGCTCTGGGTGTGGCCAATGGAGAGCAATAGGTGCAGTGAAGGATTGGTTCATCTGGCCTGCTGACTTTGGTGGCTTGAAGGGCAACCCAGGGACGGGATGTCTGCTGAACTTTGGTCAGAGAAAATCCACATGTGTTTCTATAGACAAGAAATTGGTCACTGAATCAGAGGTGTGATGTTAAAAATTGCCCGGATATTTTTTTCACAGAACACCTTACTCTGAAAGTAATTTTACACAGTGTGCTCTGGCATGCAGTGGCCAGGCTGGCAACATTTATCATTGATTTGGGCGCAAAGATGGACAGAGTAGGTTCTTTCAATATTTTCACACCGCATTCCATAGAAAAAACCAACCAAACAACAACAAAAAACAAACCCAAAAACCTCCAACATTCAGAGAAGGCTTAAAAGGATGAATTCCAGCTAAAAGGGGCTGATCTCCCCAGCCTGTTTCCCCATATAGAAAAGCTCCTTGGGGCCAGGTGAGCTAACCTTTGGCTCTGCAAGAGCCTCCAGAGACACCTCTCCATTCCTATTTGCTGTAGAATTTGATTAGGAAGATAATTTTTCCTGGATTCTAGCAGACTCTTAACTGGAAGGATGCACATGACTGCTTTTGCAGAGAAGATAATTCCAGGTTCAGTTCTTCTCTGTGTCTTCCTCTGATATGCCTGAAATTACCTGGTTCTGGTGATCATATGAGTTGTTTCTTTAAGGAAGATTACTTCAGTGTAAATCTTTGTGCAGCTATTTTGGTATTTGGAAGACAGGTTTTCTAAAAATACATGTTTGAAGTTTTGTTTGGTTTGCCTTGTTTCAGAATTTTACAGGCACAAAAATGAGTCAGGCTGTAGGTTCTGGGAATGAGCAACTCCCTCCCAGTGCAAAGAACAAGAAAAGGTTTTCATTGCTCGGTGACACAGCATTCACATGATAATGGAAACTACAAATTGCCTAATGGTGTTAGAGCAACTTCGTTATAAATATCCATGTGATTTTAAAATCTCCAGCTCTTCCTCAGTGATTTGGCCTCAGGTGGTGCACTGTGCTTCCCTGAGCATTTTGTAACACTTTTCTGCTCATCTACGAGCACTGACTTAACATCTAAAATAGTGCTGTTTTTGCCAAACAAATATTTGTGTGATTTCCATGGTTTTTATTTTGATTGCTGTACTAATATGATGTTTTTAATTCTGGGCTAAACTGAGGGATAAATAAAACAGATTACACAAAAAGCTTCTGTTCATTTCACTGTTTAGAAGGAATCACTAGGCATTCTAATTTTGCACTGAGCATAGGAGTAGCAGCTTCCATATGTTACATCACTTTTGACTCCTGTCTTCATTTTTGATTACCAAATTTTGAAATTTTCTAGATTCGCATCTTTGCTCTGGTAGAGTCTCATTGCAGGAATGAGTAAGCATTTTGGGATTTGGTCCGAGGACTCTGTCCTTGTAACATTATCTTTGTAGATACAGAATTAATTTTCCACCTGAAATCATGATCCTCTGCCTTTATCACATTATAATCCTCCTCACAGCAACCATTTGTGATACTGCAGGCAGATTATGACTTCAAGAGAAGAATGAGCCTCAGCAAACAGAAGCAGATGAGCTCTTAAAGAGATAAAGATCCCATTTTCTTGCTAGTAATAAACAGCAAAAGTGAAAAAATACAGAACCTATCAAGGTGAAACATTGTCTATAAACAGATTTTTCTGGAAATCACAGGTGACTTTTTCATATTAAAACATAATAATCAATAAACCTAGACATATTTTGAGGTGAAGCCACTTGGTGAGACAGACCCACATACTTAAATCCCTATTTGGCATGCGTTTCTAAGCACTTTTAGAGCTGCTTAGCTTCTATCAAATTCTTCAGTTACATAAACATACTTTCCTGAAGAGTTTTATCCAGCTAATGGGATGGGAGTGTGGTGAGGGAGCAGCACAGGGTGTATCACAAGGCTTTGGCCAGTGGCCCTCATGTAAATAAACCATAATGCATTTAACATTAGAAAATCTATTCTAATTTCAGAGCTTGGAATAGATTTGCTGGGTGTTTTGGTCTCTTAAGGAATATTTTCATTTGCCATGGAATAATCCCCAATGCACACTAGCATTTTTTGCTAAAAGGAAATTCCCACGAGCGGTAAGCCCCTCTACAGGAGGTTCCCTGAGTTGTGTTTTTCCCTCTTACCCCGAACAGTCCCTAGTATCATGTTGAATGATACCTTGTAAGCATCTGTTAGCTATTTCATGGTGTAGGGAGAACATGGAAATAAGCTATCCTGCTGCAGTAGCGTGGCAGAGTCTCAGATTTAGGTCTTTGAATGTTTGGAGATCCTCCTAAATCTGCACAGGTGTGCTGGCTCCGGTGGCTTCCACTTCTCTGCTTGCTTTGGTTGGTATGGGCAGGGTCCTGCTTCCATGCAGATACAGGGTGTCAAGGTCTGTCCTTACCTAAACTCTCAATGTTTCCATTGCCTCGGTAGAGTAGGAGGAATCATAAAAAAGATTCAAGAAATTTTGGCTGCACTTTTGCATCATATATATTTCACAGCCCTGGTGCACTGCATACATGAACCTCCCAGATTGACTAAGTAGATTTGGGCTCTATTTCTGTCCCTCCTCTCCAGTGTTCATGTATAGAAGGTTGTTCCCTGGGACTTACTTCACCTTTCCACTTCAACCTTTTTACATCATCTGTTGCATGCAATGTGTATCTATTACTAGCATGTGTATGTAAATGTGTGTTTGTGTCTTTTGGCCATTTAAGGGTGTATTTACTTAATATGGAATACCTTTAAGTAATGAAGATAGCTGTTTGTCAGGACAGACTCTTGCTGTCTTCCCTTGCAGTCTCATGAGCATTAGTGGAGCAAATCCAGTTTCCACTGAGACATACTTTCGGATTGTTTCAATTTACCAACATTACAGTATTTTAGCATAACTCTTTCGTGCTGATTTTGTAATTAAAGCAACAACAAAAAAGACAAAACAAAACCCAAAAGCTAATGGAAGGGTGGAGAAAAAGATCAGCAGATTTATATGGAAATATACTGCTCCCACTAGTTTTCTGCTGGCAGGAATTCAGGATATTTAGATTCACAGCATAGATTTCTGCAGTTTTATCTGAAATCTAACCTTGCTGAAGTTTGATTCTAAAATGCTGGCTTTGTTACATTCAGCAGAGGCATTCTACTAGAAGAATAAAGTAGAAAATTAGGAATTGTTGTATCTATTCTTGGTTTTGAAAAGAAATATAGTCCTTAAACTGCAGACTGTCACTAAGGACAGGTTTGGCTCACCTGTGCTGAAAACTGATATGACTAAGTGAATGAATATTTACAGCCTGGCCAAGTTTAATATCAACCAACATTGTATTCAGTACAAATGGCCCTTGTCAGATTTGTGCATGCTCATAAGGGGACTCGGTGGAATGAGAGAATGCTCATTGTAAGTGCTCTGCAGGTAGCAATAAAGAGATAGCATTATGCATGTTGCCATTAAAGGAATGAAATTCTGTAAGGCCATGAGCCGTTCTGGATGATGCTCAGAGGTGTTCCCAGAAAGCCTCTAAAATGCATTTCTGAAGGGCAGCTTTTTCTGAGTTTATTAATTTGGCCAAATATACATACATACAAATATAAGTTGGCCAGTATTTCTGAGATGATATAATTGTTACCACCTATCAATTTTTCTTCACTTTCATTCTCAGGAAAAAAATCCATGTTTTCAACCCATGCTCCCTAAAACCATTTCTCACGAGGCCAAGAATTAACCTGGACATTTTTTAATTATAAAATTTAAATTAGAACTTTTGAGTTATAAATAACTAAATTGTAAGCTTATAAAGAAAAGCAACAGGCGTTACTGCTACTGGCTGTGTCTACAATATATATAATTGAGAATATAAATCAAATGTGATATTTACAGCACTTGGCAACATCTCTTTATTATTACATGCAGTATATATAGACATTATATTAATTTAAGGTGAGCATGCCTGTACCTTGCGCTGTTGTTAAGATCCTGTGTGATTTTGCTGTTGTTACACAGCTCCATTTTGGGAGATGCCAAACACGATGATCGCTTTTTCTCTTACTTTAGGGCTTCAGATCAAGCCCTCGCCATGCCAGAAGGCGTGTGGCACCTCGACTGGAGGAAACACAGCCTATAGTGGAAGCTCACCATCTCAGTGAGCAGGAAACCTCTGTAAGAAAAAGGAAAATCAAGAAAAGCAGCAGAGTCCAACCAGAATTTTACCATTCTGTCCAAGTGACCCCAACTCGAAAACCTGTAAGTATTCTACCTTTAGGGATAAATAGCACTTAAAGTATAAAAGGGCTTATACTTAGAGGCATGTAAAATAATTCTAATTTAGGGGCTATTCATAGTCTCTTCCTGATTTTAAAAACCTTTTCAGTTCTCATATTCAGCAGCAAATCCAGATAAAAGTTGGTAAAACTCTATTTAATATTGATATATACCTCTAAAAAAAATCCAGTTCTGAAGAGGGTTTTTTAAATTTTGATTTTTAAAATTTTATTATTTAGACTATAGACTATAATAAAATTAGATATTTGATTTGATAGTTTTATAGTGATATTGCTTAGCAGGTTTTTGTAGCAAATGTGCATTTTATTGAAATTCCATACTCAGATTTAACAGAGGTGCTATGTACTGAACTAAATTTATATTAAATATCATTACTAGATCTAATTTTGAGGTTTCTTCTAATGTATACAGTGTTTACAGTCTTTCTGCTCAACAAAACTTAGATCAAATCTCATAATTCTTTGCTCCTCAGCTTGATTTGCACACATTTCACTGATAACCTACTCTTAGTATGGAAAAAGTTTGGTGAGACATACAGTTCCTAATGTAAATTTGCATGAAGACCTGTTCTGTCCTGCAGGCATAATGCATTTATCTTTTTAATGAGAGGTTATTGCTTTGACACATTTTCTGAATAACTTTTCTGTGCCAGTGTTATGGGGCTTGAACAAATTCTATAAAGTCAGTATTATTAAAGAGGTAATTATTGAGCATACCCTAAACCAGATTATCTTGAAGTTGCTAGAACCTAACTGAGCCTTCCTAGATTGGTGTTAACTGAGCACCAAGAATTACCAGTGAGCTCTGAGGATAATTTGAGGAAGCATTCCTTAGTGGAATTACACTGCCTGAGAGAACAAGTGACTTCTACAAAGAAAGCCATAGCTGCCAACAACTGCCAGATTGTTTGCCTATTATCTGAAATTGTTTCTCTGCTTTCACTTCATTAGTCCCAATTTTCCTCTGTTCTCTCATGCTTCTCTTTCTGGTTTATTTTACACTGCTCATGTTTTTGTGGTTTAATTTGATCTGATGGATTTGTTTTCTACTCTTCTTCAATGATCTGCTGTTACTTTCTTCTCAACCATCTCCCTATCACTCCCATCCTGTCTTACTTTCAAGACTACTTTGTCTAGCTCTGTTACTACTCTGTTACTCCATCCTCCTACTAAGCTCCCTCTGTTCATTATTCACTTCTGGTCCTTTCCCTGCTTTTTTGTCCTTCCTTCACCTCTTCCATCATCCACCCTTTTTTTCCATACCACTCCTCTTGGAGTTCTTTTAATTCTTTTTTTCTTTTTTGTTTGATTGTTCATATTTTTTTCCATGGTAGGCCTATGCCAAGGGTAAGCCAGCCTGCCACTGCTGAGGCTGTAACCAATTGCTACTGACTACCAATTAGAAAAAGAGCATCAGTGCCACCGAGTTAAAGAGCTAAAACTGTAGAAATGGTGTCAGCAGCAAAACAAGCTTGGAAGAATGGATTAGTTAAGCTAAGAAAGTCCTGCTTTTTTAAAAAGTTAGTAACATGTCAGGGACTTAAGGACCAGTAAAATAAAATAAAATAAAAATAGGGAATATACAGTATTACTATTTACTTGTGTATCATTTCATGTGTCTGCTGTGTCTGCTATATCTACCACTGTGTCCTAGGGTGTCCTAGGTTTCAGTGAAACAATAATAAATCCCAGATTTAGAGAAAACTTCTCTCAGTGCTGTCACCATTATGTCATTTCCTTGAAATTGCTTTTTCAGTGTAGCTTTTCTTTCTACAACCTTGATGAATGCACATTTCTACCAAAAAAAGAATAAATTATCTTTATTAGACTGCAATCCAGAAAACATAAGTCACCAATTTAATATCTTATGGACATTGTAAGTCATTCTGACTGTATTATGAATGCCATGGTGACAGGATGAGTAAGGTTTATGCCATTGCCATGACAAATCACTGCAGTGTTGTGAAGCTCCAGGCAGTCACCAGGATGTCCTGCAGTTTATTGCATCTTCATCCTACTTAGTCTCAATGTCTTGAAGTTGAGCGACTTTTGACCTTCATCTTTATAAAGTTTTACATGATTCAGTGGCAGAAATGTTCTTGTTAATCTGCATTATCTTCCCCCCCACCAATATTCCCAGCTCTGCACACTTGAACCACTCTAAATCATCTGTTGTCTTGATGTTTATATTATGGTCATATTCTGCTGAGTCTTCACTTAAAAAAGTCATGTATGATACCTGCTAACCAAGAGACATAATTTCTCCTCATAAAACAGTTCTCCTTTTGTTTTTTTTTCCCTCCCTACTCATGGCTTTTTGTCCTCTTTTTTTTTTTCTGACAAGAATGGTACCTCCAAAGTAACTATTAAAGAACTTTATGGAAAGCTATTTCTTTGCTCCAGCAAATGTTTAAGTCCTGCAATATGTTAGCCTGTTTTGTTGTCATATGAAGATACATGCATATATATAAAGACTTTTCAGATATTTCATTAAAAGCTTTGGTGGATATTTAGATGCTAGGCTTTCTTATTCTTGCTAATTTAGACTATTTTGTATTTGGTTGTTTTTGTTGTGTCTAAATCTTATTTTGCAGTTTCCTAGCTGCTGCTATAATTGTCTGAATTTGCTTCTCTTATTTCTTGCTTCCTGCATAGCAATCTGAGATCTTTCCAGTATTGTTCCTGATCTTGTCAGAACTAAATTACTTGTAATTGTTTAGATGGGAGTAATCCTGCTGAAGACAACAATTGCTCCACTTGAATATCTATGTGAGGAGGTGTTTGCAGAAATGGAACATTAGTTTTCTCTGAAAATTTAATTGTTTTTTTACACCTTCCAGATCATTAATGGTGACATTAAATATATTTTGTGCTAATACTGATGCTTGCCAAACAAAGTTTATAAACCATCTTCATTTTTATTTATCTTATTTTAGTGCAACATGAACATAGTGCTGAGGCTTCCCCTTTTAGGACATATTGTAGGTCACCCTCTTACTAGAGTCTTTATTATTTGTGGTGACATTCTCTATAGGTGACAGTTTACATCAGCTTCCTATGGAGGAGAGTACAGATAAATATTACTGACATGTACTTTTTGAACACAATGGAGAACTCTTGAGAAAAAATGGAACCCTGTTTTTTTTAGATTGGTATGGTTGCATGCATGCCAAGGGAGTGTTTCATATTGCTCCTTTCACAAACTGGGTACCCGATTCTGTATAGGTAGTTAAATTTTCTGAAGGTGTGGAAGGATGCGCAAAAATCTCTTGTTGTGAGCGTGCTGCTGCCTAGCTCCTTCTCCAGGGCAGATTTTAAACTGAGGGCTCTATTACAAGCATTTTGAAACAGTTATCTGTATTTTAAATAGTGCTTCTTCTCTGACACAAAGTATAAAACGCTGCAAATAATTGATAGGTGGCCTTGAGTTTGTGTAAACATGTGGCTCCTGAGCTGTGGGGTCAGTCAGATGTACAGTTCTGCCAATGTTTGTATGTCTATGAACATAATTGAAAAGAGATGCTGTCAAAGCAGCATCTTCTGACATTTCCACTGCCAACCTATTTGAAGGGCTTCTAAATTTACTGACTGATGCAGCTGCCAGGATTATTGACAATCATGAGATGTAGTACCAAAATTTGCACTTTTGTTTGTCATGATCACTCTAAGATGTGAGACTGCAGAGACAGGGTGATAAAGAAACGTGTTTTCTTCACTTCCAGATGTGACAGCTCTCTTTCTACTCAAAAGCCTTGTACTTTACACATGCAAAGGTGATCTATTTTGCCCCAGAACTGCAGCAACAGCATTTATTGAGGTGATTATCTACTGAATATTGTTATAAAGTTTCTCTGAAATAACCTACAAAGAATAAACTGATGACAAATAATGGTCTCAGAAGCATTGCTGATTGTAGGTATTCCTCCTAATTTACCTGTTTCTAATTATTTAAAGACTGGCTTTTGCTGAAGCAATTTAGCTCCTTAGGGGTCAGTCTAGCATCACTACAAGTCACTACAAGGAAAACAGGGAGTGGTCAGATGTCTGTGAGGTCACATGTGGAAAAAAACTGATGTGAGCAGCTTCATTAGGCTCCACTGAAACTAATCCAGTGGCTAAAGTGAAACTTGCACTGTGACTACCCTGATGAAGAAACCATGACAGCAAAGTTTGATCAATTTTTAGTGCTTGTAAATCCATAAATTGTCCCATTCATGGTCTTTTCAGCTATCCTGGTTTTTACTTATAAGCTGCATTTAAGCCTTAGAACCTATGGGAAAATCAGTATTAGAATTCTGTCTGAAAAACACTCAAGAGTTTTTTAAACCTCTGATACCAAATAATTTATAGAAGTCTCAGAAGTCTCTCATTTCTGACACCTTGAGAATAATTTTTTTATATGGATAAAGTTGTTCTACAGGACCTTCATTGTTTCCATTTGTTTTTACTCTGATGTTACATACTAATTTTCCAGTATCACTATGTCCTTTACATGCTATTTGAATGACCTAAAACATCTGAGATGCAAATATTGCCCATCACCCTCACAAGACTTGGTTATTCCCAACTATTAGCTATTTAATCTATAGATTGCATTAATATCTTCTTTCTTTTGGAGACATCTGCTCATCCTGGATTGTGTCTCCTGGGAATTGCATTTAGAAGCAAACTTGGCAAAACATTATCGTGCCATCTTTCACTTTCAGCATTTTTATTAACATTATATTAATGTTCTCAAATGTATAACAAAGCTGTGAGCTGTCAGATTCTGCATGCACGTGTGCACACATATGCACGGGTTCTCTCTCAGGACAATCTGAGCACAACCATAATGAACAAACACAGGCAATCCATATAAATCCATATAGAAAGTGATATAGGAAATGCATTTTTTTCATTTTTAAGACTGCTGTGGTTTAGCCTGGCATGCAGCTAAACACAAATAGCACCACAGAGCTGTTGGCTCACTCCCCCCAGTAGAATGGAGGAGACAATAAGAGAAAGGTAAAACTTGTGGTTTGAGAGAAAGTTTAATCAGAGCGAAAAGCAAGGGAAAATAGTAAGAATTATGAAACAATGTACAAAACGAGTGATGCCCAATGCAATTGCACAGCACCCACTGACCCATGCCCAGCCAGCCCCTGAACTGAGCTGCCACCCTCAGTCAGCTCCCCCCGTTTTGTTGCTCAGCATGGTAGAGTGTGGAACATCCCCTTGATCAGCTGGGGTTAGTGTCCCAGCTCTGTCACCTCCCGGTTTCTTGTGCTGGCAGGGCAGCATGAGAAGGTGAAGAGTCATTGGTGGAGTGTCAGCCATGCTCAGCAATGACTAAATCATCAGTGTGTTACCAATATCATTCTTACCTTAAATCCAAATCACAGCACTGTACCAGCTACTAGGAATCAAAATAACTCTACCACAGCTGAAAACAGGACAAAGACTTAAAAGATATTGATGGGGATTTTGAGAAGCTCCTCACAATTCATTATGTATGGTTTCAAAAATTTTTAACAAGATTTAAGCAGCTGGCCATCTTAAACATTTAAAAAAATATCTCAAGGAACCTATTTTAGGTGCATAGGAGCTTTGCAAATACGACTATTAATGCTAAGTCCAGTCATGTTTGAAATGAAGAGAAAGCTTTCAGTGGCCATTAGATTGACTTTGAAGTTAGTTCTTTTTCCAAGAGACTGTTCACATCTCTTTTTTGGACTACTATGTTTTATTGCTTTTCTTATAGCAAGAAACTCCTCACTGATACATTCTTCACAAACATTTTTGCCCAGAGAGTTCATTTTCCCACTGTTCTTCCAGCTTCTGTGACCTCCTCCCTTGCTGCCTGCTCCCGATTTCCTCTTGGCTGCTTTTCCCTCTCCACCCTGCAGCTCATCCATTGCGTTATAGCAATTGCCCATTTCTTCCACTCCTTTTGCCCAGCTCCTAGGCAGTTCAGGTTTTTGAAGGGATTTCTTAAAGGTGTATTGCCATCAGTTTCACTGGATCCTGGAGGTGATTGCATTACTATTTTAAAACTACCTTCTCCTGAAACACAACAGAACAATTTTAATCTAATAAGAATTAGATTTGGGATGTAAAATTGTTGTTGTCTTTCTAGTGATTTTTTCCCCTATAGATGAGTTACAACAGCTATTAAGCATAGTACAAAAGAAACAAGTTAATTACAATAGTGCTAATAATTGATAACAATGAATGGAAAAATATATAAGAAATAAGCATAGCAGTAACAGTACAAATCTGTATTTAGAACACCTTAACTGACTTCACTGCTAGCTCTTATTTGGAAGGTTAAGGTAATTTGAATTTATTATCCCCTGTGGTGACAGATCATGTTTGTTTTGAATATATTTACTTAAGATTTGAAGTTATGTGGTTGAAAATTGCATCAAATCTGTTATTTTTCTGTACACCATTGCAAATCATCCTGTACCTGTGGGCAAAGCCCTCTAATATAGCAGGATTTGTCTTGATAGGTGAGCTGATTTCATACCATTTTTATTTTGTCTGAGTTCAATTTTCATTCCCAGGGCAAATGCTTATTTAGTGAAGATGGGATGAAAGCTTAAACCAGTCTAACTCTCTTCAATCTAAAGTGTTCAAAGAGGGTCAAAGTGCACCCTTGGTCCTTGAAGCTGAAGCTAACTTGCTACTAAATTAGAAGGAACTGAGAGAAAATAGTCTTCAAATGTTGTATCAAAGAAATAGAGTTGTGAAACTCTTGCTTGAAAAATGTCAAATAGTTTTATGCTACCATCATTTTGCCATTATTTCTATTAACTGTGATTTTGTGTTAATTGATAAAATTTTACTGCATGCATGCAGCATAGCCTCACTGAGAAGTTAAATTTTTAGCTGTTCAGAATTTTTCTTTTTTAAATCCCAGTGTCCTTCTGGAAGAGCTAGTAATAGAAACCTAAGCTGCTAAAATGTGCTTGCAGTCTTAACTGTAAGAAAAATAATGTTTAATGTATGTGATTATAAATGGTAAATTCTGTACAGTAGCTGAAAGCAGGTTAAAAAAAATTAATCAGCTCTGATCTTGTTGACAGTGTTGTTTGCACAACTTAAAATGACCAGTAATTGTCTCACAGATGCATAGTAATTATAGTCTAAATGCAGATGTTTCCTTTTCCTTCACTGCCACAAGAGTCACTCTGTGTTGTATTGTGCAACATCCTACTGTGGCACATAAAAGTACATCTTTATATAGCAAGGGACTCCCTTATCCATGTGTATTTATATATAACTCTACACACGGGTATGATGGTAAAAGAATAGCTTGGCAGAGGCAAGTATTCAGATATTATCAAGCACTGGAATTAAGGTTACACATGCAGCTTTAATTCAGTGGATTATGCATCTGCGTTGTCATACAGGCTTTAATTGTATGTTGGTGTACTGGTTTTTCACAGGATGTACTCTGTATTCATCATAGGGTAGAAGTGCTCTTAGGATGACTCTTATGTGTGGGAGTTCTGCTGCAGAAGTTGTAAAGTGTGTAAATGAATATAACAGGAGATTGCAGGAAGACAGAGGATCTCTTATTGCTTTGAAAAGAGTGAATGCTGCTTTGGAGATTGAAGGGTGGGCACAGGGTCACTGTAAATGACCTGAACAACTGGTTTAAAACATTTTTTTGTCTTCTGTTTTCTAAGTGCCTGAATTGAAGCATGTAGCTGGGTTTACAGAAGTTCTTAAGCTGCCATTCACCACTGAAATCTGTGTGTGCTGTAGTCTGAATATTATTGATATGCAATTTCAATAGCTCTTAAAAGTCAGATCCTTGGCATCTCAATTTGACCTAGGAAAAAAAAAATAGATCTCCTGGTTTAGTTTGCATCCTGTGTAATGGGAATGAAGCAGTCACATACTGCTGTAGTGATGAGCATCAAAACCCAGTCTATTAAATAATAGTTCCTTCTTCACACTAGTGTTTGAATAGCACGAAGGAAGTTTTAGGACTGCCCATTGAACTGAGGATAACAAACAAAATCCTGAATAACTGTTTGTGGAGTGAATATCACCCATCATTTGCACTAAATAAGAGCAAGACTTATATTAACAAAATTACTGAAGATGTAATAGTATATGGTCACATCATTATAACTGTGTCATAATAAACAAATCAACAGGCTGAACCAAGGCTGCATGGTGAACCTTAAGTCTGGGATTTGGTAATATTTTAGTACTTAACTTTGCAGCCTTAAGAAAAGTATTTTAACAGGGACTTTATGTTTAATTTCCTACTGTTGCTAAAAACAAACTGGAAAAGCTCTGCTGTGTAGCTCATTGGCAGGTTTGACACTTTGACTACAATATGGAAAATTCTGTTGGGTTTCAGGGAGAGACTGATGGCATTTGTATTCCTCATATGAATCAGTATTACAGGGGGTATTTTTTTTCTAGAGGAACTCTCAGATATTAGCTAATGGCCGGAGTTGGGGTGAAATTTCCCTTTCCTTCCAGGCTCCTTAGGGGAACGCACTTTCCTGTGCTCATTCTTCCCAAGTGTGGCTGTTTCTGCCATGTCTCCCCCAGCCTGTTCCTGACCTGCCTCTGCTAACTCCTTCCTCGCTGTCCAGTCCTCACTCCTCTGCTGACCTTGGCCCTTTTGCTCTTCTCTGACAGTTCTTGTTTCGGTCCTTCATGTCACAGCCCTTCCCAGGTTCACCTGGTCAGCCCTCTCATTGCTCTGGGGCACTTGTTCAGGCTGTCTCTGATTTCTGTGCCTCCCTGTGGCCTCTGGTTGCATATTCCATTCCTTAGCTCTTGTCCATCTTCTCTGAAACCTTCTCACATACAGTCCATACCCTCCTTGTTCATTAAACCACCTTGTTCAAAGCCTCTTGCAGAGGCAGGACCAGTCTCATGCCAGCATGTCAGATCCCAAACTCTTCCTCCAGCACTGATGGTTACTAACCCAAGAGTTACCTTGCAGGTCCATTTCTCCTGTAGTCTTTATGCACAGTCTGCTGCTCCCTCGACTGCTTTCCAACCGCAGCTCCCAGACTCTGGCAGTCTCTGTGCCTCAGGCTGTCAGTCCCAGTGTGTTTCTCCAGCCCTTTCCTGCAGCGTGCTGGTTCCGGTGTTTGTCCTCTCCACATTCACATCGTACGGCTTCCTCCTCTTGCTGGCTGTGCACGGCTCAGCGAGTCACAGAGGGCTTAAACCAAACAGTCCCTGCCTCTCAAGTCTGGTGCCTGCCTTCCCCTGCTCTCCATGCCTCTTGTCCACACTGCCATCAGCCTGAAGCTATGGCAAGCAACGATTAAACACAGAGATTAGTTTTTGCTCTGGATTTCCAAGCTGGAAGGATCCTGATCAGCTCCTTGGTGAGGATGGTAGGTGTCCTAAGCGTGGAGGTAAGAGCTGAGAGGGTGAAATTTGCTTGGTCATTCTGTGATGGTGGAGTTCTGGTCTGGCAGATCTAAAACCCCTGAGAGACTCTTTGTTTAGGGGGTGCCAATCTGAAGGGATTTTTCAGAGATGGTACATTGAAGACATTTTAGTTGAGAAATTTGAGCCTTATTAAGAAAAGTCTGGTAAAATAACTTTGGTAGTTATCTGAACTCTAGGAATAATTAAATCAAACTATTTACCTTTGCAAAGAAGAACTACTAGTAGGTGAGGAGAGATTAAGAGAAGTTAACTTGCTCAGCAAAACCAGAAAAAAGGTGAGAGGAGATAGAATGCAGGCTATGAATACATCGGGGAAGCAAAAAAGGTTATTTAAGGAAATGAACACTGTTGCTGTAAAAAACCCCCAAAAGACCAGAAATAAGGTTGAAGTGGCAACTAGAAGATCACTTATAATGAAGACAGGAGGAAGTTCTGCAGCAGTTTTCCTGTCAGAGTAGTGAGATCAAGCACAAACTTTAAAAGCTTTACTTTATACTCCCTGATGCCAGGGATAGCAGATGATATTTATACCTCAAAGACTTATCACTCTGACAAATGTAGACAGATTTTTAACAAAGATGGCAAAAGACTTATGTCTAGCTTAAAGCATATTCATATTTGAAGTATCCATCCCAAAGCTTACAGTCTTCTCAAAAAAAATCACTGGAATTTTTTTACTATTTACAAATAACTACTGGATGTTTTCATAATTTTGCTCTCAGGCTCCTCAGTCAGCTTTGACTAAAAATTTTCAAGAAAATTAAACCTTGGGAAGGGAATATTTCCAAGCAAACTTAAGATAAAGAAACTCAGTATGGATTTTATAAGAGAAAATCTCATAATGTAATTATTAAAATTGGTGTGTGTAATTATAAGAATACATGTACTACTGTTTTAGATTTTCTTAATGCCATTTAAAAAAATTCTTCCATACCCTCTTTTTATTTTTTCTTGAAAACAATCGATGCCCATCACAGGTTTAAAACCTGCTTAGAACTTTAATTTGCTCTTTGCTTTCCAGAGTGCTTCCATGCCCTGATATACCTTTATAGCAAGAGTAATTTAGTTTATTGTTAAAACATAAATATATAATATAATACAGTCTACAATGGAAAGTTTAGGAGGCAGAGAAAAGGATTTGCAGCTAGATGATTTTTTATTCCAGACTCTTCCTTTATTACTTGGTTGCCTTGTAGGTGCAGAAGGCAAATAAAACTCTGTGTGCCTTCCTCAAATCTTAGTCATTTTGTCATGTTATACTCTTTTGTGTGTGGCAAAGCGGGGGATCTGGGTCTGCCATACGATGAAAACAAAATAGCTGCAGTTAAAAATTAACATAAAATTTATTTTTACATAATTTTCAGTAATATTCAACAGTCATCTAAGGTACATACATTTCTTTTAAATAAATAATTCACCATTTTGAGAACATGAAATCCTGACATTTTAGGTATTAATATAGGAAGCATTAATTTTGTAATAAGATGATAGCAGAAGAGCACTTATATTTTCCTGATGGTTTTAGCTTAAAACTTAACTAAAATATCTATTCACCATGCTGTAACTTCTCAGATACGCACAGCTCAAAATATTATTTCTCCACTGCAAAACCTTCAGTACCTTTCTATTGGCTTCTATAATGTAGACACGCTATTTCAAGATTAAATTCTGCAATTCATATTGGGAAACTAAGCTGAGGAAATAGAAGAGGAATAAGGGAATAGATTTAATACGTAACATATCATGGCTGTCATGTTGATGATATTATTATTTTTTAAATGACATTCAGAAAGAATCCACATTTTGGTTAGCAGTTTTACTAAGAAGCTTTTCAAAAACCTAATGGCTTTGCACAATTATTGAACAATATTATTTGGCCTCACTTGCATGTAGGTCTTGGTTACACTGCAGGAAGTATGCTTTGCTTTTCAACATATTCATGTGAAAAAGAAAAAAATAACAAGCGGGTTTTCCTTGCTCAACAACATACTTGTTTTTTCTCATGATGGCTATCTTGGTGGATGTTGCTGAGATCTGTGAAGATTACTTTGACAGTATCTGATCCCTCAGCTCAATCTCACAGTTAACAGGGAAGCATCTGTGAGATGTGATAAATGTGAAGCATCTACCAACTTGCTACTCCTGAAAGCAGAAACTCTACTCATTGTAGTGTAATACCTACTAATTTCCTTTTTTAGCTACTAGAAGATGGTATCACTTCAGACCAATATATTAGAACTTGAAATTTGGTGTAGTTCTGCAGAATGCATACAAGAGCTGCACAGTGGTTCCTGTTGCTTCCTTTGCACAGGTGTCGTTCAGGGACTACTTCAATATTTTACCCAATTACTACTTAAAATAGAATGTAGAAGCAGTTGTCAGAGCAGGGATCAGAACCCAGCACTTCCATCTCCCCAGAGAGCAGCTAGGCTCTCCCTCTTCCTCTTTTCCCATTTATATCTAGAATTTTTTTTAAAACACTTTTCCTCAACCAGGAGCTCACTGAGGAACAGCCTCTAGAGTGGCTGCTGGGAGATGAGGGTCTGAGCCTATGTCTCAAACTTCTTTTGATAATCAGGAACAGCCACTTCCCTTAGAATTCAAAGGAAAGTAATGCTTTCTGCTGTTATGAAACCTCCTCAGTTTCTGAAGGTTTGGGTATGACTTATGTCCCTGAAGAATGAGATGCTTCATCATGCTGAGTGACCAGTTTTTCTGACTATTTGACTCTACCAAAAGCTCAGTTTTGCATCACGTCACTTTCAGATATGTAAATAGATGGCTATCCAATAAACAAAATTTGATGTTACAAAACTGTATTGCAACACCCAGATGCATAAGTCGATCTTTATCCATTTTGAATTTCATGTCCCCAAATAACCTGTTTCTTCCAGAAGAATTGCATTCTTATTTTCAAAGTGGGGGAATGATAGAGATTGACCTATTGGCATGCAGAAAACACCTCATCTTCTTTTGAAAGTCTAAGAAAGCATCAGAATTTCTTTGTGTAAATACAGTCACAGACTCACAAATGCATGTAATAGAATAAACCCTGAATGCTTATTTCCACCTTCTCCTACCTTTAGAAAGAAAGAACGTAAGTTCCCTCTACAAAGGAAGTAGATACTGTCTTGATGTTTGAGAAGCCTGCCTGTTTGCAAAGACAGTTTAACATAGATCCACACCCTGGATCATCAGGAGTTCCATATTCAGTGTATTTGCCTTCCACCTTTCTTCTTATTGTTTTATAACATAAAATACAAACCCAGAAACTCTGTAGTAATTTTCATATTTCCTGATAACATAGGTACTTGGATGTATGTATGTCCTCTTAAGTGAGGGCCACAGAACCAAAGAAAAAAATTAATTTCCTATATCTTCATCTCCACTGGTGATTTTTTTTAAGTTCATCATCACTAGCTTTACACTGTCCTTATTTGTACTTTCATTTGTGTGTGTTTTGAATTTTGATCATTTCTGACAACATGCAGTCCCAAGGGACTCACATAGCCTGATTACATACATTGGATGTTTTGTGCTCTGCATTGCATTATCATCTAACTAGGTTAAAGTGGTAAAGATTTACTAATGAGAATGTTCAGTTGCCCTAGATTTTGTCTTAAATTTGTTATTTTACTTTAAAAGTCAATCCACTTTAATATCATTTAGTCTGGGATGTTAAAGGACAAAAATAGCTGTTTACTTTCAATTGATATTCTAAATTATTTTAAATTAGAAGGAATTTTGCTGAAACACACTAAAATCATTATTCCAGTGCTTCATTTCTGTTGATATTTGTTTATCCTTTCCCCCACAATGAGTGTAATAAAAGAAAAAAATACGTTCCAGGAATTCTGAGATAGTTTAGTATAAGTGAAATATAAATGACTCATAGCTAAACTGAAAATTAAATGCCAGTCAGTATTGACCTGTACTTCCCCAAAACCCAGCATGAAAGACTCACTGCAGTGGACAATCTTCTGAAAGATAAAATGTGAAAGTACAAACGATTTGATTAGAATTCAGGTGGCCAGCACAATCTCTGATGTATCATAGGGTCGGGGAATTTTTGTAAGATGAAGATAATTGGGCGTCAGGCTTGCGGCAGCTTTTCCCAGCTGGTTTGCCTGACCGAATTTAAAACCTGGCCTCGGCTGATGCTCCCTCCTCCGGGAAAGCCAGTGTGCGGTCACCGCTGTTCTTGGCCCTTTCAGCTCCTATTTACACGTGGCTTACCTGATCTCTGCTGGTGTGCAATACTCTACACATTAGAAGCTGCACCATCCTCCACTCATTTCTCCCTGATCCTCTGCAGTGCCTCACTGTGACAAACAGCGCTGCTTTCCCTCCTCAGGGGAAATCACGCCTTGGAACTTGGCCGCATCCCTCTTACAAGAAGTATGCTAAATGCTTCTTTGAAATCGTCCCCGTTACTGGAAGCCAGCTCGCTTTCACAGCACAGTTGCAAGCCTGTCTCTCAGGCGCTGCTGTAATCCCCCGAGTCCGTGTTAGAGGCAAGGGGAGCTCGGCTGTCCGCGGTGCCGCTCCCGCCGAGCCCGGCGCTGCCGGGGACTCGTGTGCGCTGCGCACCCCCGTGCGGCACCGGCAGCGAACCGAGCCTCGGAACCCGGCCCGGGGACCAGCCATGGGGACCAGGCATGGGAACCATGGAATGGGGCATGGGAGCCGTGGAATGGGGACCACGGCATGGGGACCTCGACACGGGGACCAGGCATGGGGACCATGGAATGGGGACCCCGGCATGGGGACC
>PYHW01010164.1:5913212-5942272 GCA_013186435.1 Turdus rufiventris
GGGAACCACGGCACGGGGACCACGGCATGGGGACCCCGACATGGGGACCAGGCACGGGGACCAGGCATGTGAGCCATGGAATGGGGACCACGGCATGGGGACCCCGGCACGTGGACCCTGGCATCGGATACCTGGGATGGGAACCAGGCATGGGAACCATGGAATGGGGACCCCGACAGGGGGACCAGGCATGGGAAACCCAGCATGGGAACCCCGGCTCGGGAACCACGGCCCGGGAACCCCGGCTTGGGAGCCCTAGATTGGGAGCCCCAGCTCGGGATGGTGGCAGCTCCGCCTGGCCCAGCTCCGTGAGTGCGAGGGGCTGCGGTGCCCTGCCTGCCCCACGCACACCTGTGCTGCAGAGGCTGCTGAGCAGCACCAGTGCACAGCCGGAGGCAGTGAATAAGCAGCTCTAGCAACTGGGCTGTGTCCTTACAGGCCTTCAAGCTAAGAGCAGCCAAGCCCTCACCCTTGCTAAGTCCCTAAGAGAAGGCTAAGCAAGGATGATCAATACTTTAGGCAATAGAAAAGTTCACTCACTTAGTCCCCAAAAATAATTGTTTATTATTAACTGCTGTTTTTCACTTGAACACAGCAATGTACTTTATACAGAAATAACAGAAATGCCTTACATATTTTGATTTTAGGATTTTAGCAAAGTATAACAACATTTTTTTTTTTTAATGTGTTGTCCTAATGGGCTGGGAACCTTTTTTCAGAATAGTACAGATGTTCTGCATTATTTCATGTTTTTTAAATTGCTTAATATGTTGCTCTGATAATGGAATGCTTATTTGAGATCTACAGCTCTATCATGGAAAATGTGTATGCTGGAAACATGGAGTCCAGTGGGATGAGTGGTACAAAAATAGTACCTGTGCAAAAGAGGAATAATTACAGAATTCTTATCAAAGCTGTTAGTTTACTCAAGCAAAGTTGATCAGTTCATTATAAACATCTTTTTAATAGCAAAGTCAAAAATACTTAGGTGCTCAATATCTCAGTGTACACATTACTCAGAAGTATCTCCATGCTGAATAAGAAAGTAGACTGTAATTAAGTTAGAAGTTGTCATTTCTTAACGTTTTCCAGATTTTGCTGTTATGAAAAATTCCTTTCTGAACTGCCTGCATTGCTCTGAAAATGAAACAACACGGTTCTTGAACAGTTAAAAGCCAAATTGGGTTTTGATTATTCATTTGGTTACTGCATGTATTAATTAAGGTAGGATAACTTAAAAGCACATATCTAGATGTAATACACATAGATGCCAAAGACTGCTCTACCATTGCCTGTTCAGTTTGATTCTCATAAAATATGGGTGGAGTCTTCTCACATAGCTTATCTTCTAGTATTGTAGCAGAGCTGACTAAAAGGCAGAATTGACAACTCAGTACACTGATAGTGCATAAAGAACGACCACTCAATAGTGCCACAGGTAGAAGGAGATGTTGTTATGAAATATAATAATGGGCTATGAATGCCTCTTTTGAAAAAATGAAATCCCACTCAATAAAACTTACAGCTTACTTTCAAATATAAATCTGAGACTTGAGAGATCTTCCCCCAAAACTTCAATAGCAGTTGCTATTGTACTTTGTTCAATATTTGTACTTTGCATATTTCAAGCTGCTACATAAATACTAGCGAACTATCGCTATAGCACCTCACAACACTGTGTTTGGGCTTTCATATTATAAGCTAGAAATGCAGAAGGTGAGAAAGATGAAAGTCAGCATCTGTCACTGTGGGTCTATGTGATCCAAAGATACTGGGCATTGCTGATCAGCCAAAAGAAGGTACAGGCCTGAAGCAGGATGGTCAGACCTGGGATTAAAGGCAACACTTTCTCTTCTATGGCAAAATCTGCAGCTAAAGACAGGCTCGAAGGAGCCTAATCCATGACTAAGCACGAGGGGCCCTGGTAGCCCCAGCTGGTACAGCAAAGTGCCCTGCAGCAAGCTGAGCCCTTCCAGCTCCTATTAGGAAGGCACCTATATGTGACCATCCTCCTTTATGAGATCCAGTTTTAGTTTATTATACAAACTGACAGCAAAATAGTCTCTGCACTAAAACTGATTATGAAGGCAATCTGAGCTGGTATCAGACATCTCATGTTTCTGTTCTTCTGCATGTACCTTCTGCTCTTTCTACATCACAATACAGTGAACAAGAATTCAGTTAAGTGGTTTTATGTATTCATTCCCTCCCTCTCAACTTGCACATTTGAAACTTCACCATGGAGTACTGTACAAGGAGAAAAGAGAATTGGGATAGAAATGAAGAGGTTCAGAAAGAAAAAAAACACTAATAAGTTATTTCCTCTTATTAAAGCAGATTATTTAACTGTATATTATTGTTAGTTTTATGCACAGCAAAGCGTGCTTCATGTTGTTTCTCTGGATTATGCAGATTCTGAGTTTTAAATGGGTAAAATATCCCCCATGACAATTGACAGTAAAAAAAAAAAAAAATCAGACAGCAACAATGTGTGGATACTGGTGGAGGCCAGGAAAAAAGCAACCTTGTATTTTCTCAGGCCTCCACCAGTATTCACAACAATACATTTTATCAGATCTCAATCACTGTACAATTTTCTTCTTGAGGTAAAGGTACCCTTTAAGCCCCTTTAGAGAAAAAAAAAAAAAAGTTAAGAAATGGGCTACAATACAAGCCTAAACCACTATCTACTTTAGTATTGATGCCTGGAAAGACTGACCTGGAACAGAGACTAGACAGAGCCAGAGAGATAAAACAGGTATTTATTGAAAGGATGCACCCTGGGCAGTGCTGGAGCCTGGCAGGGCTACACCCAAATCAAATCCAAGATGGATCCCAGTCAGGAGTCTACACTTTTTAAAGTTTTGTTTCGTCTACATAATTGGAGTTAATTATCCAACCACAGCCCCAGGCTATGAAGTCTCAGCCCCCTGGCTTGCCCCCTCACTGTTGTTTGCGCTTTTTTTTGGGTGCCAGTTGTCCTTGATTCTCTAGCTAGGAAGGGATTGTTTTGTCTAACTAGCCTGTGAAGAGACCTTACTAACACCTAACACGAAGTTCCAGAGTCACACACTAAGCAGCAGAGAATCTGAAAAACATAAAAGCTAAAACCCAAAGGATCACTATCAAATCTGGAATCTAGAATGGCTGGATGGGGCTGTTGCTGTGTAACAAAATATGCTGGTTTTAAACTGAAAGAGGGTAGGTTTAGATTAGATATAAGGAAGTAATCCTTCACTATGAAATTCCAGTGAGGCACTGGAACAGGTTGCCAGTGCAGTTGTGGAAGTGCCCACAGCCAGGTTGGATGGGACTTTGTGCAATCTGGTCTAGTGGAAGGTGTCCCTGCCCCCAGCAATGGGGTTGGAACTAGATGGTCTTTAAAGGTCCCTTCAACTCAAACAATTCTGTGAGTCTATGATTCTACTACACCTGTAAAAGTTGACAATAGCACGCTCCTAAAAATTAACATAATTGGACGAGCATCAGGTTGCGCTTTTGAAAGGCTGTAACAGTAGCTCCCACATGAAATGACGAATCAAACCCATCATTTTCTTGTGTTGTGCTTTGGAGAAATCACGAATCCCTTCAATCAGAAAATACAGAGTAAAAAGAAGAGCACCTTGCTGTCCATTGGGTCCTGATAACATGTTTAATGATGTATCTTAAATTTCAACATCCAGACTATTACTGTTCACACATCTCCATTTCACGCTTTGCCATAAACAGGGAACGCAGACATAGCAGCAGTCCTCTCCCTGCACTGCATCAGTGTTTATTTACGTTTCTGGAAGAGCTCTTTTTGAGTAGGTGGGAAGCCTAGAAGTGAATACAGTCTATACTCCGAGACCAGTCGTTGTTTTGCCGACGCAGCCTGGCAAAGTGTGACAGAAGGCTGCCATCGTGCTCTGCTGCCCGAAGGGGTTTCCCTGGGCAGTCGTGTTCCTTCCTTCCTCCCTTCCCTCCGTCCCCGTTAGCCAGCCGGGCTGTCCCGGGAACGCGGGGCAGGAGAGACCCGGGGCGGTGATGAAGAGCCCGCCTGGGCTCCCGGCGGGCCTGGGTCTGTCCCAGGGGCCGATTTAGCAGCAGCTCGCTGATGGCAGATCTTCCCCTTGTCCTGGCGGGGGAGCCAAACGCCATCGATCTGTAGCCGGGAAGGTTGGTGGCTTTTTTTTTTTTTTTTTTTTTTCGGCTGTTGTTGCTACTGGGTTTATTGTTGGGGAAGTGGGAGGCTCATTCGGGAGCTGGTTGCCCAGCCGCAGGCCACGGCTCTACCCCGACATCCCTCCAAATGCACTCCCGCTAAAGACCAGCTATTTTTTGGAGGATCACCCTCGGCGCTCCGCACGCGCCCCTTTCCCCTAAATTCACAGCAATGGTGAGCGGCAGCCCTCTCCCCATCCTCCTTTTCCCGTGAGATGCTTTTCCACGCCACGCGGGGCGGGTATTCGCCGGCGCCACCTGAGCCCCTCGTCCCGAGCTGCTCCCCACGCACCCCGTCTGTCTGTCTGTCTGTCTCCCCGTGCAGAGCTCCGGCAACGCGTCCTACCGATGCTCCATGTCGTCCTCCGCCGATTTCTCCGACGAGGAGGACTTCAGCCAGAGGTCAGGGACGGTGTCGCCGGCGCCGGGGGACACGCTGCCCTGGAACCTGCCCAAACACGAGCGGTCCAAGCGGAAGATCCAGGGCGGCTCGGTGCTGGACCCTGCCGAGCGGGCCGTGCTGCGCATCGCCGGTAAGGCGCGGGCGGGGGCGGCCGGGGGCCAGCGGGACCCTCGTCCCTTCTCTTTCAGAGCGCGGCCCCCCCGGGCGGTGACTAAGCTCTTTGGCCGCCTTTTGCGGCTGGGTGAACTGATGCGTGTGGAAGGCGAGCCGAAACACGCGCAGGTGCGCCCATTAAACTTTCATGCGAAAAGGCATCAGCGGCCGGGGGCTGCAGCCGCGGCGGGGGGCGGTTCAGCGGGGCCGGCGCTTTTTTCGGCCCACAAGGCCGAGGCAGCCCCCGGCCGCCCGGGTGGAAGCGGAGCGGGAGCGGCCGCAGCGCGGGGAGAGGCCCGGCGGCCGATGATGCTCCGCGAGGGGCGGGGGACCGGGGCCGGGCTTTGTCCGCTCGGGATGCACGGGGACCGCAACGGAGCCGCCCCGGTGCGCCTGAGGCCCGGCCACAGCTGATGGCGAAAATAGGGCGGAGGTCCGCATCACTCTGGCGATAGCTGGAAAACGCCTGTAAAAGAGTCCCAGAAAGATGCGGCGGTCCTCAGTGCTCTCCGAGAACACCGCTGTTGTTTTCCCCAACCACCCCGATTATATATGCGCCTCCGTGGGTCGCTCCCGGGACACCATTTCCCAGGGTAACCCATCCTAGCGGCGCAATTAGTGGGAGCAGCGCTGCGGAGCCGGGCTCCCAGCAGCCGCAGCATGCAGCCGCAAGTGCGGGGGTTGCGGAGCCGGCCCGGCCCGCGGATCTCTCGCGCCGCCGCCCCCGCGGGCAGGGCGCGCAGGACGGGCTCCGGGGGGCTGGGGGCAGGGCAGCAGGGACCGCACCGGAGCGGGTCAGGGCTGGGGACAGCGGGGGGACGCAGCGCGGCGGTGACACCTGCGGGCGGTGACACCTGCGGGCAGTGACCGCGCCCGTCCCGCCCCTCCGCCGGGACTGCGGGAGCTCCCGGCCCGGCTGGCTGCCGGCTCGGGGTCCCTCCCCGCGAGTGCAGTGTCCCCGCCAGCCCCGACAGTGCTNGGGCTGGAGCCGGGGTCTGCGGCGGGGAGGCGGCGGCCACCGGCCTGGTGCCGCCCCTCCGCGCTCCGAGGGGCGGCTACCGAAACCCGAGCGGCCGCGGGGGCGTTCCCTTGGCCGGGCTGGCAGCGCCGCCCCCCGCCGGCTGCTGCCGGGGCTTTTCTTGTGCCACCCCCGAGCCTGCCGGCCGCCCGGAGCCGCACAGGCGGGCAGGGCTGAGCTGGGCTGGGCTGGGCTAGCTGCCGGCCATGGCTGGCTACCTCTCCCCCGGCGCGTATTTCTACGCCGAGGAGCAGGAGTACCTGCAAGCCTACGAAGATGTCCTAGAGAGATACAAAGGTAGGGCAGCGCTCCCCGCGCCGTGCCGCCACGCCCGCCCGGCCGCTCGCCCCGCCGGGTGTGGCGACTGCGGAGCCGGGAGGGGCTGGTGGCCAGGTGGGGAGGATTGGTAGCCCCGCGTCCCTGCGAGGGTCGGTCCGGGGGGAACGGACGTGGGCGGCTTGTGCGATGGATATAAATACCGTGTCACCTCACCAGTGTGTGACAGGCGCTCTCGCGTGCTTAAAGTCGCTTTCTCGAGTGCAGTGCGGACACAGCGGTTTATGTCTTGATGTGCATTCGCATTTAAAGCTTCGCTTTATTTTTATTGATTGATTTATTTTCGTATAGGATAAAGAATTAGCTTATTTCGTGTAGCATCTGAGTTTTTTAATCGAATACAGAAAAATGAGGAAAAAAGCCTTTATCACGATGAAGATGCACACAGCTAAATTAATCTTCCTAGAAATGTAAATTGCACTGACTTCTTAAGCGCATCGGGATGGAAGGGCTGGTTTGGATGATTCATTACTGTTTTTCAGTACATTTGCTAGTGCTAAATCTGAAGAAGCTTATCAAAAGTATTGCAGCTCCGATTTTAATCCAAGTGTGAAAGGGATGGAGTTAACTGTTCACATTGAGCCTTCATCCCTGAAATAGTTTTTATAGCTTGTCACAGCATATGCTGACATTTGCAGAGCTCAGTCCTTTTGTAACGTTAGGGAATAAGATGTTAGATTTCATATCTCAAGTTTTTCAGCTGTATGTCTTCAATCAGTCCTGGAGATTTCTGTTAAATGGTTTCCACTGATGGGAATGGGAGTGGCATAGTTTTGGACAGCTTGATTTGAAGATACTGATAATTGATTTTATTTATTCTTTGTTGTTAGTAGCAGTATTTTGAAAAATAAGCCCTCAACAGATGGTTATTTTGGCTATGAGAACTTGTTGGGTCTGAGTGTATTTTGTACTGGTGTCACTTGCAATTTCATGTGTCATTAGCAGTATTGACTAATGACTCCTTTGTGTCTGTTGCCCATTGTGTCAATGCAGCAGTGGAGCATGTGCACCATTCCTGCACTGAAATGCATTAGTGCATTTTAGTTGAGAAATAATTACCATTTGATGATTGCCATTATCTTCAAAAGCCCATCTTTATTCCATTCTCTCCTTTTTTTTTTTAAGTCCTCAATTTACATGCAGCTGACCTGATCTTTGCAAAATTTTGGAGCTAGTAGACTGTTTACTTTGTAAATAAACACTGAGAAAACTTGTTCTTCTGCTTTGGATCACCTTTTATTTCCTGCTAGAATTAGGTTTAATAAGGCTCCTTCTTATACCAAGTACTTGCTTAAAAACCTGGGAAAGAGATTAGGCCCAATTTCCCYTATTTCAGTGGGAGTTCTATCAGGAGAGGGACTGAAAGGTTTGGTTTTTATATATTGGGGAACAGTAGRATTTCAATTAAATAAACTCTGAAAACTAATTTGTATCTCTATAAGAAATAAAGCACTTTCTGAAAGTATTTRAATATATCTTATTGTGGGGGTTACACAGAGTCCATTCATATGCTATTTTCAGTGACCCCCAAATGCTGAAATCGTTTGGAAYGATCCAATGTCTGTTGTCTTAGTTTTTAGTATTATATTTTATATATTGGTGTGCTGTGTTTTRCTGTTCAAGGTAGACTTTATTCAGCCATTTGGAGCAAAGGTAAAGGTTTGGACTTGTTTTAATTAAGATATATGGGAAACCTGGAAAACACATTACTTTCTAAAATGTGTTTTCAAGCCAGTCATGATTTCCCATTCGAGTCCCAGTAGTATGACTTCACTACAGCGATTGTTGTTCTGATGACTTGCTATGGGAGCTGATCTAATCAGAAAAGAATTGCTACAATATAGCCTTTGAAGAGGGAGTGCCATTTCTGTGAATTTCTCAGTTTTGTAAACACCTCCTTTAGTAAACTTCTTAATCAA
This sequence comes from Turdus rufiventris, assembly GCA_013186435.1. Taxonomy (NCBI): domain Eukaryota; kingdom Metazoa; phylum Chordata; class Aves; order Passeriformes; family Turdidae; genus Turdus; species Turdus rufiventris. Next base: position 5,921,245 of record PYHW01010164.1, read on the forward strand.
ATGTGAACTATGCGGCTTTATAAGATGAGCTTCAATCTATAATTTTAATGCTGATAGTTCTTTTTTTTTTTTTTTTTTTCCTTTTTACAGTCTGCAGAATGCTTCATACTCATCTAGGTCATTATCAGGGTGCCAAATTATCTATGTCCCAGCTGTTGAGTACTGTAACTAGCAGAGTCAGCTGTACAAAATTCATTGCCTGTCTTGGAAGGCTTGGGATCGTATGATGCTACATCGAGATGATCAGGCCGTTTGGTTTAGGAAGATAAAAGCTACCCTTTTTAAATGTAGAAAAGTGAAAGTTTCTTCTGTTTCTGTTGCCAAAGTAGGCTGCAGATCTTGAAGATCATGCAGTACCAAGTACCTCGTTGTTTTAAAAGTTGAAAGCACGATATTTGTGTGTCTCCAAATTCTGTCTGCTGATCATGTCTCTGGCTGTGACAGTAAATAATTAGGCAACTGTTTGCTAAATCTGACATACCACAGAAGTGCTGTTTGCTATGGGAGAAGAGAGTGTTGTTTTCTGATCCCTGGTCAGCTCAGTTGCTGGCTGTCAATATTTTTTCTTTGATTAGTAATTATTTCACAGTATTTCTGAAGCATTTCGATGGAAGAAAAAGTCACATCTCAGATATTTTGCAAATCAGGTTGAATCCAGCTACTTATTCAGGGGAAGAAAATGCTTCTTAATAGCACTTTTAAGAATTCAAAGGCAAACCATTTATTATGAGAGTGGCAGTAAAATATCTAGCATAGTTTATCTGAAGTATTTTGCATATTTTGCATCTTGTGACTGAATAGTAATGTGAGAAATCATTAAAATATTTGTTAATATAACTGAAGATTCAACTTTTTCTCAAAAATTGTATTTGAGTTCTCTGTGAGGTTGCAAAGAACTTCAAGAATTATTCTTGGTGCTCTGTAAGTTAGCTCACTGTTGCCTGGAAACAAAATGTAATAAAATTGTTAGCTGTAGCCTTATTGATGAATAAGAAAATTCCAGTAGTATTTAATACGTGTTTCATTTTTAAACCATCAAGTGCCATCTCTGTCATATGGCATAAAAGTGCGTTGTTATGTGCCATTATTATTTGAGCATTAAATAGCTGAAGATTATGATTTTGAGCTGTAAATGAAGTACATTCATTAGATTTCTTCTGCTATAAATCTGAAGTAATAAACTGAGAATCCGAAGTTTATTACTGAAATGGAACTTTATATATAAATATATCATCCCTCTGAAATGGTCATTCTTTAAGGTATTCTTTAGGTAGTAAATTTTATTTGAATAGCAGTTGCAATAGCCCTTTTCTGAAAGATTTTGATTGATTATGTAACTAGGTTGTCTCAATTTTGACATCATTTTTGATATGGGTACATCTGTTAATGGCAGTGTGATTGCAGTATCTGGAAAAGAGCTAATTCATGGAGTGAAGTGTTTAATAAATCAGTTATTAGACAACATTCTGTAACTGCATAACTCCTAAAGTTTAAAATACATAGGGTTATCTGGGCTATGCAGAACTTTTAATGCTGTAGTTTAAATATCTACATCTATAGGAAACAGACTTACTAGAAAATTCAACATGACATGACTGCCCATGAAAAATACAGTCTTGCCGTTCAGGGGCTTCTCTAAATTGTTGCTTATGCTCAAAAAGGTGTCACATGAATATTTTGTTTGGAATGGGTGCCTGATCAGTGCTTCCTTTGGGTACTTGGGACTTGCTGCATAGCCCTTGTGTCTGTAGGAAGGAGGGGTAAGTCTGGGGCTGGGGACAGCAAAACTCGGGTCAGGCTGTTAAACTTCAGTATGTTTTGTTTCACAGTTGGCTTTGCTTTCTTACTTTAAAGAGATCTGTGATATTACACATTCAGCTGAAGCACAGCAAACAGCTCTGGTTCTGTATTCTGAGAACAAAGACACTGGAGATGGACGAGAGCTAGCAGGTCATCTGATGCATTTTGTTGTCTGTGGAGGGTTCAGAGACAATGTAATTTGTTCTAATGATTGATTGAGGGTAGTGTCAAGTAAAGCTGTTCTGACATTGGGTACAGGTTTTCAATTAAGACAGAAACAATAGATGTCTGTTGTCCAGCTCCTTTGAGCTGACTTCAAGAAGGGAGCATGTGCACAGAATGGTTTTTTATACATCTGAAAATGTGTTGCTGCTGCATTTTAGGAATTTGGAGGCTCCTAAATATGTTAGGTATCAGATTTAGTCCAGGGATATTCTTCAGAGGTTACTTCATGGAGCAAATACAGTAGGGGCCATGATAGATGCTCCTGCCTCTGTAATATGTGAATTCTGGATTTCCTTACTTATGCTTTGAAGTTGGGGACCTGAATTTTCAGTCAGCAGAAATCGTGCTCTTCTGGGCTCTCAGATGTGAACTAATTAGATCTTCTGCTTCAGGGTTCTGGTTTTGAATGCAGAAGGAAATCCTGAAGTGAGTAATTGATTAGATAGTTTCCACTATGGATGGTTTTCTTTGACCTCTTTTCCGGTGCTGGTAGTATCTAGTCTTAAACTTGATTACTTTTTTTAAAAGTTTTTGCAAATGGGAAAGTTATTTTGGCTGACTAGTGGGCACATGCGGATTATCCAGCTGCATGTCACCTAATCCTTTCTTTGCTACTGTACCAATCGTCACAAGACAGCCCTTGTTTCCCATGTTCCTACCACATTTCCTACAGCAAGTTATTCTCCTGGGAAAGAAGAATTGTAGCCAACAGAAAATGTCTTCAATTAGGAATGGAAACATAATAGCTTTTGGGCTGTCTGAAGTTGGACAAAATTAATGGACAGCTTGGGTCACCTAAAATGTAAAACATGAAGTTTTACTCTGTTTCAACGTTTCTCCTTATTTAAGTGGTAGTTGTGACTTTTAAAGGGCTTGGGGATGGGATATTTCCTTGAGTACATTCATCCTTAATATGAATCAGATCTTGCTGATTTGGCTTGTATGAGGTGTTCACTTAAACTGAAGTGAAGAGGTCTTGGAGTAAAATAAAATAACCTGAATGGTGGCAATCAGTGAGGTTTGTTTGTGTAAAGGCCTGTTTGTGTGAGGTTTGTGTGAGATTAGGACATGTTTTCTAAAGCTTAGTTTGATGGCATACATAAACTGTGGCTGCTTCTCCATGATTTTAATAGGTGCCTGTTTGGTTGACTATGGCCAAATTCTGTCTGCCTTCGATTCAGATATCTTTGGTATGTGAATTGGAGCAGATATCAAAGGTCTGCTTCGTTGCTTTTCTGCTACTTCCCAATTCCCATTGAGTCAGCAACATCTTTTAAACAGAGCTCATAGGAATATTCCATAATTCTTTTTTAGAATGAAAACCAAGAGGTGGTGAAGTATGAGGGAAGGAAAAAAGGAAAATAAGCTTCAGTCACTATTGAGTTGAGGTTTGTTTTGTCTCCATCTGTATTTTTGATTGAGGTGTTAGTAATTGTTTTCTTCAATCAGCTTGGCTAATTTCTAGTGGTGTTTTGCTTGAAAACCAGATTATGTTTTATTATTTTTCTTCTACACAGTTTAAAACATGCCTGATTTGAATAATTCATTCCACCATTACAGAATGTACTTGGATATAACTGCCTTGTAAAATAAAAATGGGCTTATTCATATACTTGAATTTAAGTGCAAGTATAAGTTCAGGCTTAAAATAATAACGTTTTGTAAATGTCAAATATGAATGCAGCTTATTGCTGCATGCCTGAAATGTTTCCTGTAAAACATCATTAAAGCCATTTAATTTAACAAAGCCTTGTTTTTCTGTAGTGGGTGAAAATATTCATGTACTGAATGCTTCCAGTCAGCCCAGCTTTCAAACAGGTGAAACAATGCTCACAAAGACACTTCAGTCTGCTGGTCAAATCCTGAAGGGCATGTTAATGGCCAGACCTTACAAGTTGATCTGTGTAGGCAGGCTTGGTGCTTTGTGGGGAAAGACTGGCTTTGGAAACCCACCCACACAAGACTCTTCCCAAGGCTGGGGCCCAAGAAATAGTTGATCCTTTGATAAGGCATATTCCTTCTAAAATCAGGCCTCCTGTAGGATATTCCAATTTGGCTGTAACTGTATTAAAAGCAAGTCAGCGTGGTTCCAGATTTAACTTTATTTTACCTGGTGAGTGCGTAATTTTGCTGTGGACTGTTAATCTATTAATTCCTTGGATTTTGTACAAGATGACAATAGCTGCCAATAAATCTGTGAAAGGGTGAATGTTCTAGGCAAATGTATGGAGGGTTAAATTCTGCACCTCACAATCACACAATTAGTGTAACTATTTCTGTAAGACAAGGAGGATTAGGTCTCTGATGGGCTTTCCAGTGGTACAGGCCAAAATCTGCTCTTGATTATAGACACATGGCCCTCTTGAACTTGGTTTGCTTTTAAAAATATCTTCATTGTTCGGTTTTGTGGCTAACATGTGAAATTACAGTATTTAATGATGTGTTCTGCAATGCATGTAAATACAGCCCAGCAGTTATGTGGGGCTCATAACCTAATTGTGTTAGAAAACTAAATTAGTTTGGCCTGAGGTTCAGGTATCCAGCTATCTGACAGCTATGACACTTGGCACCACGTGGATCTAAAATTAGTAGAGCTCTTCTGTACTGGGATTAAAGAAATGTGTGGATGTTTTAGTTCATAAAATGGGTAAAAGTCTGACTCTGTATATAACTTTGAGAGGCACGTTTTGAGCATTTTGCAGGTGAGACTATGGGTGAACAGAGACATTCCAGAAAGTCTCTTGCTGGGTACTGGAATGGATATCCTGTCAAAGTCTGCTCATAGACTTTGTTTCTGCCTGATCAGATTACCCTCTGTGTCCTCCTCATGTGACAAGTCTCCTAGGCACAGTAGAAGCAGCATTAGAAAATGAGTGAAACCATTTGGACAGACATTTTGCAGTAATATTAATGATAAAGCATCCTAAACTGTTCAAGTAAAAGAGCTTTTTTGAAAGAGAAATGGCACTTTCAGTGCTGTGGTTTTTATTCAAACAAAGCTTCTGTTCATTTTGGTGGGAGTCAGGAACTTAGCTATTGATGTTTATAAATATTTAATGCTTTAAATTACTTTGCCTTTAGATAAATTTTTAATTTTGAGATAAAGGGTTTACATTGCATCCTAGGAATTAGGAAATGACTAGTGCATTTGTCTGGAGAAGCCACTGCTGTGTAGTTGCATATAACTTCTGGGAAGAAGGTATTATTGCTAAGGTAGTTACAGTTTCAGAGTAGGATGTTTTCAAAAGGACAATGTGATTGCGAGTCCCAGTGACCTTTAATAGCAATTAGGCTCTTCCCTGCTGCTTGTGCCTTGGAAGGTTTCCTCCAGTGACTTTACTCCAGTTCATTATTGCTATCATAACCTGATGTTCAAAACCATTTCATAATACCATGTATTACAGATCAGTTCTGCATTTAAAATTCAGTTTTTGAAATGTTTTAAATGTGAAATCTTCTCTGGGGAGAAATGAATTATAATTTTTAGAAAGTTGATTTCTGAATTAAAAAGAGCATACATACTGAAATTTTCTTTATAGAGCAGACTTGTTAGGCTTTACGCCTTCTACCCTCTTAATTTTTGTCAAAGCAATTGCTGAGAAACATTTGTTGTGGTTTTGTGTAGGTTGTCATTTTGCTTTGCTGGAAATGTTTGTCTACCTCCAGTTTACACTGGAGCCTTTGGCTCAGTATCTCTTTAAAGTGGAGAAGAACAGACACAGATGAGCCACAGGAAGAAAGCCAAAGTTGATTAGGTCCCTTGATGAAATTACCTTATAATTTTACAATGCAAAAGTATCCTGTTGAGAATGGTATTTTTGTTTCAATATTTTAAAATAGAGCCCTTGTTAACCAAGTCCATATACTTCTTGTGAGGCCAGATGTATCCTGCTGCTGGAAATATCCACCCAAATTGTCATTTTCTGCTGTTGCAAATTGTATTAAGTGAAATCACATTGGTTCTTGTAGACTTTGTATGTTTCTACTTAAATTGTACATTTATTTTTGCTTTCTCATGGATATACATTTCCTTCAGATCTTGGATTAAACGGAATCCAGCCATCCAACATGCTGTTTAAAGTGGATGTATGGTAGGACTGAGCAGCATCAAACAGTTATAATCTAATTTATAAAAATTATATTAGTGTCCTAGAAACAATACATGTTTATGCCTTGATATTTTGGCTGTCATACTGCAGCATTTCTTTGCTTTGAGAACTACACAATACTCAGGAGAATTTAAAGAATTAAGTTTACACATTGAGAGCTTGTGTGTCTCTGCAGTAATTTGCAATTTAATACCAAATGTAAGGATTTGATTAAATAGCAATATCAAGTGGGTGATCATCTTTATTCTAAGCTTGAAATGTACTTTGGTGCCTGGATTTTTGTAGCTGTTTCAGTGGCAACAGTGTGAATCATCTGTTGGAGGTCTGGGTATATGACTAAATTATTTGTAGATATAATTTGTGCTGGATACTGCTTTTTTCCCTTTATATTTCCTCATCTAATATGCTTTGATATTACTCCTGATCTTTGATCATTTGGCTTTTATTTGGGAATACTTCTTCATTGAAAGTTGGGGGAAGTTTTCATTTTTGTTTTTATTTTTTTTTTTTTAAAGACTATTCCTAGCATCTGAAAGACCCAGTGTGATTCTGTAAGTCTACCCTTGGGTCCTCTTTCTTCCTTACTTTTAAGTTAAATTTTAGCTGTAGGTTGGATTCCCTGTGGGCCTGTACCTACAAAGGGCAGGCAGAAGATGGGTTTCCTTTGAGGTGCTTCTTGTGGAATTGAATTCCTCATCAGGCTTTCATGATGGAAAAAGAGAGGTCCTCAAATCCACTGTCCTTCTGCCTGCCACTGGCACAGGGAGCACTCTGGTGCACTGGCTCTAGTCCTAGGAAGCAGTGTGAGCTTCACTCCCTGAACTGTGTTTGAAGCCGGAGAGACACCTTGGAGCTTTTCCTTATCATAATGAAATGTAAAAGCTGTGTGTTGAATGAGATTTCTCAGGCTATGTAGCCGTGTGGTGGTTCCTGCTGTGAACTTGAGTTCCTAGTCAGGATCAAGCCTGACTGGAACTTGAGTACAGGTGATGCACTGATGTACTCGTGTCCTACTGCGAGAGAAATTCAGGGCTGCTTTAATCCCGTCAGGGAAAGTGCTGAGAGAGGGAACACCACCACCAGAACAGACAAGAGCATGATCACTTCTGAAGTGACTGTTTCTTTTGCTCCTGGCTTCAGTACTCTGACTTGCACCTGGATTTGTGAGCATTGCTGCTGAGGGTGAGAGAGTCAGTCTGGTTTTGCACTGCCAGAGAAAGCGGATACACCCGCCCTGCTGTGTGCAACCAAGTTAATTATGAAATACACCAAGATGTTTTCTGTATCTTAACTGCATTTGGAACACCAAAGATTTGTTTTCCATGTGTTGGATTAATTACTTGGCTAATACATTTACATTTATTTATTTGCCTTTTTTCTTCTCAGTAAATAAACAGATAATCACAGTATTTGTCTTGGTGACTAGCAGTTAGCATCTAAGCCATTGGTCAACACTATATGAAGTAGTGGAGTCTGCTTGCAATTTTGTTTGTCAGTGTAGCAATAAACAAAAGGGAGTCTAATTTTTTTTACTTTAATAATTTTTTTCAGTTAAAATGTTGTTACTTCTATATTTCAAGATTAAAAATCTCTGCTTCTCAGAGTTATTTCTGTGCCATGGTGCTAAAACATTTAATGGCTGTGCATGTTCTTCAGTGCTCCTACTATTGATGTTCCTGTGATGTGTGAATGAATGTAGTACTTTTGTTGCATTACTGTTTTATGTAGTGTGTCTTTGATACACTAATTTAAGAATTCCCTTTGATTTTGTTTTTCTTTTAAGGTAGTTCTTGAATACCCAGTATAAGATTTATTGATCTGTATGCAGTTAGCAGACAATTTTCCACTGATGGTTTTAGTAGTTCAGAGATGCTTACCTTCTGTTTTGAATTTTTTTTATTTTACTTTTTGTTTAAATCATATTTCCTATCTGGCCTTTTCTAATAATCCTCCTAGTTTCAGTTAGTGAGTCTGAATCTTAATATTTTGTAGTGCTCCTAATTTTGACACATTGGTATCATCAGACAAGACTGAATGTTTTTGTTTGCTGCCTTTTCCAGCTCTTCAGTAAATGTAGAATGCATTATTGACTTCTGGAAAACCACACCATTTTCTCCTGTTGGAAGACAGCTAGAATTCTAGACTATATTATTCTATAAGTAATTTTTCAGGCTACAAAAGGATTGTTCCCTATATCATTGTTGGTTTTAGTTATGTTTTGTAAATATGAGTCAAATTTCCTTGTATTTACATGTACACACACACACATATATGTATGTATATAGCTATACACATAGCTGTTTTTGTTTTTAACTCGGAGAAAATCAAACAGTTATGGAGAAATTTGGTTTATCATGACAGAAATTATGAGAACAAGCTGCCCAGTGAAGTCACCATCGAGTGACTTGAGTGATGATGACTTCACTGATGGTGATGGAGTCACCATTCCTCAAGGGATTCAAAACACATGTAGATGTGGCACTTGCAGACATGGTTTAGTGGTGGACCTGGCAGTGTTAGTTTTAAGTTTGAGCTCAGTGATTTTGAAGCTCTTTTCCATTCTATTACAGAGCATTACATTGTATTACATTACATTAGAAATATTAGAATTTTCCATTAGAAGTATTGTTCCCAGTATTTTAGGTTTGGTTTTGTTTGTTTTAATTTATGTTTTCCAGTTACTCTTGGTGGAACTGATCAGAGCTACACCAGTAATCTCTCAAGCTTTTTCATTTATTTCTTACAAATTATATGAATAGTAGTGATTTATTTTAGTGTAGGTTTTTGTAAACAGGTTTGGGTTTTTTCTCTGAAACCTTAAGTCCATTCTGAATTTGTAGTTAGTGAGTAGTAGAGGGCTGCTTGTAGGTGAATGTGTTTAGGTTTGATGTTTAAATAATGTATTCTTTGAGACTTCTTCTTGTAATGAAACTTGGTAATATTTCTGTAAAGGAGGCTGTGTGGGGAAAGGAAAAACAAATTTTTGTCTTAAAGCCTAGGTCCTTTCCCATGAAAGAAGTCATTCATATACTTAGCCTTTGCAGTGGCTTGTCTATTCTCACCACCTCCCTGATTCTGATCATCTGTGAACATGTGTGTTATTGTCTGTTTTTAATATCATGATTCTTCTTTACTTTTGATAGTTACTAAGTCTCCCGATTCTTTTTTTTATCCTGATTTTTCCCAGCATTGTTTGGTTAGGGCTTCCATCTGACTAAGAATTTTGCTCTGCCAGAAAGTTTTCCTGTGGCATGTGTCTGTTTACTTGATGGCACTGGATGTTTAGTCCAATAGCCTCCTGGTACCAGGGTAAATTTTACTCCCTAACGTCCATGTGAAAAGAGATCAACATTACAATCTCTTTCCATTTTGAAAATTACTTTATAACTTCCCTCCATCATCTCACAATATTTGTGGTGCATCAAACAGATGGGAAAATTTTAGAACATAGGGGTGGGGCACGTGTGTATTGTAAAGCAAAAATTTCCCTTAGTAGTGCCTAATATTTTCTCATTTTATCCTGTTAAGATATATATTTGTTCAATGCAGCTTTGATTTCAGTTTCTCCTGTTTCTATGTTATGCTTTACTCTGGATTTTAAAATGTAAATATTGATTATTTTTAATGTAAGTAATTTAAAGGCACTATTACTGGCCTTTTTGAAATCCAACATAATTTTTGACGTTTGAAATCTTAACTGCATTAAGGTTTTTCACTATTTGGTAGCTACATATTGATCTAAAATTTATTGGGAACTTGAAAAAGAAGACATATGGAGTGAAATCCTCCCTGTTAAATGCTAGTCATCCCTAGTCTTGTCCAAAATACTGATAGTACATTCTGTAATCATGCAGATAAGTGTCTTGTTAAATTATATCTTGAGACAACTGATCAAAACAAAGACTGAATCATGATTTCAAGATTTAACCTTTTAAAATTAGCAGTGTTTTTTGGTTCTTTTTTGTTTGGTTTTTTTTTTTTCTGATTTGGAAGGCACAAATGGCATTTTTATTAACTTCAGTAGCTACATATTTATATCTGCCTCTTCTCCCAATTGTCTTTCCCGTGCTGAAGGTTTCCTGATGGACACTGTCGACTGCTTTGTGAAGGGTGGGGTCTTTCATGATCTGGTTCTTCCTGTGAGTTTGTAAACAGGAATTTTCATGTGTCAGTTGCTGCTGATATTTTTAGTATGACAACGGTTTTATCTGCAAGTGGAGCATTTTATCTCACACGCTGGGCTTTTGACATCAGGGTAAAGCTATTTTTATGTTTAAATTGGTATCACAGTTGCTGTTAGTGTTGGTTTTGGTAATGGGCTTGAATGCCCCAGCTCCCAGGGGGCTGACACAGAGTCCCAGACTGTGGGATACTGGGGTCCCCCAGTGTCCCACAGTCTGGGACTCTGTGTCAGCCCCCTGGGAATGACCCTCCTGTGATTCCACAGCAGGGCTGGTCTCCAGGTCCCCACAGCCTGGCACTGCTGGGTTCCACCTGTGGGCCCTCCTGGCAGGCTATGTTATATCCCATCCTGTTTAATGTGCTGCCACTGTGTGATGACTTGACAGGAAGATCAAATGTGTGCTTGAACACAATGGCTTTTATTATTATCGTTAACAGTGCTTAATTATTTTAACCTAGCAACCCAGTGATGGAGAAGGACTAACCATAGAACAAATTCATTGCACAACTTAAAAAGGTTCTAAAAAGTGTCTTTAACAAGACACTAAGGGGGTGGGAATAACTCCCTTAGGAGTGTAAGTACTGCTAGTTGAAAACATAATTAATGTTTGGAAAATATTGTGATTCTTGTAAGAAATGCTCTGGAGTGTGTTGTTTTGCTGATTTAATGCCCACCCCTCAGGCCACCCAGTGTACAGAAAGCTCCTTTGTCTGTGCAGCCAGGAAATGAGAAGGTACTAAGCCTTAAAGCAAACTCAGATGTCTAGCAGTATGAGCATATGTAGCAAAACTGTATAGAAGACAAAGAACAAAATCCAGTCCTAAATCCTGCCTGACTCAGGATGTTTCATACAGTGGTCTAGGTTAGCTGCTTTCCACCGCTGCCATCTTCTAGAGGTATCTGAATTTATGAGGAGCATCTGTGTCTTCTCAGAAATACTGCATTCCCAGAGGTGATGCTCTTGTCCTCTGCCTAGTGTTCGCTGTATGCCAAAGGTCAGAGAGCAAACTGCCTCAATGTTTTCTGTGGTTCACTAACCAGGGAAACCTAATCCAAAATGGAATGCTGCTTCTGTGTGAATTTGCATAAGAATAGCAGTGACTGGAGTGTTTGAGAGTTAGGTGTAATTTTAGGCCTCTCTGAGCAGGAAGAGTTTTGATTATCTGCAACCAGAATGACGGAGTATTCTTGGTATTTGGGTAAGAATACAATGTTTTTCTTTTAGAACTGAGTTACTGGGTGAACCTGTAGGAGTAAAAAGGCTGAATGGAAAGAAAGTTATAGATTGGCGTGCAAGTAAGAAAAGTGTAGGTCCTGGTCTTTGTCTCTAAGATTGCTTTTTGTTTATTGTTGTTTATATCCATAAAAACTAAAAGGCTAGGTTGAAACACTGAGCTGTACTCTACAGTATGGTAACACTTTGACAAAGAACCAGAGCCAAATAAATACTACTAATTTATTCCACAGCAACAACCTAAATAAAATGTAGAGCTGTCAACAAGGGGAATATCAAGAGAGGTTATGATGCTACCTTTTGAGGATGTAACTTTATTGAAAGCACTGATAATGTCCTCCACTGTGCTGAGGAGAGAGGATCTACAAAGTCATCTCTGATAGGAAACTCCATAAAAATCAAGCTGTGGCAGGCAGCTAAAGCAATACTTATGAAAACAACGGTGAAGATTTGGAGGATAGCAGAGATTTCCCTTTCCATAGCATGTTCTGTGCTGTTGTCTGGCTAAGAAAATGGAAACTTTGAGGAACTTGGGGAGCAGCGAGCATGGGCTGCTCTCTGAGGGACAAGGTACCCAGTGTGGTAACAAGGTTGGGGGACAAGCTGTCCCCAGGGCCCAGACCTGTGACCTCTGAGCGGGGGCAGTAGCTGATTTGGATCTCCCAGGATCTGATTTTTTTGAGATGTGCGCAGGAGCCTTAAGACAGCTCTGAGGGGCTGATGACTGCAGCAATGACTTTCCTTCAGCAGGGCTAATAAGCACCTTGCTGCTGAATCTATTTGCACATGCTACATCACTCCTTCCCTCCCTGCCTGATATACCGTATTATTTCTCTCATTGTAGAGTGTTTGTTTCTAATACTGCTACGTATTCCTTAAATGAGGTATCTTTGCAGAGATTTTTTTTTTCCAGTATTGTGTGCTCTGGAAGGAAAGTTTGAGTTGTTCAAGTAAGCAAGAGATGTGTTTATTCTGTCCATGTGTCTGCCAATATACTTCCTTGGCATGGTCTGGATAGGAACTGCTGTGTATAGCCCAGGATGTTTTTAGTTTAGAGGAGGGGATCATCTGGGAAATGAGACTGGTGTTGAAGTACGGAAGAGATTCTTGCACAGTCATGTACAGTCTCATGTAGACTTCATTACTGACAGTTCTTGACAACTTGTTTCATTAAAAGCAACTTTTTTTTTTTTTTAAATTGCATTTCAGCTTGCCACTGATACATTTTTGCATCTTGTTGTGTCATGATATTAAAGCTTCTCCTAGCTGTCAAAAAGCCCATTGCTGCAAGGTCAGCTTGGGATTCCAGGATTTTGAAATTTATCAATCTCCCCTTGCATTAATGTTGCCTTCATGACCTCATGCCAAATTAAATATCACTTGAGCTATTTTTGGTAGTTCTTCAGTGACAAATTTCTACCTGAGTCTCCAAGCAACAGCATTTCACCAGGACCATGAAATTGCTGTGGTTCGTTTCTGAATGACAAATTTTCATCTAAAGCCTCCCTTTTTAGAACCACATTTAGTACAGAAGAGATGAATGCAGGTCTAATGTTCACAAAATTCTGATTTCTTTTACTGACTATCGCCAGCTCTGTTTGTTTTGGTATGTGGAAGCTAAGAAGGCACAGCTGTGTCTTCACAGATAATCTTAAAGTGCATAACCTATTTAATCCTGCCAAGATGCCAGCTGTCTGCTAACCTTTTCCTCCAGCTGAACATCAGGGCTCACTCCAGGAGACCAGTTGCTGCATCTTCCACTGACTTCCAGGATAGATGTGAAGGGAGTAAGTGCAGCAGCAAGGCAGTGTAAACTCTGAAAAAGCAAGCAGTCATACTTGCAGTGCACTTCAGGCTGAACTGCTGGATCAGATATTCAGTTCAAGAGAACAGTGCTTCAGCTGCTGCTTGTCCAAGGCAGCTGAAATGGCTCTTCCATGTCTGTTGTGGAGAGGATGGTGTTGGCCAGTCACGTGCAAAGGGAATTGCAGACTCCCTTGCAATAGGGTATGAGAGTTTTTTGTACACCGTAATCCAGTAAGACCCAGGGCACATGATGGCTTCTGCCATTCAGAAATGCCCAGCCTCACAAGCATCACGGGTTTAATACTGCCTGTCTGCATCTGAAAGGACTGCAATTGCTGTATGGGGTTGCAAAAGCACAAGTTGCTCTAGACTAAGATAAAACCAGAGATTACAGTGCATGAGCCCATCTGTATTAGCTGCCTCATGTGCCTGCTCATGCTCACTGGTGAAATGGGCTGTGACTAACTCTTCTTTCAGCAAGCACTGTGCTTCTAGGCACATCTGACATTTGCCTCAGAGTAACTTTGATATATCTGATATGCTCTGTGTCCCTTTGTTACCTGGCCTCAACAGTCCCCCACTTGTCTTGGGAAGGCATTTTCTTTTCCAGAATGCAGCAGTCAGCACGATTAGTGTTTGCAAGCATTAAAGGTAAAGAGTTTAGGACAGTCACTGCAATACTTTGAAATTTGGATTAAAAAGTTAAGGCAAAACTTGTTTTGCAGCTACATCAATGCCAGTAAATTAGCGTGATTAGGACAATTCTGTGCACTCATGCCTACTGCCCTAGAGGAGCCTTCATTCATGCTCTGAAATTCTTTTTCTCCATATTAGGCTACTGCCAAGCTCTGTTGGGAATGGTGGATGACCCGTGCTCACCCTGAACTGTGCCTGAATTGTCTGGGAGGTGGGCAGCTGGCATGGGCTGAAAGCAAGCTAGAGATATCGCAATCAAAAACTTACTAGAATGGAGGATTTACTTCTGCTCCCCATGAACACCAGGCTGGTGTTTAATTTGCTAGAATGGATCTAGTCTGAAAAGTGCCCTAAATTTTTTTTGCAACTTTAATATTTTATAGTTACTAGGCTATAAGTGTCACAGTTGCCTTCTAGTCATGTTAATTAAGCAATCTAAATTCTGATGTCCTATTTTAAGAAGTATAGGTAGTGGTAAGATTGGGAAAATTGTATGTGCAGATTTAGTGCAAAGACTTTTTATCCTCGATATCAAGCTAAGGGAAGAATTTCCAAGTTAATAAGTACTATTCAATTTGTTATGATTTTCATTTGTTTGAGAAAGTATGCCATCTGCTTGAATAAGAGGTTTCATTGCTTTTTCTGACCTCTTTATAAGTTGTAGCTTTGCAGTTACGAATTCAGTTTGTGTTTAAAATGGGTATTTTACAAGGGAGTATTCTAGTGCATAGGATAAATGAACTTATGCCAAAGACATTTCAGGAAGGATAGAAACATAAAAAAGATGTGAATTCAAGGTTTAGTGGTATTACTGCATTCCAAGCAATGCTTAAGTGGTCAAGAAAGTTGTATTTGAGCATTGAGGAATTGGGTACTTTCCTGAGAAACTAGCAAAGTTTATGAAGTGTAGGTTAACCAAAGACGCTTGCTTTCTTCTTAGGTCCAATGGGCAAGGAGTAGGCACTAACTTGTATGTATTTTAATAAGATTTTCATATTGTTGGTAATAGAAAAGTTACTTGAATGTGGAAATATGTCAAATCCACGCTGAAGTTAGCTTGAGTGCAGTGGAAACCTGGCTACTGATTTAGAGGTAAAAAGGGAATAATGAACAATTTACAACAGAGTTAAAAGCTGAAGCCTTACAAATGATCAGTATTTGCAGACTTGTATTGTAGTAAAAATTTCAGAGATTGTGATATTGTTATGAATTCTATGCTGTTATGTTCTATCCTGTAGCCTTTGGCAAAATTGACTGTGAAAAATGCAAAAGTTTTATTTTCTCGGCTGTGTTGATGGAGCGGGTTATTCCTGGTGTGTTTGCTGCAAATCAGAGTTAATGCAATGTCAAAGATAGATAGTTCTCTTAAGGTAAGACTTATTTCTTCTAAAAATATAATCAATTTGTATGGAAGATTATTATTTTTGAATCCTTTTTCATACTGAAGTAATTAATTTTGTTTTCTCAAAGTTGAGAATAATAGACTTCTCCCCACCCACCCCCCCCCTAAAGATAGCTTACCTTCTTAAAAAAATAACTGATTTAATGCTTCTTCAGCAGTCCTTCAGAGGGTACTTAATTGTCATTGTGTATACACAAACTTGTGCTGTGGCTGTGCTACATTAAATTGTCATTTTTAAAAATGTAGTGACCATATAAAATCCAGGTATTCAATGGATAAGTTTATAAAAAAGGGATTTTTCTCTTGCTTCATAACAAAAAACCCAAAAAAACCCAAAAAAACCCCCCCAAAAAACCCAAAACAAACAAACAAAACAAAACAAAACAAACCCCAAAAAACCAAACCAAAACAAAAAAACCCCAAAAATCAAAACAAAAAAACCAAAAACAAACAAACAAAAAAAACCCCAAAAAACAAAAAAAAACCACCCCAAAAAGCGAAATATGAAAATGGCATTTACAGTTTGACAAAAAGAGACCAGTAATACTTGTCAACTGAAAAAAACAAAACCAAATGAAAGTAATAAATCTCCTAGCTTGTCACTGGTTCTCAGGAGCTGCCAGTCACTCTCTGCTGTGCAGAGACATGGGATGTGACACACAGATGACTGCCCATCATCAACAAAATTTTGACAGGCTGTTGGAAAGCCATGGCAGCCCATAAATGTTTTCAGCCACCAAGCCTGAGGGACTGTGACCTTTCTAAATGTGCCTTGGATTCCATGCTAGCAAGCATGAAACACAGGTCTTGCTCTCTACAGGGCCATGATCATCACTTTCCTGGTGAAATGTTCCAGCTCTTGATGTGGTTTTGTGAGAGAGCCACATAAATTGCTTGGAACTGCATGGAGGGGAATGTCTGTTGTCACTAGGAATAGCTGGAAAAAATATATAGAAGGGATCTTCTCATGATTACATTTATTTATTTATTTCTATCCAGCTTATATGTTGATAGAAGCATTTTCTCCCTCTGTGATGGTTGTTGGTTTTGTGTGTGTTTAGTGTAGCTTGAACTGTGAGGTGTATACATCTGGCCTGGTTGCTGACATTTATTTTTCTTATTTTAGATGTGCATAATAATGTTTTATGCATGTTTCCCCTGTTTGCATTGTCAAACAATTTTACTTTTGTTTGGTGCCATTGCTTTGCAACAGGCATATGGTTTAGTATTGTAACATATGTGCCTAGTTAAGCTGTAGGATATCCTGGTTCTCTTTACATTAACTTTGCCCTGGACACCTAACTTTATGATCAGACTCGCTCCTTTGGCCACATTTAATTTGTCTTATATCAGGTTATACGTTGTTCTCTAATTTGTATATTCCCTGAAAACTTAAATTGTTCTCATTACCTTTTGGCAAATTAGCCTAGCTCAGGGAGAACAGCCACTGAATACATGAGATGCAGAGTGAAATTGGATTACTTCCCAGTCATTGTTTTCACTGTGACATGAAGATGGTGGGTTAGCAGCTAATGAGTTGCACTCATTTGCATTTCTCCCTCTGACAGATTAGACAAGTTCAATAGTAAGCATCAGCCTCCTAGAAGAAAAGATTTTAATGCTGATAATTAGAGTTAACACTAATTTCAGCTTCAGATAACTCTGTTGGTAGAGGAAAGGGAAAAAGGATGACCTAAGAGCATGTTCTGTATCAGTACATCAAAAAATTTATACTATGGTGTCACCCAAGTTTTGGGCTGAAGCATTTGAATTCAGTTTCAGAAACGTGATTCTTCAGCTTGGGATGCTGCTGGCTGATACATTGACTTTGGGAAAATTTTTATACTCCTTTTCAAGGCAACTGAACCACATAATTACATGTAATTGTCAAAACCATTTGAGTAATGTAAGGATGTAGCAAAATGAATAGAAAATGAAAATGCAAATAGTAGATAAAAAGTATTGCTTTTCCAGCAAACTAGAATGCATTTAAAAGACTAAAACAGCAGAAAAATATCTAAAAGCTGTGGTGAATACATAAATATGAGCTCAGAATATCATACTGTGCAAAGCTTTATTTTTATTGTGGTGTATTCATTATGCTTGTGGAGGTGTATGTAGCTTGAGCAGTAAAATAATAGAACTACTTAAAAAGCTGTACTGGAAATATGGGAGACTAGGAAGAGGTAATCTTAAGAAATATATATTAAGTTTGTATATATTTTTTCCTTTGTTTTTTAAAATCACCGTTTAGTTTTTTTCCCTTAATACTTTTCTGTAATCTGAAATAGCGTCAAATGCTTGTGAGAGCCAAATGCAGGGATCACCTGCTAACTGAAATGCTGACATAGATGCCTTGTTCCTGTTTCCAGCAGCACAAAAAAGCCTCTCCAGGAGCGATGTGGAGTGACTGAATTTGTAGCAGATAAGATGAAAGGCAATGCTTATTTTGCAAAAGTCGAGAGTTTCTTTTATACTGCCACTGCATTTTGTGGCTTAGGGTAACTTTCTGAAGTATGAGGAATTTGTTCATTGATCAATTAAATATCTTTCTAAAGCAAAATACTCTTGAAAGCATGTGAGTCTGTGTGACCACCCAGCCCCAGAAGACAAGACCTCATTAAACCCAGTGTTGATTGTGGATATGATACTCACAACAAAGTGATTTACAGCCACTCCTAGAAGAGCTGATGTCTTTAGTGGGAAGGAGACCATTCTTAAAATAATATTCTTGTCTTTGTGACTTTTCTCCCAGGTTGGAATTACAATTACATTACATATCTGAAATGATCACTGCATAGGGTTAATAGAAGTTTGTAGGAAAAATGAGTTGACCATAATTCTTTGTTTATTTGGGTTTTTTTTTAAAAAGAGAAAGTAAATAGCTGTGCAATATGGGAGTCCTTTCATATGACAAATAAAACTGTGAAAAGGAATGCAAATTTCCTCAAATAAAAAGGTACCTTCCCACACTGTGGGCTGCTGTAATAAAGCATCTAAATTCAGTCATTACTTGAAGATCTTGATAAATGTCATAGCACTGTTACTGCAAGTCTCTTAAGGATAAAACAAAGGTAATGGACTGCTGTTACAGAAGGGAAGGAGGGAGAGCAGTAGTTGCTCTCTTCTTCCCTGTGTGGACTGTGATAATAGATATTTATACTTCTAAAAGTTGATACATTTTTCTAGATGTTAAAGGGCTTTATGATTATATAATGGATGAGGAAATTTCAGGAGCGTTTCACAACTTGAAATAACACCTCACTCCCCTTGCCTAGTCGCTGAATGATGGTTGATTTCCTGTGTGTAGAATTTGTTCTGGAGAAGTATTTTGAAGTTAGGGTGCACAAGATGGTATTTCATCTTGAGTTTAAACTGTTTTTTTGACTTTAAATTTTTTTTGTGATGAATTACTGGGATGCATAGCTGGAGACTGAGGTACCCAAAACTGGTCATGCTCTATCAAATAACAAATTATTTTTGTTTGTTCATATCTGTTAGTGGTAAAAGTAGTCTACAAGTATTTTGGTAACTAGCCTGGTTGCATGAATCGTTTTCAGAGGAAGGTATGTTAAGTAGTGCTGCTGAGAGACATTTTTAAAGGCCCTTACTCATTAAAAAATAATAATAAATTACATAAGCGTTATTTCAGACATGGGCTTTTAAAAGTACTCTGTGATACTTGTTATAGAAGACTTTTAATATTAAATTATTCCATTGCAGGTTTATTTTTCCTTATTGCAGTTAATATTTCAATATATTTCAGTTACTTATATATGTGGAATTGCACTACTGCTTCTGCATGGTGTTGGCAGAATGTTTGGAACTATGGCCCTAAACAGTGAGACTAGCTGTAATAAAAGACCCTCCTATGTGGGTTGTCATTTTTGTGATCAAAGCTGTGACTTTTGTAGCATTTTGTTGAAAAAAATCCACTGAGTTTGTAGCTTTGTCTTTTACTTGTGTAAATGGATGATGTGTTTGAACTTCTTACTGTTATGCTCACTGTAGTATTTAAAAATTAACCCCAAACCACCACCCACAAAAACCCCCCAGACAAAAAAGCCAAACAATTTACCCCCTGTGACAGTATTGAGGGCGATGCAGAAGGCTATGACAGAAATGTGAAGGTCAAGAGTAATCCCACCTCACTGAATTGTCAAAAGTAGGAGTGTGGGACCTGCCTTAGAACCACATTCTTTGGACATACCCTTTCTGCTAACTACAGAAAGCTTTCCACGTCCTACCTCACAGCCTGTCCTTATCTGATTTAATATTAGCATGAGCCACAAGCACATACTGCTATTTTTTCCTTTTCTTTTGCTTCTTCATGCAAGGTAAATCCTGGTTTCCAAGGAAAGAAAACATGGGCATGAGAATGTAAGAAAGCTGTAGTGCACTGAGATCAGGTACTCGGTCTGAATAATCTTACAGCCCGTTCCAGAGCATGGATATTCTGCAGTGTAGGTGTAGCCTAAGAAGCAGTGAAATCGCCTGATGGACCATGAGCAGATGATCCAAGAACTTCTCCGCTGAAAGCTGAAGAATGGTGTTGACTAATATGGTGTAACATAATGGAGACAAATACAATGACTTTGGCAGAGAGGAAAACCATGAAGCTTCTGTTTTTTGCAAAGCCAGACACTGACAGACAATGTGGTGCCTAAATTTTAGGGTTTAACTTCTGTTTAGAACCAGTGGATTCAGCCTCAAAATGGCTGTTGAACAGCACTTGGTATCAGTCTGCTGGTTAATGGTGTGGAAGAGCAAAACCTTATTTTGAAGAAGTGATCTCACACGCTATTTTTGAGTTAACATGAGAGCATGATTGTGCTTGAATTAGGATGCTCAAGGCCAGTTGCCCACCAAGTTTATTTCATTAGCATGGTGAACTTAGGGGAGGACTGTAGAAGTAGGTGGTCATGGTGCATTTTCAGCAAAAGAAGCAGATGATGTTCAAAGTGCATCAGGGTATTTATTATAGACATAAAATAAAAAGAATTAACAAGTCTGCAACATGTAAAACTCCAGCCATGAAAACCTGCTGTGAAAACCTGATGATATTTCTCTGCTAACCTAAGCAGATTTGCTTTTACTTCCTTCCTGGAAAAAAAATCTGCCCATGATTGCAAATACTGACCCTTTAAAAACCTTTATAAAATGTATAATAATTGTGGCTTATATGTGTAGGATAAAAGTAGAAAAACACCTTGAATTGTTAATTTTGTCAGTACTCTTTGAGTGACATCTTTCTAAAGGCTGACGAACATTCCTACTTGCATATTCACTCTTGTTTCCTTTTGCATGAGGAGGGATGAGCTTTAAGGCTCATGTTTGATGTGATTAAAAGGCTTTATATTTTAAGTACCAGTGGCAATTCTGAATGTTACAGCTTACCTTGTAATTACTAAATATTCTTTTTGAATGCTAACAAATACAGTAATTTCACGACCATAAGGCGCACCTGACTATAAGGCGCACCCCTCGGGAGTCAGCAAAATTTGCAACATTGTAGATCAGATAAGGCGCACCTGTCTATAGGGCGCACTTTTTTTTGCAGCGAGGCTCCGCCC
>PYHW01010164.1:5942322-5957217 GCA_013186435.1 Turdus rufiventris
TGGAAAAAAAATCTGCCCATGATTGCAAATACTGACCCTTTAAAAACCTTTATAAAATGTATAATAATTGTGGCTTATATGTGTAGGACAAAAGTAGAAAAACACCTTGAATTGTTAATTTTGTCAGTACTCTTTGAGTGACATTTTTCTAAAGGCTGACAAACATTCCTACTTGCATATTCACTCTTGTTTCCTTTTGCATGAGGAGGGATGAGCTTTAAGGCTTGTGTTTGATGTGATTAAAAGGCATTATATTTTAAGTACCAGTGGCAATTCTGAATGTTACAGCTTACCTTGTAATTACTAAATATTCTTTCAGAATACTAACAAATATTTGGAAATTCATCATTATCTGGCCCATGTTTTTGATCAATTGCCTCAGAATAAAAGTGTGGCTAAGGATTAACTTCTGCAAGCTGGT
The DNA here is from genome assembly GCA_013186435.1 of Turdus rufiventris. Taxonomy (NCBI): domain Eukaryota; kingdom Metazoa; phylum Chordata; class Aves; order Passeriformes; family Turdidae; genus Turdus; species Turdus rufiventris. The sequence continues at coordinate 5,942,744 of PYHW01010164.1, forward strand.
GAGTTTGCATTTTTGCCTTCAGTACAACTGCTCTAAAGTCATGACACTTGTACAGGAATTACTGCTGGTGGGATCTGGCCTGTCCTTTGGTTAGTAAAGCATCATCCATTGTGGTGTCAAATACAAAAATGTAGGATATAGTTGCAGAAGTCATATGACTGATATTTTCCTCCTTAAAAATAATTCTTTGGAATTTTTTTTTTTTTGCTGACCTATATGTTGTAAGACAATTAGTGTAAAGAAAACAAACCAAACCTCAATAAATTTTTTTGCTTTTGTCTGGTAGGTGTTCCGACTTTATGCATGGTTTTGGATTAAAAGGTTATGCATCTTATCTTCCAAATATAAAATGGTTACCTGGTTTGAGTTGGGGCTTGGCACTGGACAGGAGAAGCAGACAAGAATTATTTCCCAAAGATCCTCAGGATATGTGGCCCAATGCTGAGGGAAGTTTAACCTTCTCTGTAACACTCATAGTTGCTAACTACAATTTAGAACTGTGCTTTCTTATTTTTGACACTTCTTTTTTAGCACGGTTTCCAACATTGGCAGTCAAATATTTACCATATTATTTTTTAACCCACTTTTGTGGTATGTGTTTACATTTGCACTTATCTGAGATTTAAAATCAATTCAGGAAAACCTAATAGTCACAAATAAAATGTGAATAGTTGGTAAAGGTTAGGTGATGATGCAGATTGATTTCATGAAGCAGCAGGAATTTGAAGACCTGGTTGGAAATTGATTTGGCTCAGGAATGAGACTTGACCTTCCATAAATGTATGATTCAGCAAGTTAAGAGACTTGCTAAATTCACTACTTATAATAAACATGCATTAGCTGTCAGAACAAAAAAATTGCCAGGATCTTTAATGTCCTTTGCTAAGAAAATTTTGTTTGATGGGGTCCCACAGCAGGGTGCATAAATTAGTGTCAAAAATCCTCCTCCATCTATAGATCTGGACAATGTGTGCTCATTATCATTTATTTAAATACTTTCACTCTTGTTTTATGGGTGACCAGTAGTTTAGTGATATCACTTCAAACTTGTGTATGATTTTCCTAAAACCAATTATCATTAAAAAAATAGCTTCAGATGCCATAGACTGAGAAGAAAGCAGATATAAATACTAAGAGGTGAGGAACCTTAGTTTAAAAAGTGCACATCATCTCAAGTTCAAACTATAAGGTGTCATTTTCTAGTAGTGAGTTATCCAAGGCTGCTAGGTCATTCAGATTCTGCATATTTTTGTAGTAATAGCATTACTGTGCAATTGCTTTATTCTGGGGAAAAAATAAATTACTGGGCCAAAATCTCTGCTAAAAAGATCTATTATGATTTTGCTTATTTGAAGTTGAAACCTGACCATGTAAATACCTGGATTTTATTACAAAAAGAGACTTGTTCAACACTTTTTTGTTTGTGGGTTTTTTCCTAGCGGTTTGCCAGATACATGGCACCAAGGAGTAAAATCTGATTTTATTTTTTCCTCATGAAAAAGAAATGGGGAAACTTTGAAAAATATTTCTGTTGGTTACTTTTTTAGAGATAGATAATATAGTAAAGATAGTGGAAAAATAAAGAATATGGTGAAGTGTACTATGCTGACCTATTTAGTCCATTTCATTTCACTGGGATAATCCTGGATTATGCTCAGTAATTCTCCTAACACTATTTACAAGAAACTGTGGTCTTTTTTGCATTTTCCTGAAGTGGTTTGGAAGTAACAAAAGCATTTTAATAGTGATGGATAGTCTAGAGTTTGAGAAGTATTCATGCTTGGAGTAATAATTGACAAAAGAATTGACTTTTCAGAATTGGGGAAAAAAAATATGTTTTCAAGGTGAAATGGTCCAGAGAATGGAAAATACTGTGAAAATTGTTCAGGTGGAGGCAAGAGGGCTTGCAGTCTTCCCCCAGTGCTTTTTTTGTATCCTGGAATAAGCACCTTTACCTCTTGCAACCATGGTAGCCCTCTTGTCTGATTTGAGTGATTAAAAGGCTTGTTTGCACTAGATTGCAGATCAGTTCTCCCTTCCTTGTACCTGCTTTGATAGCACTGGAGTAAAAGAACTGCTATGTGAGACGTTTGTTTCCCGTTTATGACTGTTTCTACTTTCCTCCTCAGTAAGGAAAAGACCCATGGTTTTGTTAATAGAAACATGCTTTAATATTAAATTAATATTGAATTAAGTTTTTGTTCATGTCCATGACAAATTTTTTTTAGGGTTCTCTAAACTCTTCCCAAGTTGTGCTTGAGGAAACAACCAACCAAAAAAATGTATGTATATATACTTGCGTTTTCTATAATTTTGAGTCAAGGTAGTAACTTTTGAGGTTGACCAGTTAAATATTAGAACTACCATGCTATTGTACCAGTGCATAATGGCACTGGCTCCTGCTGCACATTGAGACTATGCATTTTTGGGTAAAGAGGACACTGACATTCTGATTTCCAATTCTGCTGTCAGTATTAATGAATTTTCAATATGCTACTGAAAGGTCTAGGAAAGTGGGAAGGCAGAAACTGGCAGGTAAATGTGATGAATTTATTTTTGCCTTGCTGTTGGATAAAGGACAGATGGAAAAGTCAGAGCCTGCCAAACAGAGCTTCCTGGCAAGAAGAACTGCTCTACCTCAGACCTTTGGAAAAAACACTCAGTATGACTAGATGCGATACAAGAATCTCTCTCATTGCATCTGGGAAATCGTTTGCAGCCTGTTGCTATCAGTGTTGGAATGTTAGTGTCTCTGCAACTGATTTGCATCCAGGGCCAAGGCACATTAACTAAGATTTTCTATCACTGATAGATCTCTGTGTCATCCTTTCCTGTTCCAAGTCTGGTGATTACATAGGATTACAGTGGATTTTGTCCTTTTATAATTCAATTTTTTTGAATTATGTTTTTCCATTTCCATGGTACCTATGTGTTCTAGATGAACCTGGACTCCCCACATTCTGCTGGACTGTGGATGAAGACCTTGCAAAGAGCTTTGTGACAACCACACAAACTGCATTGCAAATTGATACTTTCAAAAAGTTCAAAACAAGCTCACTCTTTTTAAAAAATTATTTCATTTTAGTCTTAAAAATTACTCTTGTTAATCTTACAGTTTTAAGAGCTTTACATTTTAAAAGATTTTTGTGGGCTCAAGTGGTGCAAGAGCAGTGAGATCTTATGGCTGGTGAAGTAACTGTTATTTCAGATTTCTCCACTTTATTTGAAGGAACTGGCTGGAGGAGTTAAGTTACTCTTATAAGTCATTCTCTACAGGAAATTAAGCAGGAAAAAGCACCCCACTGTGAAAATAGTAATGCACTGTGAGCCAATGTTGAAGTGCAGTAAATAGGAAAAATGTGTTGTGGCACTACTGCACGCTTATAGTTTGACCTGTGTATTGACTCCATTTATTAATGCCACATAATAAATCTTCTTGCACAGTTCTGAATAAATAGCACCAGCAATCTGCCAAGGTAGTACTGAGCATGAGTATTAGTTGTCATCTGAGGTTCTTTTATATATTGGCAATAATTTTTACCAGGTGATGTAATTTTTTTCTGACCATACAAGTGTAGTGGATTAATAAACTAAAAGCCCGTATGGTTTCTCAAAGAGGGGAACAGATTTATGGATACAAGGTATTTTATTTCTAGTTTGTGGTTCATATGTGATGAAGAAATGGTCTTTTGTATCCTTTATATATCTTTCCAGCTTGAGAAATTTTTAATTCTTGGAGTAGTTAAGCAGTTAGCTTGGCTTTGGAGAGCATTGTCCTAATTCTACAAAGATTGGATAGACTTAATGTTTTCTTCCAGGTATGTTTTAGAATGCAGAAATTAAAAAGTAACATCATTTAGATTAGACTTGAGTAGCTGCCTTTTCTGTGTGATGCAGCACAACAGGTGAGTTCAGCTTGTCAAGTTGTGATAACTGTTCTTGGCTGTCTGGGGTCTGCTGGGGAGCCTTCATCTTATCAGATGGAGGGATGGGCTTCCTCCCTCTTTTGACAGATGGGGAATCAGATGATCTTCCAGAGATAGTGTAAAGATGTGATTTTAATTCTGCACCTATCTTCCCTACAAAGTGACTCCTCCAGACAATGGTGAAGTGAAAAAACAGACTAAGTATTGAACCTTTGATTTTTCTGTAATTTCCCTAAAGTCACTTATTTGGTAGTTTGTCTTCATCTGTAGTAATCATGGAGGCCTGCAGTTGTTTCCTTTTTGTGTTTTTATTTTAGATATAATTACAAATATAGTTTTGTTGGAAGGTTGCTTGAAGCTATTGCAGGTGGTGTTTGTGATACCCTGCTGCTTAGGGAGAAGCTGAAATACTCATCTGCTACCAATTGCATCCTTTACCTGAGGTGATCATTCAGGCCACTTGAATTAGAACTTGAATACTAATAAAACCAAAAGAGAAGAAGCTTCAACTTTCAGATGTTGTTCCTACTTTCACACATCTTGCTTTTTGCAAGAGTGCTCCTCAATGTCTGGGTGTTTAAGTTTGAGGGAGCTGAATCAGGAAGCTGGTTTGCTTGGGAGAACGTACCTCTGTTGTTCATGCTGCATAACTGTAAGGTTTTTTTGGCTAGCAGTGTGACTCCTATAAAAGAGCTGTGCTTTCCAATGCCAGTTCTGGTTCTGGAAGCTCTGTAATGAGATGTCTCTTAAAAGTAGTTAGGTAACGAGACAGAATCCCTCAGCACTTTCCAGTTTCTCATCCCTGGAAGGGAAAAGTTGAAGTCAGTTATTTTAAATTCACTCTGATTTATTTATATGCTGAATCCATTTTCTTGGTGAGGACACATTGCATTCTGGCGTTGCTACCTCACATATGGCTCAAGAGGCTCAGATCAGGTTTCTGAACATGGAATTGATCCCATTCTCTGGCTATTTCAGCATCCCTTCCATCATCCCAGACTCTATCAGACCAATGCCAGGTTTCCACTGCACTAAAACTTAGAAGAGTCTAATAATATTAACCCTACCTCCCAGCTTTCTGCATTAAGCATATTGAGCAGTGCTTTTGTATCTTGTTTGTAGAAAATAAGAGACAGGGAGTGTAATTACATATTTTTAGATGGTAATACTTAATGTTTACAAGAGGATTTAGGGGTTTATTTAAGAATAAATTTAAATCATGTTAACTTACTTTCTTCACAGAGTCAGTTCCTACTGAAATAACATTAACAGGATATTATTTTGGTAACAAGTAAGGAGTGCATTCCCAAGCCTCTTCTCCCCTTTATTATACTAATTTGTGTTTAAGCTAGCAGTAAAGTAACAGTAAAGCTTGCAAACTTGGTATCAAGGGATCATTGTGGTTCTCTACAGAATTCTGATCCTATTTTCCTGTAATGGAGCTGAGCATTTGCTCCCCAAAAGAGAAGTGCTAAGATAAATGTTCTCATTTTCACTACTGCTGTTTCACTGTAATAAATGTTTATGAAAACTGTATAGCTGATTATTCAGACAAATACAAATTATAGACAAAGATAATGGTTGGCTTTTATGGAAAAAATGCGCCTTTGAAATCACATAGTGTGAAAAATAATTCACAAAATTGTAACAGATAGAAGGAGAGGAACTCCTGAAAATTCCTATGCTGGAAGATGTCTCTCTGCTAGGTCTCTGTTTTGGAAATGCAAAGCTCCAATGGGTACCAATGAAGATGGATACCTGTGCTAGGAAAACTCACAGAAAGCAGTTTTGGTTGTCTCCTTGCTGGTTTCTCCTGAGATACCAAATATGCACGTAACAGAAGTGGGACCTGAAGGATTTGAAAGTTTCTCAAGTTTCTAATTTCAATCACTTTTACTATCAGGGAGATAGAACTCCTCTTGCTCCACAGCTGTCAATAAAAAAGGTTTTAATTTTCATCTGTACTATTCCACTGACATAAAAATATGATTTAAGTATAGTATTGAAACCCATGGTGAATTTATACTTGTCACTGCTTTTTGTCTTAGTCATCAACGTGTTTCTTTAGCTACTTCAAAAGGGCACCACTAAAAACTGATGCTATTATTTTTCACTTAAATATGACCCTTGTTCTGAAGCATGACTGCTTGTCACAATCTGGGCTTCTCAGTGTCTGTAACTGAAAGCTAAAGCTTTGTTTTCTGAGAAATTTTATGCAACTGAAGTCAGATACTGGGAATTTGGATTCTCATGTTATCCCTCATGGCTGCTCCCTTTGTCATCAGGTCTGTATCTTTGGGTTTGGTGGCCCTTTTGAAAATGCCAGACCATTTTAGGATGCTTATCATACCATGGCCATGGGAGTGGAGTTTGCCTCTGGGTAGTTTGGTCTTTGTGGCTGCGCAGCTGTTGTTACAAGGATGGTGGTACTTTCCTTTTTGAAATCACAGTCAGCTCCCAGACAGTCACATTTAAATAAAGTCTCCATCTTGATCTCACTGTGGTTAACAGGAGTGTTTCTCTTTGATTGTAACATCTTTTGTTCAGACTGTAAGCTTTTAAGATGGTAGAAGTATAAAAGGATCTAATAGTTCGTTTTAGGATTGACTGAGATTATATGAGTTGTTCAGTATTTAGTCAAGTCGCTAAAGAGGTGCTTATGAATCGCAATGGTGCAGCACATTTGGGAAACTCTCATGCCACTGAAGTTTAAGGAGTTAAGTGTAAGAATGATGAACTCTGACACAGAATTGAGTCATGAACATCTTACCTTTCCTAGTGCACTTGTCACACAAATATGATACTTGCCACTTCCTGATTTAATCATTTGGGATCAGAATTCTCCAGGTTTTCCTTAGTATGGCTTTCTATAAAGTATGTCGGTTATCACTGGTTCTCTTATTATTGTGCCTTACAACGCTGACTGTTGGTACTAAAACTTGCATTTCTGTTTTTTGATTTTAGAAGAATCTCAGTTTATATTGCAAGTGTTAAGATTTTTGGCTTGGGTGGTAACAGTGAAAATTTTGGTGATATGAATCCTAAAGATTCAAGACCTGAAGGCAATGGAGGTGAGGCTATTAAAAACAAAATAAATATAAACACCACTGCAAAATTACCAACAAACCCCTAGGGAAAAAAACCCCTGCCTTTGTGGATTTGAAACCATACTTGTTTAACCCAAACTTGGGGTTTTTCTTGTAGAGTTGTGAATAGTCAGAACTATTCACAGATATCAGACATGGAACTACAAAAGCTATATTTTCTCCATATGACAGAGATTTGGGATGGCTCAGAAGAGCTACTAGGGGGAGGGAAAAATTACCCAAGTGCAGCTACTGCAGTTAGCTTCAGGTTGAGTAGGAAAAAAAGGGGTTGCCTGGCTATCTGTGAGGTATTTGTATAATAGCACATCTACAGCTGAGGGTGCGTGAACAGGGAGGGCTTGACAGAGTGCATGTTTACTGCTGGTGATGTGTAAAACCAAGGGTACTTGCAGTGCCAGGTATTGTTTTAACAACTTGATCAAAATGGTTGTATTTACCTTCTGTGAAAAATAACTAAAACTGCCAAAGATGATGATGTGTATTTAACTATATGAGGAAGTGATGGCTTTTACTATGCAGATCCTCTGAATAAAAGGGGCCAAGTGAGGTTTTATGACCTGCACTGTAGCATAGACTCAGTGCCTTTTTAAGCATTTGATGTAAAATAAGATTAAATTAAAAGTATGAGAAGGACGTCCCTCAAGAAATAGATTAAGAGGTAAAACTCTCAAGTGAGAATGAGTTAAAAATTGTGGGCTTGTTTTTTCTTGAGAGTTATTGAAAATGAATTATTTGGTTTACTTGCTAAAATAGTAGAGGATGCTGTAAGACTTCTAAATTCTTTCTTACCAGCTCATAGGCTGTGGCTGAAATCAGCACTAAACTCACCCTGAAGCAACATTCGACTCCTAAAGCTCAGATAGTTGAATTGACAGCTGCCACCCAGAAGAATTTTCAGTTGAGCTTTTAAATCTGCAATGTTTACAAGAATTTGTACATTTTAGTCTTACATAATTTATACCATTCCCCAAGTGCGTTGACCCATAAAGATCTTTCCTTAGTGTTGGACAAGTAATTTAGTGCTAAACAAGTTAGTGAAAACAGTTCAAAAGCAATAGCAACAGCATGCCTTCATATACATGATGCCTGTGTTGTATGTGTCATGTGAAGTTATTGCTGGGAGCTGCAGCAGAAGAGGAAGAACACAGCTGTGTTCAGTGTGTTCCTTATGCAGTGCTGAATGCATGGCATGGAGGGTAGGAGCCTGTGCTGATGCAGGAGCTGACCTTATTACAGGAGAAAATAGTTTTAAAAATGTATGAATCTTTCTAATGCTTCTTGTGGGAGAGCATGAGGAAAAACTTAGTTGTGCCTGGAACATGATAGTCCATTTACTTTCATCATTCTTGGCCTGGCTTTTTTGTTGTTTTACTTTTGTTGAATAGTGATGCAAGTCTCTGCGTTTCAGTGGTGATTTAATTTTGGCAAAGGAATTGTGTGGATGCAAGGCACACCCATTATTAATATTTAAATGTTTCTGTTACAGTGCCATTTCGGTAAGTGGGAGGTGAGGATACATCTGTCCTCTGCATAAAGGAAACCAAGTGCATAGGAGTGTGTAGACAAATGGAGAAAAAGATGATTTGAGAACTAGGATGATTTGGCAAACTGTTGATACAAATCACTCTTAATGGAAATCCAGATTTTAGACTGTGGCATTGCTCTTGAATGGAAAGAAAAGTAGATACTTAGTAAAATTTTAATTTTGTAACTTAAAGTTCCTGTATATTCTGACATCAGATCGTCTCTTATCTGTAAATGCTGTTGATACTTATTATCATAGGAACTAACCATTGCAGAGATAAATAGCTTGCATTAACACCCTAATTCATATACACACCATGTGGAATGCCATTACCTATTTCATTTGTAACTTTGTCTCTCACAAGAGGTGGTATGACACGCTAGGGCTGCTCAGATGAAATGGAAGTTGTTCGTCCTTTCCCCTGCGGCTCACTGGGGTGCATCCATCAGGAGCTGACAGACGATGTGCCCCAAGGATGCCCTGGCTCTGCTGGCCCAGCCCATCCCTCCTGGGCTCCTGCCCCCATGACTGCACAGCAGGGCCAGTCTGCAGCTCCTTGTCCCCTGCACCAGGTGCTGCTGCCTCCAGCTGTGCCCTGACTGGAGGAAACCTAGAAAGAATGCCAACAAGACTTTTATTTTTTCTGGGAGCCAGTTCAGCTGCAGCCCTGTTGGACAGCCAAGGACATACACAGAAATGCTGCAACACTCACCTAGATTTCTCTTCATTTTGCTCAAGGTGTTGTTCAATTGGTCCCTGTCCCTTCTTATGCCTGTTCCTGGAACCAAGATAAACTATTTCTCCTTCTTGGACTACTTCAAGCAGAACATGTTACCATTAGTTTTAATTTCTTCTGCCAGGTGCTGTCTGTGTTACAGCTGCAGTGAGACAAAGTAACTTTAACCTTTTACTCTGTCTTGCCTGGTTTGTTGACCCCCTCACTCCAGGTACCAGGTAGGGCTGCTGCCTTTCCCTCTCTTCTCCTTGAGCTGGAGATGGGACTTGCCTGGCTTGTGGGTGAGCTGTGCTGCAGAGACTGTGTATCAGCACAGTGCTAGTTAAGGCTCTGAGGGTGAGAACCAGAGGGAGCAATGGCAGGAGCCTTCCCTTAATGAAGGCTGTTTTCATGGCTACAAGGCAAAAAAAAAAAAAATAGTATTTTCAAAAGCTTTGAAAGGGAAAAACTGACTTTGGAGGAGATTTTACTTTGGTAAAAAGAGCAGGCCCGAATCTCTTATTGGACTAATTTAATATTTTTCCCCTCAATTTTAAGTTACAAGACTAAATCACTAGCCCTGCCTTGGAATAGGAATTTGTTGTATGAAAGTTGCAAATCCAGATAAAAATTTCACCAAATCTTTATGGATAGGTCTGACTAAATATCTGAGTGTATTTTTAAAACAAACTATGTAAATGTTAATAATACTTGTTAAAATTTAACTTCAGGATTTAAAGGGCTTGTCTGCACACACTTTCAGGGTTCCCTGGGTGGAGGGGCTGGCTCCAGAAAAATATTTATTTCCATTCATCTTAATCTGCTGTTATCTAGTTTGTCTGAACAATCAGTTAAAACTGCAATAATACATGGTGAATTTTAAATTTTGAAGAGTTGTAGCAAGGCTCTCAGAATGGAAATCGTGGCTTGTACTAGGAGCTAGCTCAGACAAATTGTACATGACTCTGAGGCAGCCTTGTAGGAACCTCCGGTATGAATGGGGATGGGTGTGTGGCTGAGCTGCAGCTTTTTGTCTCTGTTACTTCCCAAACCAGTTGATTTATTTATTTTATTTTTTTTTTCTGTTCACAGGTCTTGCACTATAGTTACTAGAGTGATAAAATCCTATGCTAAAATTAGGATTGGAAGGAGAGGGTCCTTGAAAAGAGGGGCTTTGCTATTTCATTGTGGAATTGCATTTCTCTTCTATAACCCCATTGCATAACGACCATAATCTTCCTTTAAGCTTTTCTCAGAGGGAGACTTGAGTTTAAAACAGTTTTTGCACAAGTGTGGCCTAAAAATGAAAAAGGAAAAGTTTTCAATAGGTGCTTATTTCTATATTTTTGAGTACTTCGTACTGTGGAAGACAGTCACTACCACAGTGCCAACAAACTAGCAAAGAAATGGAATAAAATATGTTATCTTTTTCCTGTCCTTTTTCTTCTCACTTTCTATTGCCTCACTTAACTGTGTGAAGACAGAGAAGTGAAACACAGTTCATGCTGTACTGCACACACAAGGCCAATGAATCTGTGGGGGCAGAGGCAACCAAGTTCACCATCCGAGCACGCTGGCACCCTGCTTATGTGGTGCTTACAGGCATCAACATCCTCAGTGACTGCTGGAAAGTGACAGGAATAGCTCTGGTCCCTTTGTTGTTATGCTGTTTCATATTAAAACACTCAGTTTTAACCACCTGTTTATTTTGGTGTGTTCAATGCAAGTTGGAGGTTTTCCAGTGTACTCACAAAATACTGTTGAGAACATTTAATGTCTCCACTCCTCTGTTGTACTGGTGGTTTCCTAAATATGTAGTGCTGAGGACCCATGGGCATATTACTGATTTTCATTTATCATCACCTTATTTTTGTTTTAAATTTCATATTTGTGTTTTATTTTTGAGGGATTTATTTTGAAAGTGGGTGTGTTTGTATATTTATCATGTTTCTTTCTGAAGACGTCTAAGTAAGCCACTTTGAACAGGGCATGAGCTTCAATTTGTTATTGGTAACCATGACTCATCTGTGTTATTTTTAACACTGTAAGCATGAATTTATTTTTTCTTAAGCTGTTCTGATTATTTTTCCTACAGTTCAGTTTTTTGGTCTTTTTGTCGACTATAAATCAATCTGGAAACCTAGGTTATGTCTGTAACACAGCAAACTACCTAGAAGTGAATATTTTCACAATCACTATTGTGTTGTAACTGGAGCTGTTAATGTCGGGTGACATTCTTGCCCCTTATTAGTCAGTAGGCTTTGTGCAGCTGTTCTGGATGGCATTTAGGGAGACAAGATCCATCACACTTACAGTGCCTGTAGAGTCCTTGACAATGAGGAATGTCCCTGCTGTAGGCTGTATGATTTTTTTAAAAAAGAAAAGTATCCTTGAAAATCATAGACATAATTATGCTTGCAAACACATCCAGCATCCTGCTGATTTGGTTCATCCAGTCCAATGAAGACATAAAGGAAAAAATTAAATACAGACTTGGGTTTTTTTTTATAACCTCCCCAAGAACATTGTCTGAGCCAATCTTAAGAAATTTTTTCCCTCATGAATAATTGTATTTTCACAGAAGCCAGGAGTTCTGCTGTGACTGCCATTTTAAGTAATACTTTGCAAAATCCTGGTTTCCTTAATAACCTCCTTCTCCCTCCATGACAATCTCATGCATGTATCCCTCAGAGATACTGGAGGCAATTCTCAGCATTCTGTGACTAGTCCAAAGAATCTGATCTGCCTGGGAGACTGGTCTCTGATCCAGCTTTAAGCTTTGTAATGTTAATAAATACTGTATGTTTTGCTTTTTTTTGTATAGGTGGACAATCTCATAAGCTGTTAGTTTATAAAATCTTTGCCTCTGCAAAGACAGTGGTTCCAGGCCCATCTGTTAGGTAATTATTTACCTTTTGATTGTTAATATTCAGAAATCTTTACTTGTCTGGTCATAAAAATAGTGTTCAAAATACAGCTTCTAGCACAAGTGTCCTGTACTTTTGCTTGCAAGATCTTGTCCTGCTGACTGGTTTTGAAGTCATGGACTGCTGCTTGCAGCATCTTCCCCAATTATTCCTTGTTCAGATTTGTCTGCACAATTCTGGATCTAGTATTTTTTTAATGAGACTGACAGAAAATTGATATTCTTCATAGTAATTTATAGATGAGAAATATATAGTCCCATTCTGGTATGGGGACAGTTTCAGAGGTTCTGTGTTGGGTCTTTGCTGGATCATGTGTCTCTGTGGCTCATGGAGCACCTTTGCTGAAGATAAGTTTCATTCCTATCTTCTTCATTGTTATTAGCAGAAAATATTGCCTATTTTCAAGGGGATCATTTGTTCAGGTTTACTGTTTATTTGTAGCTGTACCTTATATGAAAGAGCAGAATTTTCATGAGGTTGGATTTGCTGCAGCAAGTGTAAAAGAATCCTGATGTGTAGAACAAGCTGGTTGTTGACAAAATCCTATGAAATTGTAAATAAATTTCTCTTCACCCCAAGTTGTAGGTGCGCTGCTACCAGACTACTGTAAAATCAAGTATTTCATATCCTGTCAGCATCTTGTGACTAGGCAGACTTTGTATCTTATTTCGTTACAGTAATTTCAGACAGTAATTAATTTGATCCTTTCATTTCAGGCAGTAACTATTTCAGGTTTACAAGCACAGCTTTGGACCCTTAGCTTTTGGAGAATAAAAAAGCTCCTTCTTTTAAAGGACTGGGACACTTAGGGACACTCTTAAGTGCCATCTGACCTTGCTTTTAGTAAAGTAGTGTGGATAATACAGCACTTCAGTGCTCAGTGGTTGACCTGTGTGACCAGGTGCCATAAACTGACCTCCTTTACACCCTTCCATATTTCCTCTGGCTGGGCTGGCCGTGGCTTTGCTTGCAAGCTGCAAGACGACTGGCTTGGCCTGACAAACTGTTTGGAGTGTTTCTTATATGCATCATTGCATGTGTAAGACAAGACTTTGATTTGTCCTTGATACTGTGGTGACATACAAGAGAAGAGAGATAAACCAGGCCTGCCTTGTGCTGTTAGCCTTCCTGGAGCTTTGCTCTTGGTTTCAGGAGGGTGGTTCTGGCTCCACCACAGTGGGTAACTTTGTCCATCCATCTGTAGTAGGGATGTGTTTCCTTCCTATTTGAATGAGAGCACTGTAAGTGAGAAGGCAAATCTCCCCTGTGGCTGAGCACATGATTCAGTTTCCTTTTGCATGACGGCTGCTGTGGGCTCTTCTGGGAGCCCCTTTTGTCCTCGGTGGTCATTGCTGTCCCCTGGTCTCCTTTCCTTGTGTGTCAGGAGCGCTCCTTGACCTGGTGCTTGGCTGGTTCCTGTCAGGGGGAGCTAACCAAGGCTCGTGGGGTTCATTTCCTAGCATATGACTTCTGCTTTTAGGATGTCAAATCCCTGTGTATAAAAGCACTGTTAATTCTATATTGCAATAATTAAAAAAAGCTATTAGAACAACGTCCATTTATAGTCCAGTAATATTTTCAAAGACTAAAAATATATCCTAACTTGGATGGAGAGTGAAATTTTGTTCTGGCAACCCCAGTGCTGGTAATCAAACCCTCTGCCTGAGACAGGCAGGTGGCATGTCACTCAGCCTGCCTCACTTACTGTCATCCTTCTGTTGGCCTATGTTCCCTGTCTTGGCATTCATTAGACTTCTTCAGGTTATATTTCACAATAAGTCAAGTCTGGTTATAAGTTCTAAATCCTGCGATCCTTTCATCTTTAAATGAAAGAAAATAAGAACGACTGCACAATTGCTACTCCTTAGCTTTTTCTGTAAATAATTAAATATTGGAAATATTAGATTTAAATAAAAGATGTGTTAAATCCATCATTTAGCTGTGACTTTACATGTGGTTACTTTGTTTATTTTCAGGGAATGTTTTGGCATGTTCAGAGCTTTGTATTGACTTTACTTTTTAAAATCCTTCTTCACCTTGTTTGACTTCAGTGACTGCGCTGAAACAACTAACTGCACGTCCCTTCCTTCCTTGCTTTTGTTGCTCTCTGTGGTTGTTCCAGTGGCTTTTCTTTGAATGGAGCCCCCCTTGTCCTTATTTTCCTTACTCCTTGGGGACTGTAATGGCTCCTTACTGCCTATTCAGGATTTCTGGGCATTGAGATTTATCCTAGTGATATCTGCTGTAGTGAAGATATTTGGAATGCCCAGTTGT
>PYHW01010164.1:5957246-5971620 GCA_013186435.1 Turdus rufiventris
TTTTTTTTTTTTTTTTCCTCCCCTGTGTGTGTCACTGTTGAGAACACTTACCAGCCATGTGACTCTTCTCTCAAGCTCTCATTCACAGACTACGGAGTGGTTCTGGGAACTTGCCTTTCTTTCTGTGCATGCAGCATAAGCTTTCCTCCTGAGTCCTGTACTGACTGCCACAGGATCCAGCTTTATAACTCTCCACATGCTAAGCTTAATCAATCTTTCAACATTCATTTTTACTGAGATCATTATCTCTGTATGTTGCTGACCTGGAATCCTCTGCTTGCACTATTTTGTGTATTAGCTTCTTGTCTTTATCTGCAGTACCACTCACAGCTCTCTCTGCCATATCATTTCTCATTCCTCAAATTTTCATGTTCTTCAGACATCACCGTTTTCAAAACTCCCTTTGCCCATGGTTCTTGTGTTTTGTTCTTTATCAGCTGCTGTTTATGCATGGCAATGAATTCTCAGAATTCTTTTTATCTCCTTTGGAACCTTAACATCTCTATCTGTGATGGCACTTTCTTACCTATTAGACAGCATGGAGCTGCTGTTCACAGGAAGTTATCAGAGGTCCATGAGGGAGTTGAGGTGTCCCAAACTCCCAGGGATCAGAAGAGCAAAGGTGTCCCAGCTCCTTGAGTCCTGCCTTAGCACCTTGCACAGCAGAGTAAAATACCTGACTGTGGTGGTGTGGTTAGATGGGAAAGTGCATTTAGGTGATTTAAATAGTAATTAAATGTAAATTTAATAGTAATAATAAATTTAATGAAGAAGCAGGTACCTGCCCTCATATCATCCTGCAGCCCCACTTGTTCAATAACTTTTAGTACCATCTCAGGACTGATAAATTTTGCATGATCACAACGGATGTTTCAAATGGTATTGTATCTTCTTAATCACTGCAGCCCTGAGTATGGGAAGGAAATGGTTAATTGAATAAAATATGCCATTTTAATTGTCTATTTATGTGTGGAAATTCACTTTCTGTGTGGTAATTATTACAGGATAATTTGTATCTGATTAATTAGCACTATTATTCCTTTTTCTATTCGAGTTTACAGCTCTCACACTAATTTAATCATATCAGCATAGCCACACAGAGAAATTATGTGGTTGGCCTCTTTTACTAGCATAGGTGGGTTGTTCATTAAGTACAGAAAATTTGTGATCCTATAGAACTTTCACAGCTTTCTGTAAAGTTAAAGGCAGAAATACATTTTGATACAGACTGTGAATATAAACTGCAAGTCTGCCTTGAATGGGGACATGGAGAAATTGGATAAATGTTCAGCAAAGTTGCATGCTCTCTGAAATCTAGAATAAGAGTTTAAGATGGGAAAGATAATTTGTTGATCAGAGCCACCTGCCTGCCCAGGTAGACTTCCCTCCCTGGCATGCTGTTTCCAGTTGCTTTCCATTGCTTTTCCAGATGGTTGTACAGCTGTATATGCTGTATAGAAACTCCATGTTCAGTATTGCAACCCTGTATGTGAAAAGCAGTCACATGCCAGTCTCTAAGAATTTTCCTCTTTTTCTACTAAAGATCATTTTGCACATCTCAGTATGACAGTTCAGTCAACTGACTTCTCTTTACATGAATGAAAAAAATGCTTTGCTGATAGGTCTTTATGAAATGGATTAAGACTGTCGGTACTCCTAGTGAAACAATATGCTCAAATCTGTTCAACTCTGTGGAAGTATTTACTTTAGGTTTGTATGATAATCAAGAAAAGCAGTCAATGAAATTTTCAAATCATTGTACACTCATGTTAAAAATAAAATATCTTCTTTGGGTCAAGTCTTTAGATTGAATTGGCTGGGATACTTTTTTTATTTTCTGGAAATCTGATAGTGGTTACAAACCATGTGTGTGTTCTTTGTCTTCCTACAACACAGAAAACATCCTAGTGCTTATTTTTACATTTCTTTGTTGTAGAAGAGAATCTTTCATTGTTCATGAAATTGAAGGGAGAACAATGGCTGAGTGTGTTGGTGGAGATGAATGAGGAGCAGTATCATATATGTCCATGGTAAACATCAGCTGGTGAGATTTTTTTTTTTAATGCTCAATGATTTGATTCTTGTTCCTGTTTTCTGACATCACATGCAAACCAAATTACTCTCCTTTAATATATCAAAGAATTAGAAGATCAGAGGAGGTAGAGAGATCTAATGATTTAGCCAAACCTAGCAGCACAGATCTCTGCTCGCCTCTCCCCTTTTCAAGCTCTCTTGAGTCTGTTAGTGGGTATATTCCTGTACTTTGTATGCTACTTCAAAGTCCCAGAGTCTTAGCTGACACTGAGGGGATGGCCCTGAGGACTGTGGTGTTCAGAGGCTGGGTGTGTCCCATGGAAACATTGCTGCTCTCCCTCCAGTTCTGCTCTGTGGCAGTCAGGAGTCATGCAAGCAGAGGCCTCAGAGGCTGGCTGAAGAGTTTGCAAAGGGAATGCTATTCTGAGTCTTTTCTTCTTTCAGGACCCTTACATGAATTTCTTGGAATATATCCCACTGCATTTTCTCCAAGGGAGAATATAAAAAGCAAAGCAGAAGGACTTGATCAAAGGACAGAAATCTATGCAAAATCAGCATAGATTTCCACTGCCTACTGGGGGTTTGGGGAAAATGCCTGCAGTTTTCTTGGTGCAGTGATGCAGTACACACAGTAAGCTGCTGCGACCTGAGTTTGCAGTGGATTGATGAAATAGGCTTTAGTCTCATAAGCCTTTGTTGTTTAGGTCGACATCCAATGAGGGATTTCTGTTAAAACTTGGTTCACCATTTCAAAATATATAGGCTGTCATATGGTGATGTAGAAACCCATTTTTAATTTGCATCATAGCTTCATTGATTGCTTATGAAAAACCCCCAAACAACCAAAACCAACCACAAAATGTTATGATCTGATTGAAAGCTTTCCGTGCCCAAATTAAGGTGTGAACAAGATCACATTCTGAAATTAATAATACTGATTTTATTTAACAGTAGATGTGAGGGAGAGAGAGGGAAATAGGAAATGGGGGGGGNGGGGTGGTGAGGAGAGAGAGAGCAAGACAGATTAGGCACAAGGTGGGTACCACCCATGGATCCAGTGCCATCCATTGGTCCTTCTTCACCCTGATGATGGAGGTCCCCAGGTAATTCAAAACTTACTGATACGTTTTAGAAAACATAGTTAATGCTCTTTGGCTACATGTTTCTCTTATTCTATTGACTAATCTTAATTAGTCTCTTGCTCAGTGTTTCTCTTCTTTTGAGTTGGTGGATTGTGAGTTGGTCGTTGTAATTTCCCACTGCTGGAATTGCCTTTTACCCAGTCTGAGCTGACTTCAGCACTGTTGCTGAGCTGGCTTTCCTTGTGACCCATAAATTCTGCCATTATCAGGGATACTTTCTTCTCTCCAGCTTTGTTTACCTACCCCTAGCCCTGAGATAACACTTGGACAATAATACCACCTTTCTTATCTCAAGTTCCTGTCACTGTGGCATCACTTACCATCCAAGTTTCAGGTATCCACAGAGGAATATTGTGGGGGATTCAGTGGTGTTTGGTGGTTGCAGCTGCCATCTGTCCCATCACTTGGGGTGATCTTTATTTGACTGATGATAGGCGTATGAGCAGTTGCTTCTTCACATTGTTTGCCACAGTGGGATTTTTTTTCTGGATACTTACCAGGATGTGCTAACCACACCTCCTTCCACCAGGTGCGGACTTGGCACTCTGTGTTTATCTCACGCCAAAATCTTTGCATGGCCTAAACAGTTCTTGAGGCAGACGGTTGTGATGTTGAAGTCCTTACACCAAGTGCACAAACTTTTTTTTTAAATTAGTTTAAATTCTGGTTGGAGGGGTAATTTGACATGGGGTGATGCAGCCACAAGTCAAGGAGTGCTACAATAAATTTTGCAGTAAAAGGTATTGTCTACTGAGTTTTCTGTTGGACTATGTACAGGCTGCATGTGTCTTGGTAGGTGGATGTGCATTTTCACATGGGCCTTCTCTCTTATTTAGAAGGAAGAAGTCAAATAATACTGAAAATTGAATCAAATTGGAAAGTGATTATTTTCATTATGGCTTTCCAGTACTGCTAGTTGCCAGCTGTGCAGTTCTACTTCGTTGGGCTCTTTGTAATAGTTAAGTATGTGTCCTGCTATGGGGCTTAGGGGAGAGGTCTGCACAAAAGAAAATACTGTAGAAGGTCACTGAGCTCCAGGAGTTTTGTTCACAGGATATTGTGCTAATTCAGTACTTACCCAGGAGTGACTCTGGGCACAAAAGAACAAGACATGGAGTTCTGCAGTGCTCCAGAGGACAAGAGTGTTTTCTTATGTCACTTTGGTTAATCTGAATTGTTTAATGATGTTTTTTAAATGCCTAAATAAGAAAGTTGGATGCTCTATCGAGGTTTGTTTTTTTTCCTTCTGATGTGGACCAGACTTGTAGGTAACTACTACTGATTCATATTATCTCCTGGTGTATCTCCAGTGATCTGCTTATATTTCTTGTTGATTTCTTGTCTAATTCTTCAACTATCAACTTTGAGCAGCTGGGACCCTTGTTTCATTTATGATTCTAAATCTTTTGGAACACTCTTTGCTGGAACTGGAAGACACTAGAGAAAATTATTTTTGAACTTAATTTCATGTCTCTCTTCTGATTAGTTTTGAAGTAGGTACTTGACTATGCCAAAGGGCTGAGATTCCATGAATTTTGAAGCCAACCCTGGGGGTTCCTCTTGGTTTTGATGTCTGTGCACACACTGAGATATAGCAATATTTCTTCCATACAGTTGTGGAAATTCTTAATTTACATTCCCGCAAATAATACCAGAAATATAGCTCTTGTTCCAGTAGTTTAAGTTTTACATATTATCCTCTGCATGGGATGGTAAAGCAAGGCAGGCCTGTAGTTTTAATTCAGTATTTCAGGTGCAGGACAGATGAATTCTTCATCCTGCTTCAAGCAGATAGAAGTAGTGGCAGGAAATGGTCCAAGTGAAAATTTGAGTGTAGTTTCCTATGGAGCCAGATGGGTGTGCAGTTAGCAAATTGTTGAATGTTTTCAGGACTGAAAGCATTTATTTGATGCCTATTGTGGTTTCATGTTCATCTGCATATGTAGGGTTGAGGTGTATTACAGAATATCACAAGTTTAAATGGTGAGCCAATTATTCTTGTAGTTTAGATTTTTCATGTGATTTTGTCTGCACATGGTCTTGATTTTGATTTTGGAAGTGGTCATAGCTCTGTGAGAATCAATGGAATTTGTGATGGCTCATTCATGTGCGCTTAGGATTAAACTCGGACCTCCAAAAATGCCAATAAGTCTTATTTTGTTTTTAGCAGACTATAAAACATTCCTGTGTTGTGCCTCCAGGCTTTTTGTTTTTCACCAAATATCTCTTGATATCAGTTATGTCAGTCTGGAGTATGAATATTGTTGTCAATTGATGTTAATCAAACCCAGCTGTCATGCAAGATCTGATACACTTGGTAAGCAGCTACTTTGGAAACTGGGAGGGGTTTAGCCACAGCAGTTGTTCATAAGATGAAAAAGCTGAAAAATCTGTTTGTGGCCTGGAGTGTGAATTCATGGTCCCAGATACCACTGGCTTACTACAGTTTCTCAAAATAGGTGTTAAAGGATGTCCAAAGTCTGTCAGAGCAGGGCTCTGAGGTCTTCCATGTCCAGGAAGAAAGTGTGCCCACGCAATGTGGGCAGCTTGAGCTCCTGGGACTCCAGAGAAGTCTTCTCCTCCTGGCTGTCTCTTGGAGTTCTTTCTGCTACAGTAGTATCTTACACAGACTCAGGAACTGTGCTAATTTGTTTGATTATAGAATTGTGTCTTTTGTGTAAGAACAAATCCATGAACTTGTGTATGTGCAGCTGGAGGGGATGGTGCAGCTCATGGTATGATTTTATTGTTGAGTCTGTGAGAACCTGATAAGCCCATCTAATCATTTAATGGATTGTTGTGGCCATGAGAATCTAAATGTTGAATTTGATTTTACAGCAAAGTAGCAACATATATTTCAGAGGACTGTATGTTGCAAAGCCTTTTCAAGAGCAAATAGAACAGTTTACATGTGACTAAGGACTTATTTTATTTCATAAGTCTTTTGATTTTTTTGCAAATATACTCCTAATGTAACAAAACAATTAATTTCAGATTTTAATAGATAGGCATATTAATGAAACAGATTGTGATACTTAGTTGCAAAGAATTGCAGAGTTTGAAAGACAAGCATTGTTCCAGGTCACAACATTTAAACTTCTGTAATATTTTAAGTCTTCTCTCCATGAATTAATCTGCACTTTTGTTTCACTCCTTTGCTTGGAAGGCTGGGAAGCTGCTGAAATGGGTCACTGGAGTTGGGTGAACAAATATGCATCAAGTAAAGCACAGATGAGAAGACAATATCATTGGATTATGTGTGCAGCTGTTGCATTCAAGACAACTTCATTGGGAAGCCTTCTTGAGTGATGACTGAATGTAATGCAAAAAAAAAAAAAAATGCTGCAGTTTCCCAGTTTATTTTCAGTCCTTGTAGTTTCTATTATGTGTTTTCCACCAACTTTTATAAGACTTGCCAGTCTTTGATACATTTATGGTCTGTAGCCAAATTTAATTCACATTCAGCCTACAAATTACATTGCTCATTTCTTTAAAGAGCATTTTTTCTAGAAACATTTGCATTTTTATAGCTGAATGTGTACTCAGAAACCATGTGGCAAGTAAAATTTCCAATACTATTTTGCAAAAGAGAAATATAAATATTCTATTTGAAAAAATGTCAGAGGTTGCAAACATTATTTTTTGTTAAGGAAGGCTGAACATTAATGACATAGAAGCTAATGGGTGCTTTACTTAGTGAAATTTAGCTGTTAACTTCAAAATGAGTGTGAGTTTGGTCTTATTTGACTGAAATTCAAAGAAAACAGTATAATTTCTAGTTAATCCTCAGCTCTTAGTGTCTACAGTTCACAGTTTAATAAAAATAGGACATGAGGGGGAATCAGATTTCAGAATAAGTGGGCAAAACTTTTTTATTCTGATTCATCTTTGTAATCAGATGAGCTGTATATGTGACCTTTCATCCCAATGTGTAAGAGATTTGATTAAATTTCAGAGGAAATTGAACTGGAGAGAGACTTAAATTCTTCAGACTGAGGCAACCAGAAAAATTAGGAGAAGACCTAAACTGAAGTTTGCATTTAATTGCTATTTAAATTAACAATGCAAAGCTTAGGATAGGTGTAAATTTGAAATTCTTCCATAACTGTGTGTATATCTGATGTGACATAAAGTGAAGCTTTATGGGAATTGATTTGATTAGGAGAATGCAGAAGAGGAGTCACTCTTTTGAAAGAACCTTGCCAGATCAGTGTAGACCTAATCAGAGGGTGGTAGTTGAGTGGGATACAATTTCTGAAAAAACACAGGATAGATGATGCCAGTTTCAAATTTCTGTTTGTGAGGATGGCAGCTGACTGTGACAAACATTGGGGAAGCCCTGTTTTACCTCACCAGTGTCCCCCTCTGACTGCAGCTGGGAGTCAATGTCTTGGGAACAGTACAGAGGATCCAGTGAGACTTTTCCCATCCTCGGGGGGTGTGTGGTTAAAAATATTGCCAGCAGTGATGGAAACACCAGCACATAATGCAAGCTTTTCTGCAAGGGTTTAAACATAAACAAAAAATGTTTTGGATGTGAGAATTTTCCCCTAGGTTATTCTAGTTGCTGATGGAAACTTTGCATAACCCAACTTTCCCCTGTGGTGCTGCATCAGTTGCAAGTTTCAGATATGTGGGAGTAGCACAGTGAGAAAGCTCCTCGTGCCTCATCTTTTTCTCTGAAAAGCTGCACGTGCATATATGTAGTGGCAACATCTTTCGTGCCTCTTTGTGTATGTGTGGACCACATAAGTGGTAGGTGAAACTTCCCATTCCTAGGCCAGATGAGTTGGAGTTGAAGCTTGTAATGAGGGTGGAATTGATGGAACAAACAGAAAGTGGGAAAGAGAAATGAAATAATTTCACCTGAATGAATAAGACTTTAAAAGTGGAGTTTAGGTTTTCATTATTTTAAAGTGACCCTCAAATAAATAATACATTTCAAGAGTTTGTGCCTTACTTACGAATGCCTAACACCATTCATTTTTGCTTGCATTTCTTAAATAATAGGCTATATCTATGTGTAAGGATCCTTTATGCACTGCTTGTCTGCCCTGCTGCCTCCTGGATTTTTTTTTTTTTTTAGTTTTTTTTTTTTTTTTTTTTTTGCAATTTNCTTTTTGCAGTTTTTTCAATGGGATGAGACCCCATCATTATGTCTTACCTGAAATTTCTTATCCAGAGATGTATTTTTACAGTAGAGAGGATATATGTATTTTTTATTATGGAAAGGGCATTGCTAAAGTGTGTAAGATTTTACATGGTTTGTGTCTTAATGGAAACTTGACACAACAGAAGACAGTTCATAGCATTGATCAGTACTCATACACTTTCATAACAGAGTTTTATTTTATTTGCTCCCAAAATGGTCTAGGTAAGACTATAATAAAGAACACTCACTAATTATATGAAAGGTGATTGCCTGTTATTAAGGTTATTAAACCCTTCCCTTTGGAAAAACCTTTAGTTTTAACTTTTCAGACTAGCCTTGTTTGAACTGAGATTTTACCTTCCTGGAGACTGTTTCAGATGGTGACAGGTATGTTGAATGCCCCCCAGTTCCTAATTAATGAGCAAGAATGAATAATTGGTATAGACATGGAAGGCCTGTGAGAAGTTAAGGTCAAGTTTGGATGAACAGGAGCCTCCAAAGATAAGGAGTTTTACCACAGACTGGAGAATTGGATTTGTTCCTTATTTCTTACATATCGTGTGTTTATAGGTAATGCCCTAAAACTAATGCTTTACCAAGAGACCATACATTAATTATGCTCTGTTTTCTGAATATGATGTTGAACATACCAGAGTCTAGCTTACAGAAGGAATGTTAGCAATACAAGAGAAAAAAACCTGTAATGAAATGAATTTAGTGTTTAGAGCTTGAAAAAAAAAAAAAAAAGATGAATGAATTGGTGCTCCATTTTCAACAACAACATTAAATACATTATTCAATAACTGTTTCTTAAATGAGTAACATCTCTTCTATGCTACAGATAGTTTCCTAAAAAGGTACTATTAAAATACAGTACATATTATAAATAGCAACAATATGTATAGAAAAACTAGTGCATTTGTATATGAGTATGAATGTAAGTCAGTTATATGAGTATGGCATGAATTTTCTTATATAAATACAGGAAAACTGCCTATCAGGGCTTTTGCAAATACCTGGGCAAATGTAGAAAAACCTGCTGATTATCTGGCCATCCATGTATGCAACCCAGTATCAGCAGAGAAGCAAACATAGCTTAGCAATGCCAAAAGCTGTCATAGAAAAGAAGATTTCTTTTTCTGAATGTCACTAGGTAGACTTGGATATTGTCACCATTAGAATGAAGAAAGCAGTGTAGAAATTGGCAGCTCATGTGGAGAATAAGGAGTTTGTATTCCTGCGCTCATTTGCATTTCCTTATGTCAGTGTGGAGACAGGCACATTGTTCTGCTCATTCAAGCTGGTGGCATCTGGTGTGGTTGCTCAGAGAAGATTTCAAGTTTGCACTGAGATAGAGAGGATCACTCGGTGGCTTCTGCATGTGGGCCCAAACAACCTCACACAGAGCTACAGACTGGGGGCAGAGTGCCTGGAAAGCTCCCTGGTAGAAAAGGACCAGGGAGTGCTGATCCACAGCAGCTGAACATGAACCAGCAGTGAGCCCAGGTGGCCAGGAAGGCCAGTGACATCCTGGCCTGTGTCAGCAATAGTGTGGCCAGCAGGAGCAGGGCAGGGATTGTCCCCTGTGCTCAGCACTGCTGAGGCCACACCTCGAGTGCAGTGTCCAGTTCTGGCCCCTCACTGTGAGAAAGACACTGAGGGGCTGGAGAGAGTCCAGGGAAGGGCAAAGGAGCTGGTGAAGGGTCTGGGGCACAAGTCCTGTGAGGAGCAGCTGAGGGAGCTGGGGGTGTTCAACCTGGAGAAAAGGAGGCTCAGAGGGGATCTTACTGTTCCCTACAACTACCTGAAAAGAGGCTGTAACAAGGTGGAGTTGGTCCTTTCTCCCAAGCAACAAGTGACAGGACAAGAGGAAATGGCCTCGTTGTACCAGGGGAGGTTGAGGCTGGACATTAGGAGGAATTTCTTCTCAGGAAAGTTGTCAAACATGGGACCAGGCTGCCCGGGAAAGTAATTGAATCACTACCCCTGAAGGTATTTAAAAAACTTACAGATGTGGCACTCGGGGACATGGTGGACTTGGCAGTTGTTTGTTAGCTGTTAAAGGTCTTCTCCAACCTGTGCAGGTCTGGTTTTCCCCAGGAGAGCACTGAAAAGGCATCAGTGCCGTATGTTGCCTTTGGTGTAATCCTGTTAGTGAACTTGACTTCCAGAGAAACTGTTCAGACTTCCAGACAGTGTGAGCCATGTAATTTTTAGTGATTTGTGGAAAGCAGTGTTGGTGTAAGAAGGATCTGGCTCTTGAGTTTGTGCTTGGAATTGAGGAATGACAAAAACGCACAGAAGGAGACCTTACTTGCAGCAAATGTTTTTTGAGTCCAAGTGTTCTAATCTGAAACCTCTTTAGATACCTCTGTTTTATAGTGTAGGTTCATAAAGTGGGTTATTCAGACTGGTGACATTTTACTGAGCTACTTTCCAGGCACATAAAGCATAAAAGGCTTTGAGTTTGTCTGATATATCAGAACAATGTCTGCAGGTAAAAGCAGACAAGCTTCAGTTGATTAATTAACCACAGAGGGTTTATTATGCTCATCAATAGATCAGACAATCTAGCAATATGTGCTTTCTTTCTTCACTTCTGCTTCACCTGCATTCTTAAATTACCTCGGCTTATTGAGTATCCAGCTATTGTCTTCAGGGTGACTTTTTTTCCTTGTTGCTCACTGCTGGTAGAGGGAAAAGCAGACTTTCTTGTTTTGAAGGCTCAATATTTGTACTCAGATATATACTAGTGCACCCAAAAATTAAAATAAACCCTCAAACACAGATCCTTAATTTATTTCTTGTGAGTTAAAGCCAGAGGGCTCACAGCTTTGATTACTCTGGCAGCACATGGGCTGTTTGCTCCTGTTTTTTTTAAAAAGGGGTGTTGCTACTCTGTGTCAGCCAGGAGGAGCCCTGGTCACTCCTTGGCTCTCCTTTCCCCGAAAAGAGAAGAAGCTCTGGAGATTTGAAGAGCAGAATGAGAGAGTGTGGTGAGGATAAGAAGGAGCAGAGTGCAGAGCTGGTGGCAATCATGTGCTGCATGGGTCAGTAATGCAGCCGGGGGACAGGGCAGAGCTCTTGCGGGGAAGCTTCTCTCCAGGGCTTTCTGTGCGTTTCCTTTTTAGCTGGTGTTTATGTGGTCATTTACCTGTTTTCTTCTTCATCTGTGGACTTTGATTTGCTCTGAGCTCGAGCACACTGAACACCATGGCACTTTATTTTTTCTGTTTGTGTGCGCTCGCTTTTCTGGGGGCATTTGGGTTTTTGATTTAAAATCACACTTGTGGTGTTTTGGTGACCTTTTTCCCCCTTTAAAACTGGTGTTTTTCACAAGATGACAGGTGCCAGCTTTCTTCCTTCTTATGCATTTGGGTCTGTCAGTTACAGAATTTTTCTGAGTGTTTGTATTATATGTATATATAAAGGATCAAGGGTAGTAAGCATCAATTTTTTTCATGTATGTTAGCATTTTAATTGAAGATAGAGTTGAACTGAATAGTGACTTCCTATTATAATGACATACAAGAAAGTGTTTTTTTCAATATTTTTGGTTTCTTAATTGTCAAAGTAACATTTCCCAAAATGCAAATTTCTGTATACTTGGTCAAAACTAGATGGGGTTATCTTAGTAAAATAGGCATTTTGTACATTGAGAAATTCTGCAGTTGAGAAACTGTGTTCTTTTTAAAACAGCTGCTCATAATGAAACAGTTAAAAGTGAAAGTGTTTCTGGAGTTTTATTTCTGAGATTTTCTGTTCTCTACATTTGCTTATTATGATAAATAACTTATATCAGAAATGGTGTCTTGCTAGATGAAGGCTATGAAGGAATGTATGTACAGCAAAAGGTTTTCTTAATCTGCCGTATTTTTTTTCAAGTAGTACAGCTTTGCTGTCTGGTTTCGCTTTCTCTTCTTTATTTGGGTCTTCAAGTTGAATAAGAGACTGTAGAGCTGTGAAATAGGGGAAGAAAGCATAATTCAGGAGCTTAGGATATCTTGAGTAGTGTGGAAAAAGCATTTAGGAAACAGCAACTCTTCTGTACAGAGCCAAATGTACAAGTACACTACACTTACTGCCTGAAGAATTCATTGCCACTGTAAGCTGTGGCTATGAAAGTTATAGGTGTGTTTAAAAGATTGGAAAAAATAGCAGAAAAAAAAATGTCTGACTATTAAATGCAAAGATATGAATGAGCTTGTAGAAAGTCTGAGTGTCACATAAGAGGACTGTTTAAAGACTTCACAGGCTTTTACTTGTTTTGTTTTTGCTTCTGTTCCCCAATACTCATTTCTCAGTATTGCTAGGAACCCCTTATAGTGCTCAGTTTGGCCCAGGATGGACTCTTGTATAATGTCTCACTGTTTTGAAAGACCTCAGTATTACACCAGAGACTTGAAAGTCCTTGAAAGACTTTGTGAATTTATTTTAATTTATTAATTATTATATTTGACTAACCCAAAAAACCCCTATTTAAAATGTATGTCACATACAGGACGTGGTTCATTCTTTTAGTGATGGCAGTGGGTACACAGGGATCTTGTTTTGCTACCTGAGCTCATTGGTCGTTCTCAGCCACACTGCAAATAGCCTGAGTCAATGAAACAGCTGCACTTGTGTCCTATAGGGCAGAAGGGCTCTTGCTATTTTAGGCTTGCACAGGTGGTCCCAGTCCTAATGCATGGTGACTTCTGCTCTGACCAGGCTCTGTAGCAGTTCCACTGGCTGTGGCCCTGCTCAAGTAGCTGGAGATGACTCTTGTGCTGGGGTGGTTAGATTTTCCCCAGTGTGGCTTGGCAGAATACATGCATATGCTCACTACCCTTAAGTGGGATGCTTTCTTACCCTGAGTCTATTGCTTTTATTATTTCTCCACAGCATTTTGTGGGCAATCATTTATGCTAACTGCCATGCCAGGGAGGAAACTGCTGGCAGTGGATGGGTCCCGTATCTGGGTCAGTGGACATCCCTGTTTATTTTGTAGAGAGTTAAGAGTCCTTTCTCTGACTGAAGCTGTAACTGGTCCTTGTGTGTTTAAACAAGGGTGCTATTCCCT
Source organism: Turdus rufiventris (assembly GCA_013186435.1). Lineage (NCBI taxonomy): Eukaryota > Metazoa > Chordata > Aves > Passeriformes > Turdidae > Turdus > Turdus rufiventris. The sequence continues at coordinate 5,970,637 of PYHW01010164.1, forward strand.
TGTTGAAAAGCATAATGATTGAAAAAGTCAGCTTTCATATCGCAACAAATTTTCTATTGCCTAATACATTAGTAATAATTTGATTATATAGACTGGGAGTAGCATTTATAGTTCTCTAAAGTTTGCCATGACCTTTTCAGTACATTTTGAGTGCCAGTTGACCTCTTCTAGGCAGTTAGATTTTTGTTAGTAGGCTACTGTAATACCTGAGGAGCTGTTGCTCTGGAGGAACTCACCTGGAATGTCAAGAAACTTTTTTGTGTCATGCTGTGGTGTACTGGAAAAAAAAAAAACATTTCTATGCTATTATTTTGGTTAGACATTTTGGAGCTTTTTGCAGGCTATTCTGTCTTTAAAATTTATTAGAAAATTAATTTTATAAAGATCTTCATTAAAAAAATCTGCCATCATTTGTAGAGTTGTTAAAACATTTGTTTTTCCTTTTTACCTCTAGATGAGCGTGACAAAGTACAAAAGAAGACATTCACAAAATGGATAAATCAGCATCTCATGAAGGTCAGTTATTTCTGTCATGTCTGGATGACTGATTGCTACAGCAGTGATTGTGTCTTTTACTACATGTTTGATTTCAGGATGCAGCTGTGTTGCATATAAGGAAGATCTTAAATTGGGAGCTTTATGCATGTGCTTTGTCTTTGAGGAGTCATGAGGGAGTGGAAATGCTGCCCAAGGTGATCTAATTGAGTCCTTGAATTTGAAATTAAAATGAGTCAAAGTTGATTTCTTTCTGTAAGGCTTGGCTCATTTCTGGAATTAGTGTGTCATGGCTGTAGAACCACAGCTAAGGCAAATGGAGAAAAAAAAAATTGCTGAGGAGAGGGGAATGACCTTGAGAGATCTCTAGATTATCCTGTGACATCAATATGCTGCTCATGGATTAGATATGAAGGCTTTCCAGGGGCAAAAGTCACTTTTCAATATCTTTCTTTTGAATAGCAGGGAACTTTGCTTCAGGGACAGAGC
>PYHW01010164.1:5972956-6089980 GCA_013186435.1 Turdus rufiventris
AGGGTCTACTCATGTTTTTGTGTATTCATGTTTGTGTATTTTAAAAATGCATCTTTAGTTTTCTGAAGCTTTTTGGAGATCAATCCTTTAATATGAGCTAAAAATAGTGCCTTATTTTACAGAAGAGCGGTGTACTGAAAATGGTATTTCTATACAACTTCATTTTACATTTTTCTAAAACATGCACAATCATCATTGCCATGCTGTCAACCTCTTGGGAGCAGCTTAAAAAAGATTTAGACTCTAAAGCCATAAGGGAATGAGGGTAAAGAGTTCACTCTAAATCCTTTTGCATTGCTTGGCAAGGTCAATGGCCTTAGGCCTTCATTTTCAAATAGTTCTGGGTTGGATGATTGCAGAGGAATAGATGTAGGTAAATGAGACAGATGGGGTGTATTGACTGTGTTGCTGACCTTGATTTTCATCTCAGATTGCTCACTTTAGAATTCAATTTAAGTGTTGCTAGCTCACACAAGTATAGTTTGGCTATAGCTCTTCCATTAACTTGGAATTTGTGTAGCAACTCCTGGAAATAATTTGAAAGCAGGTGGTGATACAGTTGTCACATTTCTGTTCTTAGATGGTGTTTCTAGAACAGTGACTTGTGTTGAAATTAAAACCAATCTTAAGCCATAAGGGCATATTTAGAAAACACTACATTGTGGAGGAAATGTAGGAAAAGTAGCACAGTAAATGAGTGCATTTCTAGCAGAGACAGTGGACCTCTCCTAGTCAATGCAGACTTGAACTTGAGCCCTCAGTTTCAGCCACCTCATATTTAATACAAATCATATGCAACTCATATTTGCACATTCACTGCCACTACCTTGTTCCAGACAAACCAAGATGGGAATTATATCAGGCATTGCAATAGGTTTGTTTGGTTATCCAGACTTCTCATAGATAGCTAAGGGAACAGGTCCTTTTAAATGTCTCTTCACTAAGACATCTACCTAAGGAGAAGATGAATTGTATCCTAGGAATGCTTTTTCTCCACTGACTGTAAAAGGAAGCCAGTGTGCTCTGTCTGTCATGTGTGGGGTTCAGCAAGAAGCAGAAAAGATGATAAAAATTGAGAGATCTTGGGAAAGACCAGACCACACATCTGGACATTACCCCACTATGGGCATGGATCACATTTTAATTGAATCTTTTTTCTCTCCTATTTGTGTTCTTTGCTTTCTTTCTCCTGTTTCTTTTCTATGTCCCCTGATCATTTTGGGGTTTGTTTTTTTTTTTCTTCTCATCTATTTTCACATTTTTCTTTCTTACTTAGTGCTTTCCTTACTCATTCTAACTAAACTCATTCTGCTGCAGTACTTGAGAAAGTCCCAAATTTACATGCTTTGTACATAGCAGTGTATCCAGGAGGTTTTATTCTGAGTCAGCAGCAATGGCGCTTCTACGAGTTCCTGTCTTTTGCTGGGGAATGGCATGGAAGCCTACTGTCACTCTTCTAACTGAGTTCTATATTTATGGGATATACTGAGTATCCACAAACAAAAAGATGACTGATAAGTATTTTCCTTCTGCTGTCTGTTGTCCATTTCTAGTTGCATTATATTCAAAGCATGTAAGTGCATAATATTTAAAATTCAGTGTTAGTCCCTTGTCAGTTTAGTTGAGTAGTAAAGCATGTTGTGTGCTTTGCTAAAATAGAAACATAGTCATTGCAGAAATATTTCCTGCTCACATTCTTGAGATACCTACTTTCTGACAGGTACATAATGTGTTATTTGCAAAATTCAGCTGTTTAAGTTATCTTTGAATTCCACAGATTAAGGTCAAGCAGACTGTCTCTAAATTTTTTTAATGCTGAAATTTTTCTTTTGAATTAACAACAGATTTTCTGAGGACTGATAGGAGCTTTATACTTGCTAAGGCTACTGTTTGCTGTCTGATGGTGTGGCTCCAGTCTAAATATTATCTTTTATGTCTTGTTGACATACAGACTGGAGAGGTGAGCCTGCTGCTGTGGTATGAGGGAGAACTCACATACCAGCGTAGTGGGGTAGAGATCTCCTCCCTTATATAAAGCAGCCTCTGCTTCCAGCAAGTATTTCACTCTGTTGCTGTAAAAATAGGGCGTTAAATCTTGCTAGAGCAGTAAGTAACCCTTGATGTGACAAGAACAGGTAAATTTGTGGCTGCAAGTTTTATTCTAGTGTAGTGTTCTTATGATCCTAAAGAAACCAAGGAGAAATCTAGCTTCCATGAAAGCCCAGAAATTCTTCCTGACATCCTTTGAATTTGAAACCCCAAAACTTAAGAAAATAGTGAGGCAAGTGTGAAACACAGGTGCAGGATGAGATAAACGTCAGAAAATAAAAGAAGCTGTTGATGAAAACAGAATAAAAGCAGATCAATTCCTCTTTGTTGATTTTCTTTTTCAAGTAAGTTAAAAAATATTTTTGTAGTGCCAGGTCTTAGTCCTGAGAGATTAAATGAGCTATTTTGAAATACTTTTTTTTAATATCAGAAATTATGATGAATAGAAAATAGAACTAGAGGCAAGGCAAGCAGAGACTGGCTAGTGGTATAGTGAACACCCAGGTATCCTCCCTTCAAGGGAAACTGCTTCTTCCTTTTCATGGTAGAAGAAGTTGTAGAGAGCCTTTTAATTGGCCTTCTAGCAATACTCTGGGTGGTTGGGCAGCTCCCTGGAGAGGACAGCTGTCCTGTCCATGGCACTGACAGGGAGCCCAGCCACCTGGTGCCGCCCAGAGTATGGGTTTGGGACCCTTGACTGACCCTACCTTGGGAGAAACAAGCTGCTGATGGGAGCAATGGGCAGCATCCCTTCGAGACATTAGCTGCTCCAAAATTCACTTTCAAAGGTGTTATTAACCTGAAGGTTTTTTTATGTAGCAGGACAAAATGCTTTTGAAAACTGTTTTAAAGCCTAGTGTTCAAAACCGTGTGCTGTGTTGCAGTGGTAGTGCGTTAGCGAGAGAGAGAAGCTTTTTGTTGTGCAAAGACTGAATGAATAATTCAGAAGAGAAACCTGAAGTTATTGATTCCTGTATGTCCTTCAGGCAGCACACGGTTTGCAAATGGCCTCTTAGGTCGATTGCTTTGTGAAATGTTCAGGTACGGCCTTAATGACAGCAGGATTGACTATTCCTGATGGTACACAGGCATTCCTTGCTGAAAGCTGGCACTTTACTGACACTAGTGGCTGTTATTTTAGATAGCACTACTCTCAGTATCTTCTTTTTTAGCCATGCAGTTAAAATGTCATGTAAAATTCCCCACCTCTGCTTTTAGAAATGAGTACTTTGTAGCTCTACATTGGTATTTAAAGGATGAGGCACCTGGTGTTAGTCTAATGGTAGCAACTTTTTAAAAAATGCTCAATTTAACACCTTTTAATTTTGAAACACACTCAGAAAAAGCTGCTTTTTTACCCCCTCTGTTAAATAAAATAAGACTGATTCCTTGCTGTGCTGGTGTATCTAAATGAGCTTTGTTTGCATTCCTCCCAGATTATTCTGACAGCTGCTGCAAAATGCATTGGGTGCAACTTCCATAAAATTTCACTTCATAGTGGTTCCCAGCTTGCTTTAGGCATTGGGTACAGCTAAAGTATCAATATTTCTTCCTCTATTGTGGAATTAAGTTGTTTAACTATGCCTATGATCTTACAGGCAGACAGAAGAATATTTGTTTTTCTCCTAAAATTTTTTGCTGTTATATTTTCAGGATCAATTCTAAAAGGTCTTGAAGTGCTTTTTCTTTGAGACATACTCCTAAAAAATAATTAAAAATAACTCTTGAAAAACATCACGAGTTAGTGGTGTAAAGGAGCTTTTTTTGTTATTTTGATATTTTTTGTTATTTCCCAGGAAATATTCACAATTGTAGTTTATTTTGTGCACAATTTTTTTCAAAAATCCTCCACTTGAGGTAAGCCACACTGCTTAGTATAATCTGTAGCTGTTTGCAAAGCAGCTCAGCAAGCAAACTGGGGACTTTTTTAGTGTTTAATCAAAGTTTAGATAAGGGAGTAACCAGGAAGCAGTGAGGAGAAGTAGTGACAAACGCCACAAGTTAAAGCTGCAAAAGAGGAGGAAATTGTACAAAGTGTTAAAGGCTAATGGTGAATTGCATCACAAAAATCTCTCTGCCAGCAAGCAAATAAATAAATAAGCAGTCAAATTAAAGTCAATAAAAAATGTGCCATTAATTTTAAGTTTATTTGATCCTCTTTAATGCATTCAGACTTCATGACTAATGGGAACAGGAAAGAGAATAACTGAAACCAGTAAATTAAATATGCATGTAATATAGGATAGTTTGAGCACACTGATATTTTATGGCATGCAACCCTACTGAATCAGTTGAGCACATGCTTTTATGTGTGGTTTTTTAAGAAATTGTTTTATATAGGTGCTCTTACGTGAAAGAATGAGTATAAGGAAAGCTAAGTCTGCCATGCATTGACTGCATGATGAATTAGAACCACTGGAATCAATATGCTTCCTATTATAGATTTAATATATTAATGTATTAATTCATTCTCTTTTTGTTCAGTCCATTGTTTGCAATTAGCTCTCAGCATAGATTTTATTTAATATCATTTAATCCTTGGAGATTGCAGGAGATAAAATTCTAGCATTTGCAATGAAGTGTTGACTTTTTAATTAATTGTTAATTATGCATGGGCTTATTTTTATCTAGATATACTTTTGATGTATCTGCATCTAATAATAATTTATATATCAGTTTAGAAGTACTAGGGCTTGATCTAGCTCCCTTTGGGCTGGTGTAACTGTGCCATTGGCTCCACTGGGAGCAGTTTTTGCCCCAGTATGTGGACCCCAGACAGTGAGCAACTTCAAACATTTAATCATAAAAACTACGTATTTTGTTCTACAGCAATATTTCACATACTCTGGAAAGCAAGGCTTGCCCTGAGGCAGTGTACATGTGTGACTGCATGAGGGCATAAGAAGGCATCAGAATAAACATGTTTTCCTGTACAGAAATGTGCTCTCTGTTAAAGGTGTTTATGTTGCTTTGAACAGGGACATTTAAAGGTAATCACATAATGTTACCAATGCTTGTCTACTTAAAATACCTTGATTTTAATTGGAATAATATTTTTTCAGCCAGCCTTAATACTTTTTACCTTCTTCAGGCATGTTTAGAGTGTATTGCCTTTGGTGAGGGTTAGTTTTGAGCTGAGTTTAATGTTATTAGCATTATATTTGCATATTTTAAACAATTCCTCCCCGGTTAGCTACATTTGACAACAGTAGTACAGGCCAGGAATGATGAAGGCAAGTTGGAAACAGGAAGGGTGATGAGAATTGGGTGTACTGAAACCCTGTGGCCAAAGATAAAGCAGGAAAGAAAAGGCAGTATGGCTGCTGTTGGTTGGAGAATCAAGGAAGTTGATGGTGGATTTTTGGCCACTTAACTCAGCATTGGAAAGACAGAACTGTTTAGTGATGGGGGAAATAATTTATCCTCATAATTCACAGGAGGGACAATGTGGAATTCTGCATTTCATCACCTAAAAAGGAGCCCTCAGTAGCCTATGTAAGAAAGACATTTGTGTGGCACAGCTCATCCCCCAGCAGGTGTGCAAACCAGGCTTGCTGTTCTGTTCCCTGCCTGCTGCAGGAGTTGTGGTGGCTGCCTCTGGTGTGGACAAGTTTTGTTAGTGAAATGGCAGCCAGAGAGACCTTCAGCCTGCCAGAAGATTCAGAAAGTTGCTATCAAAGCTGCCTAGTTAGATAGGTCTGGACTGGCTGGGAGGGACTGCTTCCAAATTTAAAAAAGGAAGGTAATTTGGAAGCAGGTGGTTGTAAATCCCAGGTTCACTTTACAAAGCAAAGAGAGAATTGAGAGCAAGATAATGAACTGGAGAAAACAATAGGTAGGGTCTCCTGGGGAAGTAATACAGGAGAGGCAGAAATGCAGGAGATCTGGCAGCTATTGAAGGTGTTTGTGTAGGAGGCACAAAGGCAGGCTACAGACAGGCAGAACAGATAGGAGACATTGTATAGAAAATACTGCTGCTTACAAGGTGTGTGAAATACAAAGGAGCTGTGCGAAAACTGGAAATAAGGGCAGCAGGACTAAAGGTTTCTATAAAGGAGTTAATAAAGCAAGGTGGGGTAAAATCAGAGAAGTACAAGGAATTAATTAATGTGACATGGAAGATCACAGGAGAAAGGCTCTATAATTATGACAGAGTATGAAGAAAAAAGAAGTATACATACATTACGAAGGAATAGGAAAAAAAAAGGTTTGACCAACGTGGAGATGTCTGAATTACTCTGATCTCTTTGTTCTGTAAAATACTGACTCAGTGAAATATGTTTTAATAAGATGAGTGAAATTCAGATAAGGAAACAGCAGATAGAAGAATATTTGATAAGTTACATTTCCTTGTCACACACCTTTATTTATCCAACAGTTAGTAACTAACCGGTATGTAACATTTTATCATTCTATTTAAGAATTCGGAGGAGTGAGGGGACTTCTGGAAGTCCACAATTCCAATAAGCATAATGCCTCTCTCCCGGGGAGAATAAAGAATGAGGAGTTAGGGACCTTGCAGGGTAATTTGTCTCCCTGGAGAAGCTGTGGAACATCTGGTCTTTGAAAGCAGGTGGACTAGGGGGAAGTGGTGCAAATGGTATGTCTGTACTTTTTTACATGCTACCACAAGTAGTCTCATTAGCAGATTACTGTCACAAAATTTGAATGAAAAGATAAGAGCCTGCTGGGGTATTGTCATTAACAATGGCTGCAGCTGCAGCTGGAACTGATGCTGTGAAGAGCCAGTGCCATGGGTTGTTGCTGCTGCCATGGGTGCTGTCAGCTGCTGCAGCATCATCTGGCTCTGGGAGGCAACACCCATGAGCAAGGACCTTCCACTGAGAGGAGCTTAGTGATGTTTGCTTTATGTTCTTCGTTAATTGTTTATACCTTTGTAAATAAAATGTTTAAATGGGAGAACAGATGTCACAAGCGAGGCTTTAAGCAGGTTGTGAGTCACACTTTGATTTTAGGTGTTTCTGGAGTTCATAAATATCTTGTATACACAAAAACATCAGAACAAAGTATATTGATTTGAAGAAAAATCTAAAAGGATTACCGTGCGGTAAAAGAGGTAGGAGAGATGGACATGCTGTGCCTTGAAATCACAACTGGTGGAGGAAGTGTTGGCTGGGAGTATGAGTGGAGTGACATGGAGCCTCATATAAGGTTACATCAGCCCCTCATGTTCTCTTAGAGTTATCCACAAAATGAAGATTAATTCAGTGTAGTAGATTCTGAAACTTGCTGGACATCTCTGTGACTTTATATTTTAGAAGTTTAAATTGTAGCAGTGATGGAGTAGATATCCATTTTATGTTGGTAAATAGGCATTTCTGCTTGTGAATCTGCAGGGGCTTCACTGAGGCGGATTTGCGGATCCCAATATGCAAATTTACAAGCAGGCAACCAAGCCTGTGCCAAGGATTAATAGCAGAGAGGGTAGTGCCCTGATAATGATAACAAGTGGAGTGGGACCTGAGAGGATGTCCTGAGTGGTTGGAAAGAACCTTCCAGCCCATTCCTCAAAGTATTTTGAGATGTGTCCAGTACAAGAGAGACATGGAGCTCCTGGAGCAAGTCCAACAGAGGGCAAAAAAAGTGGTTTAGGGAGTGGAGCATTTCTCTTACTAGAAAAGGCTGAGGGAACTGGGCCTGTTGACCCTCAAGAAGAGATGACACTTAGGGAATTAATCAAATGCATGAGTATCCAAAGGATGGGTATCAAGGAGCTGGACCAGGCCCTTCTTGGTGGTGCCAAGCAATAGGACAAGAGCCAATGGGCAGAAACTGATGCACAGGAACTTCCACCTGAATATGAGGAAGAGCTTTACTGTGCGGGTGACCAAGCACTGGAACAGATTATAGCCTTTCCCTTACTGGAGATATTCAAGAGCCATCTGGACACAATCCTGTGCAATGTGCTCTTGGGTGACCCCAATGTGAAGGTTGGACCAAATGACCCACTGTGGTCCCTTCCAATCTGGCTCATTCTGATGATGCTGGTGGAGCCAGTTGTTTTTCTTTTTTTTTCTTGTAGGAAGCAGAAAGGACTTTTGACATTTAGGACACTTGCTTAAAGTTCTTCTGTACAAAGATGCTGTTTTGAATATCACACATCCGTTAAAATCCACAAAAGGACTCCTCAATGTGTGTTTATGTCCTACTGTTTGATATATATGTGAGGATTATACCTCTGCTTACATACTTGCTGATTTGGGGATTAGGCAAATACTGGAATGCATTTCATGAAATAAAAATGTGGGAAGTTAAGAAAAATACATGGATATTTAGCAATGGCTGTATTAATGAATTTTTAAAAATTGAGACAGATTATATTTATACCTTAAAGCCATAGAAATACTTTATGATTAGTAGAGTTATCCAGAGACATGTGGGATGTTTGAGGGCAGGGGCAAAATAGAGTATGCGAAAGGAATGGATGATTGAGTTGTCTGGGAGAAATGTGAAGGATAATGTGGGGAAAAAAAAGTGACTGATTTGACATACAAGGACAGGCAGTTAGGAGGATGAAACATTGAAAGGATGTTATGGTTTATGGTTTTCATGATAATAGAGTGTAAAGCATTAGCCAGATGAGAAAGTGAGGGATGAATCCAAGGATGCAATCAAAGATGAATCTTCAGTTAGGAAACATCTGTTATAAACAGAGATCAGGGGTTGTTTAATTCACTCTGTAAAGGTGACTTGCTTAAATGTACCTTATTAAAATCATAAAGGAATTTTATGAAATTGAGTAACATTAACTGTCTCTATTATTTGTGAGAATTAATATCCAGAAACATGTTCAAACAGAAAAAACTACTCCTGAGTATGATATAAAGAACTGTTTATTTTCTGTGAGCTGCAAAAATTATTTCTTGCAGAGTTGATTATTAGGCTGTCCAGCAAGAGAAAAGAGAGAAAATGAGTTTTGGAACCACTAGGCCTAAAACTGGATTTGCCAGACTCTGCTTGCAAGTGAGCAGGAGGACAGTCGAGACCTGTCAGGAGTGTGTGTGCCAGCCTGGCTGGCAGGATGTCCAGTGCTGGAGCAGCATCACCTGCAGCCCAGCTCTCTGACTGCCCCTGCCCTGCTCGGTTCTGCCCCAGTCCCCCTAACCAAGGGTCAATCCTCCTCATTAAACCTGCGTACTTGGTTATTTTTAACAGAATCGGTGAAGTTTATTATGGAATTCCGAACAAAACAAGGACTGTGAGCAGGGTGTATGTTTGGAATTCAGGTTTTTCTCCAGCAAGAAGTTTTGGGTTCAGAGTAGGAGATTAAAGAGCAGGGTGACCTGGGGAGGCTGTCAGTGTGTGTGTCAGTCTGCATGGAGCTTTGGCTCCCTGCTCTCTTGGTGTGGCACCAAACTGGCCATGGAGCCCAGCTCAGCGCTCACTGCCCCATGGAACGGGGAGAGAACCTGGGGAGGAGTGAGCCTGCCCTGTGCTGAGCCAACTCATCCTTCACGTGGGGCAATGGGAGAAGTCTCTAGAGTAAAATAAGTACTCTTGAAGATGCTTGGAGAAGCAACTTCCTTGCCGTTTAGTCACGGGGGAATGTTTTGACAAATCTCATATTTTGACAATTACATGCTTCTTAGTGGATCTTGTTACAGTGTGTTCAGGGTTTTAGAGCATTTTTCACAAATCATGCCATGTGTGTCAGGCTAATAAATCTTTATTTTTGTACACAAATACAACCTTTTGTATTAGGTTTTTTTTTTTTTTGTCCTTTACTTTGTCAGGACCTCAACAGTGGCCACAGAAGTTTTTCAGCTCTTTGAATGCTGATGGCATTTGCTGTGGAACACTGTAGTCATAGAAGCTCTTAACTATTTATCTATTATCTTGGTGAAAATTGTTTTACTGTTACTGAAATGAGTCAGACTTCTAAGAGATCTTTCTTCCATGGGCATTGACTCAGATTCTTAAAGAATGAATTTGAAGTTTATTGTGAAACTCACAGTGGCCTTGTGCCAGCTGTCATTTGGACTTATCTGTGACCTCACTGGTAATTAAGGCCTGACCCTTTTTTTTTCCCCTGAAACACACCCCTTACAGTTCTAACTTTTAAACCTTTTCCCATTTTTCCTTTGAAAAATCAGTAATGCTTTATGTCTGAGCTGGGCATTTAATTAACCTTGCTTACAGAAGCAAGGAGAGCAGTACTTGAAAAAGACTTTGCCAGGCAATGTGGTCTGAGCAGCCTCAGCTGGAGCTGTAATATTATAATTCTTGATAACTTCTGGGTAATGACACTGATTTTATGAAGACTTGTCAACTGAACTTCAGTTATTAAAAATAAATATGGTTTAGATTTGGTTCTAATTTTGCCTTTTCTGGAAACCATAAGAAAAGGTCTAATTTGGCATGTTCTCACAATGATAAGTTCAGCTTAGTTATGATGTAGAAAGGGAGACTTCTGATGTTTTTAAGGCAGATATTTGTTGATAGAAGTCTGCTTTCCTGACCCTGTAAAAAAAAGGGTAATTTTGCAAGTAAGTGAGCACAAAACTCTGCCTTGTTTCAGAGTCATGCAGTTTGCCAGGGCCACAGTGATTACCTCACCTGCCTCAGGGATTTCCTGGTGGCCTCCAGTACATGGGCGTTACTTTGAGTTGTTCCTGATTGATCTGATTATATTCTCTCTCCTTTCTATTTTGCCTCTTTAGATTCTGCAGCACAGCAATGTTTGTTTCTGCTTCTTCACACACTATTTCAGTTGAGAATGTGCTCTGTACATTTTAGGTGCTGGTCTGGAACACACAACGTCCTGACATGAAAGTCTGATGATCTATGTGTATGCTGGGTGTGCACTCACTGTATGCACAGAAATGGCACAGCCCTATTTTCCTGCCATATTTGCTTCTAATCAAGAAAAAAAGGGTGTGATTCTTCTTTGTTTTAGTAGAATCATCATAAAATCCTAGAACAGTTTGGGTTTGAAGGGGCCTTTAAAATCACAGAATAAGCTGAATTGGAAAGGACCTACAAGGAATATCCAGTCCAGCTCCCAGTTGTGTGGAGCACCATCCCAAAGAACCACGCCATCTGCCTGAGAATATTGCCCAAACACTTCTGGAACTCTGTCAGGCTTGGTGCTGTGACCACTTCCCTGGGTAGCCAGCATCTTACCACCTTTTGGGTAAAGAACCTTTTTCTAATACCCAGCCTAAACCTCCCCTGACACAACTTGAAGCCATCTAGTCCTGTCCCCCTGCAACGAGCAGCATCATCTTCAACTCGATCAGGTTGCTTGGAGCCCCATCCAGCCTGACCTTGAATGTTTTCAGGGATGGGACACCCACCTCTCTGAGAAATCTGTTGCATTGTTTCACCGCCCTCACTGTAAAGAGATTTCTCCTTATATCTGGTTTAAATTTGCTTTATTTCAATTTAAAACTCTTGCACCTTGTCCTACTCCAACAGGCTCTACCAGGATGTAGATATGGCAGTGTTAGAGAGTGACCTGTTCATCTGCTATCCATCCTTGTCAAGACCAAGCTAGTTTTACTTCCAGCAGCAGAAGTGACAGTCCTTCCCTTTCTATCATAAGCAGCCATTAGTGTGTAAAACTATAGATTTTGTTCTACAATCAAGACAACTAATATCAATAAAAATGGTTAGAAATAGGTTTTCTGTGGAAGATGGCTTTTCTGCTGTGACTGATGGCAAAACCAGAGATCATTACGAGCAATTTTGGTTCACTAAGCATTGGCATCTAGGACTGCTTGAGATGTATAAGGGTGTTCAGTACAGACATCTGTGGGGGACTGGCCAGCAAACATTAGTCCTGTAGAAGGGAGACCAAGTGCATAGACCCCAGATATAAACCAGCCCTTTATTAGGTATTCAGGCAGCTGAATCATGCTCTTCTTTCCCTGTTGGGGGAAGAGGAACCAGGCAGACTGCAGGCAGTGGTGACAGGTGCTGTGATGCCAGCTCACAGAGGAGGAGGGAAAGCCTGGTGAGCCAGGGAATTTTATAGGAGAAGCAGAACAGTGTCGGGGTCCAAGTGGAAACTTTTGGAGGTGATAGCCATCTTCTTAGTCTTCATCTCTCAAGTGTCTAACGTGGGGTCTGGGGTCAGGATTCAAGCTTTGTCACTGCTACAGTATTAAAAACTGGTTTTTACTGGTGCTGGGGCAGAGATTCCCCAAGGCTGCAAAGCATAAGGTTGCTGGGAAAGGGTAACATAAAAATATCTGACGCTTATGTCAAGGAGAATGGAACTTTCCTTACCACAAACATCACCATATACATGCCAGAAGATGAAGATCAGAAGATTAATCACTTTTGAAACAATGTCTTACATTCACTCTGTCTCCTTTTCACTGGTGAAGCCATTTTGCTTTTCTTATTTTTGTCAGATGCACCTCAGCCACTCAGCATTTTCCACATCTTCCTTAAAGAATCTCTTCTCATGCCCAAATTATCAAATCTGCCACACTCGCATGGGTGTATTGCAAAAAGTTCCCTGAGGCAGCATGTAACCTACTTTGTGTTTGGACCTTGTAAAATGTCAGGCTGACAATTCTGTGATTTTATCGAAAAGCCACAAGAACTGTTGTGAAATTCTGTGGGCTCAGTAGATCTCCCACATCTGTCCAGGGACCCCAATCTACATCCAGGATTTGTGGTACTATGTGTTTTAAAGGAGGCTGAATGTGGCAGTAAGGAGCAATGAAGTACTCATATTTGTTTATTACAAGTTAAAAGAATTTGTTATATGTGTTGAGTGACAAGAATTGCCCAAGTGTTAGTTAGAAAGAGGTGATTTTTCAGGCTTTTCTTGAAGTGTCAGTGTAGAATCTCTTGAGGAGCGTGAGATGCTCCTTTTGGAAGAAGTGATCTGATGCTTTGAGTGAACATACTTGCTCACATCAGTTGCCCAAATATAGCACTTTAGATGCACATCTGCTGCTCAGAGTGTTGGAAGAAATCCCTTATTATGTTGCCCTGTACCAGGATGACTGGCACAGTATGTGCTAAATAATTAATCCTCACAGTAATTGCCAGCCAGTGGCAGAGCTAAGATGCATAAGGTGTACTGCTGTTTTTCCTGTTTTGACAGCTCTGTGCCAGTTTTTTCATATCCACTGTGAGTTCATCTCTGAAGTGTCCATGATTTCTAGAAAGATAAACTGGGTAAGATGGTTGTCTTTGTGATACTTAGGAAACCTCAGAGCATAAGAAACAATCACAAGGATAACAAATGTGTGCTGTGAGAGACAGAATAGCAGGATAACAAAATTATCTTGCATCTAATGGATAAAAAAAGCTGAGAAATAGAAATAGTGGTATTTTCTCACCCCACAATTCAGATATTTGCACACTGGGCAAATCCCCGGAGTTTTATGTTGAAAAGGATGTGGGCATTGATTTAGTCCTGCACAAACAGTTAACTGTGCTGGTGTAGTGTCTTTGAGATGTACACCATATTCCTCTGTCCTGAACCTTTTATCCTCCACCAGCCTGCACTGTGGATCTGTTCTGGCTGGGGATTCTGCTTTCCGAAGAGAAGTGGGAAGTGACATGTCCTGGGTGGTGGGACTGGCAGCTCTCTCACAGGGTTTTGTCATAAAGAAAACTTGTCTGCCTTTAACAGAAAAAGTTTAGCACTCAGTGTGATACAGCTCCTTGAATATAAAACTAACACGTGGGCTGAAAATTAAAGATTCTTATGCTTCTCATCTTTCAAGCATTTATCATAATTGATCTTGTATCAGGGATATCAATTATTTATATGGCTTCCCTTTTCTTTCACCAGAGATGTACTAGGAGAACACCTGTTCTTTTTCTTTGTTCAACTTAGTAATATTTCAGTACAATCAGAAAAATTTTTTCTTAGACTGTTTTTAACATTGCAGGATTTAAAAAAAAAGTAACTAAAATTAAAATGCTACTATTTTGTGTATGTGTGTGAGGGTGTAAAGCTTATGTATATATATTATAGTATTGGATTGTAACTTGGCTGTGTATATAGAGTTCATGTAAATGTTTTGGAAAATATATGTTTTAATTCCTCATGGAACAGTCTTCTAGATGACTTGTTCTGGCTGGTCTTCAGCATAAACATAAATATATTCTGATGCTACTCTCAATTAAGATGATGGTGTTTTTGAAAACAGATTGTAGGGTAATTTCATGTTTAAAAATTGGATTAAGGAAACTTGAACTGAAAAGCATTTATGAAGCTAATCTTAGGTATAGAGACAGTTATTTATGCAACAGGTTGGGTCTCAAAATTCCCCCAAAAGTGTGGCAAACAGAGTTGTATTAAGTTGAAGATCTGGGTCGATTCTTGCTGCCCTCACCACGCATGTATGTTGGACATATGGGATATGGGACAGAGTGTGTCCCATGGATCTCATATTGGGAGTACAGCTCATCTCTAGCAGAGGTGAGGAAGAAGATGATTTCTGGTGTTGTATTTTATCCTAAGCTTAGGAAGTTTCTGATCTGGTGGTTCAACAGGAGCACCAGGGAGCTGACATTAAACTGTAGCTGGAAAGCCTCTGCCCTAGCAAGTAAAAAATATCTGATTCTGAAAAATTAGGTCTTTTGTGTCACGTTCAAAGAGCAACTGGCTGAAATTGTTGAAGACATTTCAGGTAAAGCTGTGTTTAAGCTAATAGTAAGAATCAAGAAGTTGGCCTGTGGACAGATATCTCCCAGTTTTGTTGTGCCTGTCAGTAAAGGTGGATCTTCCAGCTGCCTCTCTTGTCACTGCAGCCCCTCTCTATGTCCATACCCAAAGTCATTGCTCTTTGGTACAGTGTGTAAGGGGTGTAAGGTGGATGTGTGAGTCATTGGGAAAGCTCACTGGGTACTGGGAAACCTGGGGTGACAATACATGCTGTTAATTGGTGGATGGGATACTTTGATGAGGAAGTGTGAACATGTGTGCTGCTGATAATATGTATTTGTTGTGTATTTTTTTAGAATTCATTGAATCTAGCTACTGTTGTCATAGTGGTCACTATTTGGGTCCAAATAGGAGAGTATCTGACATTGTTTAAATTGTCAGATACTGACTTTTTTCATTGCTACATGCATTCATTGCCTGTAACTTGACAGTGTTTTTCTTTTCATTAAAGTGATATGAAGTGTGACATGTGCAAGTGCCAGTACAGACGTGAATTTCATCTATTACAATTAATTTGCAATTGTAAATTTGTCATGAAATTGAAGAAATTTTAAAAAGCAATGCTGAGGTGTAGCTGAAGTTTATCTGTATTTTAAAAGATAATGTATTCCTATTAACATGAATTAATAAACAGGGATCTTGTATTTATTTTTTTGCATTTATCTTTGCAGGTTCGAAAGCATGTGAATGACCTATATGAAGACCTAAGAGATGGACATAACTTAATCTCACTTCTAGAAGTCCTTTCTGGAGACACCTTGGTAATATTTTACAGCATAATATAGTGGTTTCAGATTGTTAATTATGCATTTTCTCTGTTTGTTAACTCCTTGTGTATGGACTGCTGTAGATTTCTTTGATATTTTCTGTAATCTGTGACCTGATACCAAAGACACAAGCTGTATTTCTCTTGGTAAATATACTGGTGTGAATTCTGTGGGGGAGTGCAATCTTCTCTCTTCGTTTCTTGTGGTTAGTGAGACTTCCTTTCTTAATAGGGTAATGCACTATTTCTTCTGTTCTTTCCTTTTCTTTCCGATTTTTGTTTTAACAAGTATTGGATGCTTAATATCTTTTTGCATTTAAGGGAGTAACTTACAAATAACAAGGATCAAATGTCCCTGAAATTGTCTAACACTCTCCTCAGGTGTCATTTCCTTTCTTTGTGAGCATTACTTCCCTTGCTTGGTATTTGTTCTCTTCATTATGTTCTTCTTTTCATGCTCTTCTTTTCATTTGTGCTCTGTCTTGTGTTTTTGCTGTCCTGTCTCCTGTCTGTTGTATTCATTAGCCAAGAGAGCGAGATTTTTTGAAGACCTTACGGTTGGTGAGTTCAACAGAAGCATGCGCAAATGAACAGCATGAGGATGTGGAGGATGAGGATAAGGGGGTAGGTGCCGACCCCCATAACTGTACTAATGCAGTGTTTGAAGTGTGGTGTCTGCTAATGCAAATTCTTAGTTTGGTGTGCTGCAGTAGTGGGCTGTAGAAAGGACAAAAGAACTTCTCCTGATAAATCAGGATACGTGTATTTATGGTGGAGCTATGATAAAGAAATATTTTTATTCAGTCTTTTTGTGAAAGGTAAAATGCAAATGTTCAAGATTTCTATTTATTTTCTTTCATTAAACTGTACAAAACCATGGTGCAAATGTATACTGGACAACACTATCAAGAAGCTATAAAATATTTTTTAAAAATAAACATAGGGATATACCCTAATTCCATTAAACTAAGACTTCTTTTTTTAACTTGCAAACAGTATTGTCCATATACAAGTAATTTAGACAAAGACTTGAAGGCTCCTCTTAGTGAAATCAATGGCAAAAAAATTGTCTTAATTAGAAGCACCAGTTGACTATGTGCATGGTGTGTGTGTGCCATAATACCGGGTAATATCTTGAAATAAGGTAATTCAGTGTGCAGATCTGTTTGTTAGAATTTTTATCAAAGCAGGTAGATTAGAAGTTAAATGACAGCTTTGTGTTGTGGCTGCTAAAAATACAGATAGTTTCCAGGGTTTATCTTTCTTGCAGAAAAACGCTGAATTAAGGATTTTCTATCTTTTGCCCATCCAGAAGGGAAATATGTACTCATAAAGTGTAAAATGTTGGGTGCTTGTTAGTCCAAGTGAGCTGTTTCATGCCTTTTTAGACCTTACATTTTGGCATTTGCTGAAGCAACTTGCTGTCAAAGGGCCTGACTGCCTCCCTGGCTCCCGTGTTGTGCTGCAGTTGTGATTTCAGTGGAATTTGTATGCTTTTTTTCTGGAGTGCAGCATAAATCAAAAATGCTGCACTGTTTTATATAAAAAAAAATATTTCCCCTCTGAGATGCTAACTGTGTATTTTGGGATTTACTATACCTTCCTTGTTGTGGAAAACCAAGTTTCAGGTCTGCAGTTCTTCATTCCATCCTTGGAAGCTATTTGGTAGCAAGGGCTGTAATGCTTGATCCTGAGTTATTGGTGTGAAAAACAAGGGGCTAAATAGAAGATTCTGTAATGGAAATGAAAATTCTTTTTGTTTCAGTTTATGCTTCTTATTCAACTTCATTTTCCTATGTTTCTTTTTGGCAAGCATCTGATACTCCATAGGGGGAAAAAAGGCAGTTGAGGAAGGCTTGGGCTTATCTGTGTGTTTCACAGTGATTGTCTGAGGAAATGCTCATATTCATGGCTGATCCCTAGCAATTATAGTCTGCTTCAGTCTATTGCTGTGAGAGTTTGTGAAAAATCTCAAATGAGGAAGAATAGAAGGACTTGGATGTGATGTTGATGGTATAAATTTAACTGCTTTCCCATGCTGATCTGTGACAGCTAAGTATGTGTTTTCTGTGTGATTCTTCTTCTTGGTGATTTTACACTAACTGCATGCAGTTTGGTCATGTTTCCATTAACACACCGCTCATTTTTACTTTACAGTTTCTTTTTGATAGTTCTGACTTTTCTTTGAGGGGAGTGACTTTGTGAGTTCTTTTCATGCTTTAAAGTTTTCTACCCAAGTCAAGAGTTTAAAGTTACACTCCAGGACTGTTTATGTTATATTTTTCTGTTTGGAGGAAGGTACTATCTTTTATAGTTGCTTTAAACAAGTATGTATAGCTATCATAATGATTATGCAGTCATACCATTAAGCCATGAAGTTCCATACAGAGGTAAGCTTTTCCATCACAGTTTACCAGAACAATGTAAAGGTCCATGACATTACTTATGTTTTGTTTTGCTTAATACACTGAAAATATTTTATAATAATGTATTCCAGGTTAATTTCTGTAGGTAGTAGTCCTCTTGGCCTTAATAGTACTTCACAGGGAACAGCTATCAGCCTGCATGGATCAAAGTTGCAGTTGGGGACCACTGATCTCTCTTGCCATCCACTGTACTAAAAAATAACTACAGTTAAAGTAAATAGTTAAAGCACACTTTTCTGCCAAAGTTATTGACTTCATTAAAGCTGCAGTGCTTCAAATGTTCTACATGGTATACTTAGACTGTTTGTTCTTTTGTCTGATGAGAAAGTCTCACAACTACTGTTTTCCACTTGTAGCCCCGAGAAAAAGGTCGGATGCGTTTTCACAGACTGCAGAACGTTCAAATTGCACTTGACTATTTGAAAAAGCGCCAGGTATGGTGAAAATAATAATAAAAAGAAAAGAATTAATGAAAATTATGTCAGATAATATATAACAAAATTGTCCTGCTTTGTCTCTTGTCCATGTTGTCTAACAGCTGCTCATGTAGGCTCAGCTTTGTCATGCTCGAGATGGTTAAGAGAGATGTGGGAAAGGTAGTTTTACACCACCCTTCCCTGAGCAATAACAACACATTCCATGTGCTATATGCTATTAAAGAGGATAAAATTATGAGTGACATCCTTAGGAGTTGCTTATAATAAATTTAACTGTTTTTCATGCTGCCCAGACAGTAGCTGGTATGCAGTTCTGTTCACAATATAAATTTTAGTGCAAATGCCAATTTGAATCTGTTAGAATGTTGCATGGGAGTTCCTTGTTTTGATTATATTTCTTTTGAGAAAACTTCCTCAAACTTTGATCCTGATTAAAGCAAAACTGGTCTTTTTAGACCAATTAGGGAGATGTCAGAGCCATCTGGGCGCTGTGGAAGATTCAGGCTTAATTTCACTTTTGTCTCCTTTTAGCCAGACACTGGAAATCTACACTGTTGCATTTCTGCTACTGTGAATTTCTTTCCACTTTTCAATATCTTTTAAATGCTTACAGAAGTCTTGATTTCTCCCTTTAGAAAATGGCAATTTTAAAAAAATCCAAAACATGGAAGGAAAAACTGTTCATACCTATCCATCACATCCCAATGAATTGACACTGAAAATATGCTTTCTGGTTGGTTGATTTTAAAAAAAAAAAGTTTTTGCTACTTCAAAGGTTTGAGAGAATATGAGGTAGCAAACCATAAACAGATACTTAGTTTTGTTACGAAACCAGAGGTCGTTTTGCATTTTGAAATTTCAAACTTGCCTTTCGGGTCAGTGAATGGTGTTGTGTGCACTGAGAACAAAATCCTCCTTTGCTGAGTTCAAAGCAAACTTTTCCTGTTAAGCTAAGTAAACCAACGAACAGTACACTACAAAGTAAATGAATGCTACTTGACAGTCACAATGGCATTTTTATGCAGCAGGACCTCAGGACTTTTGCTGCACCATGCCTTATTTATGCATGGCAGACCATGTGGATTAAAATGCAGGAGGTGTAGAACTGTGTCATCCTCGTGTCTGTGAACGTGCACGTGCTGCTGTCGATTGTGCTTCAGAGGATTTTTGTGCTCTCTTTAGCCTTGCAGCTTCCTGCAGATGGCTGTATTCTAGTGTACAAAATGTTTGTAGGGCTTTGGTCTTGGCAAATTGTCAGTGGGGCTTGCAGGTTATAAAAGTTTCAGCCCTCTAGTAGGTGTTTCTAACTGTATTTAGAGGTTAACTGGCTTGGTTTGGCAATGTAACCTCCAAGTACAATGCTTTATTGTGATTTTAGGGCAGAGAGAGCCTACATATTGTTAATTTTGAAGCCTGACTTGAGAAATAAACAAAAAAACTGTGGAATACACTGTCTTTCTTGCAGAGAGTGTGGTTTGGCATGTTTTTTTCCCCTCCAAGTATTTAAGATTATGCCTGCAGATCAAAAGGACGTGCCTTTGCTTGTTCAGTTGATAACAGGGTATAGGTTGAAAAGCGTGTGCATGAAACTTTACTAATGTAAGCTAAAAGCATAATGTCTTTTAGTAGCTGAGTCATCTTTAACTGTTAGGCTGTATGGATGCATAATACATATAGAGGAATTACACATATTAATAAAATTAAACAAAAAGCTGGAGTTATTGAACTTTGTGTGTGAGTTTATGGGAGTGTAATAACTGCAGCTCTTGTTTTAATCCTATTAACCATTTTTTATAGCACTATGAATAAGTACAGCATCAAGTACTATGATAATTATTGTCTTTCTAAAGCCATTGTTTACTTAAATGTGATACTGAACTCCTACTTCTATCAAGCCATACCTGTGCTTTAGCAGGCCAGTACTCCTGCTGCTGAATCCTTGTTTAAGTGCAGGAAAGCATGGGGTGGAAGAACGGCAGTGATAACTTCCTAGTGTCAGCACTGCCCTGGGACTGCTACAGCAGCTGCAGATCATTATATTCATGTTATCCTGCCCTGCTCTGTCCTGCCTTACCCTTTTGACAAGAGCTGAGGCAAAGGGTGTTTGGCATGGGGAGCAGATCTGCCAGCCTAGTGACAGCTGAGGAATGTCCTCATCCCAGGGTGAGTGGGAGAGGGCAATTCCTGGCAGGCCACTTACAGGCAGAATGCAATTCCTTTCTGCTTTTGAGAGTTAAAAAAACTCAGCAGAGTAGGCTCAGGAAGTGAGTAGTGCATCCTTTACAGTCATGCCTATGTAGTGCAGTATGTATTTGTGGCATAATTATTTCAATTTTGCCTGTATTTTCTTTCTGTGATGGCAGGTGAAACTGGTTAACATCAGGAATGATGATATAACAGATGGGAATCCCAAATTGACTTTGGGGTTGATATGGACCATAATTTTGCACTTTCAGGTAAGCCTAGTTTTGCTTGACTATATGTTTTTGGTCAGATTCTTGCAGATTGGTGAGGAATGTTGACTCAGAAGGACTCCATGGATTTTATCTCTTCTCTAATGTGTTTCTGAAGGTTTTTGATAATGTATCTTGTTTCATGATGTAAACTGAATCTCAAGATTTTGTTTGCTCATTTCCTGTCTGTGGAACGAGAGAAAAATAGCTTCAGTTTTGATCATTAAAGACAGTAATTGATGTATTCCTTCCAGCATTTGGACATATCCTTGTTTTATTCTATAGACTCCTTTTTAAAAGTATTAAAATATATTGAAAAACCTTGAATATTTTTTTGTTCAGGATCTGCTGCTGTGGCTATTTTAGCAAGCTGTACTCTCAGCCTCCCCCAATGTCAGCATTTGTTTCTACCCCAGTGATGGTGGCCTGGGTCACACTAGGTGGCACTCTGGTTGTTGTACACTGGTGGGATTGTGTACAGTATAATGCAGCCTTACAGTGTGTGGTGTTAAATTGCTCCTCAAAAGGAGGCTTGCATAATGGCCCTGGCTGTAGATGATGTAATTCAGATGACAGATAATTCTCCTTTAGTGACTGCAGCATTGTTAGCGATGAACTCCCTGCTGTGCAGGCATTTTAAATGATCAGAAATTTGCAAGATCACACAGAAAAAGCATGATTCACTTAGGAGTATTCCACACTGGATTTATGACTGAGAAAAAAATCTTTTAAAAAGCCAGAAGAGCTGCTAGGATCTAGTATACCCTACTGCAAATCCTAATGAGGAGCAAAGACATGATTAGACAGAGTGCACATCTTAGCCCAAACCAGCATGTAGAATAAAGGAGAAAACACTAGCAAGGACCTGGAGCTCCTT
This sequence comes from Turdus rufiventris, assembly GCA_013186435.1. NCBI lineage: Eukaryota > Metazoa > Chordata > Aves > Passeriformes > Turdidae > Turdus > Turdus rufiventris. Next base: position 5,994,623 of record PYHW01010164.1, read on the forward strand.
CTGCTCCCCTTGTCATGTCTTTGCTCCCATATGGCTATACAGAGGAAAAAAAAGGCTGGGTATAAATATATTTAAGCATGACCTACAGAATTAAGCTGTGATTGAAAGTTGCTCTATTTTAAGAAATATGGATTATTAACAACTTATTAATAGAAACTGTTAGGGGAAGTTAAACTTTTACTTGATGTGTATTTTGTTTCCGAACCTGATTGTTAGGTTTTTGCAGAATGAAATTATTAGTTTTTCTCATTAGATGAAGCACAAGACATCTGGTATGATCTTAGGTGCTTGTAAGAAGTGATAGCAGGTGTTAGTGCTACCGGTTGTAAAAAATGGATGACAAGGAAAACAAATTTATATGAATTACCTTCTTTAGGTGAATGGGTGTGGCAAGGATTTTCCCCTGTAAGGTGTCAGCTCCATATGAAATATGTTGAAGCATTTAAATTGTAGCCAAAACACGCTTCATTATGTCCTAACCCAAATAACTACTTGTCAAATAACAAATTACCAACTAAATGTCTGCAAGTACAGTTCAGATCTTGCAGATCTGTCAGAGTAGAATATTTCAGTTGGTGGAGAAGTACAGCACTCATCTAGTGGGACTGCCTGACCAACTCAGGGCTGACTGAAAGTTCAAGCATCTTGCTTAGGGCATTCTCCAAATGCCACCTGTCTAGGAAGCCTGTTTCAGTGTCTGACCACTCTCAAGGAACATCTCCAGCACAGTTTTGAAGTATTCCCACACGTCCAGTGACTGGATTCCAGGGAGAAGATAATCAGAATGGTTTGGGTTGGAAGGGGACTGTGAGAATTACCTCATACCTCTCCTGCTGGGGGCAGGGACACCTTCAGCTAGACCAGGTTGCTCAGACCCCCATCCAACCTGGTCTTGAACACTCCCAGGAATGGGGCATCCTAACAACTTCCCTGGGATCTGTTCCATGATATTTTCAGGCACAGAGGGGAGTCAAGAGTTCCCAGCATTGTCTTTTCTTCCTTTTCTAAAGATGGGTTCTCCTTTAAAGAGCCCATTGCCTTCCTCTAGTTCCCTACAGAGCAGTAAGGTCACTCTTCAGCTTCCCTTTCTCCAAACTAGACAAACTCAAAGACCTCAGGTGCTCCATGTAGGACATGCTTTCCATCCCTGCCACCAGCTTTGTTGCTCATCTCTGGACATATTCAAGGACCTTCATACCCTTCTTAAACAGTGGAGATCAGAACTCAGAGTGAGGCACCAACACTGAGTACAGCAGGATAATTGCTTCTCCCTGCTGGCTGTTTGGGCTGTACTTGATGCTCCCCAGTATGGCATTTGCCATCTTGGTGAACTTATTTTTCAAAAGTATATCTTAAAATGTTGGTGAAAAAGTAATTTTAAGGATGACTACTGGTGCTTGACTAAATCTTAAGCCTCTTCAATACATAGGAAGTAACTGAAAAACAGAATCTTTAAAAAATTATATTATTTTTGTTACTAATGTCTGCAGTTTACCTACACTGACTGCAGAAGGGATTTGTAAAGTGGTGTAAGACACACACTCTTCACTAGTCTGTGCTTGCATGACATGTCCTGCTATGCCACTTCCTTTGAAGAATATGGCAATTCAGTGTGTTTGTCACCCACATACAGCCACTTTGGGTTCAGAATGTACAGAAGTTCCAAAGAATGTACATGCTTAGACCTCAAGTTATATTTTCACTTAGATTGAAAATGAGGGAAAATCTGAACAGAAAAGTATACCAGTGGAGTCTTCACCAAGGGATGAAGCTTTGTGATAATAACTGTGTTTATGCATAGTTCCATAGCTATAGGGAAAGTTGTGATTAGATTCAGAAGTTAAGACACCTAAATCCTTGTGCTTATGGGGAGCTAAGTTCTTATGCAATTGCCTCAATTGTCCCTTTAATCTGATAATTGGAAGGAGAGAGGTTTAGTCTATATGGTTAGTACAGCCAGGACAGTGAGTCAACTGACTAGCTCCTGGAGGGTCACTCCACTCAACTAAACATAAACATCTGTGTTGGAGATTTGTGAGACACCCATGTGAGTATGAGAAGCATGACGTGGGTCTTATGGGAAACCTGCTTTCATCTGGGAAGAGACAGATCAGGCAGGATAAACTCCTTCTTGAATGGTGGTAGACATGCTTAGCAACAGATCTGAGGCCTGGAGGGCGAAGCAGTGCAGAGGGTGAGGCTGATGGAGTAATTCAGATCACTTGAAGGAGATGCCTGGAGCACGAATGGAGCTATTCACTTGTCCAGCATGGTTGCTGTGTGTGTTCTGAGATGACCCTTCATATCCAGTAGCATTTGCAGTGGGAAGTTCCTTAGGTTTGGCAGTGAAAATGCTATCTCCATATGGATATCTTAGGTATTTTAAAGTGTCTCAAATATTCTATTCTGTAGATGGTTAATTGACTTATCTCTCTGCTTCAGAGTTTGAAACATTACTGGTGATTGAAAACTACTATAGGGCTTTTGATTCAGTCTCTTAAAGACAGGTGGCATTTGAGTGATATCTGAGGTGTCCTAGAGTATGCAGGACGTGTGGAGTTCTCTGATGAGACACCAAATCTGTGAGAGACTCATCTTCTGGACCTGCAGCTATAGAGGCCAGTTGGGATATTGCAGAATAGCTCAAAGAGCTCCAGAAGCCCATGTTGAGGAAACTGAATGCTGTCCCCACTGCATAAAGTGATCTATCCAAAACCTAGCCAGTGTGTAAACATGAGTATCTAGACACCTAAGTGGGGGTCTTTTAACCTGAATTACCCTGTGATTTCCCCCACATTTGTAGAAGTAGTTAATTTCTTAGTGAGCATAAGAAGCTGTCTGCTGTGTGATATTGCTGGTTCTGCTACACATCAATTATGTGTATTCTAATAACACTGCAATCTGGGAAGCAGTCAAAGTGCCAGAGATTTTTTTTTTTCTGGCTGTTGTTTGTGGCTTATTGTTTCTCTGAGTCATGGTCCTTATCTGGAGGGTATTATTTACTCAAAATAGCAAATCCTTCTGATTATTGTAATAAATTTAGGAATGATTTAGAGGAAAGACATGTTAGGGGAAAAAAAAAGATAATACACATTTCAGGATTATGTTTCTCTTGCATCTGAATTATATCCTGAGATGGTTATGGCTTTGTGAATTGGTATGCATAACTAGATAAATATAAATGTTATTCTGAGTTACAGCGCTGACTTTTGCAGCTGCACAAGTCTGGAAAGTATCCATTCTTCTGTGTCCCAAGTAATTACATAAGACATACTGAAAAGCTGGAATGGGAAATCTGGTGGATTATTAAATTGAGTATGTAAGAAAATAATTTGTTCTGTGGGTATTGAAAAACCCCAATGCATATATGTTACTAGGATTTATGCAAGCTTTCAATGTACGTATTTCACATGCTTTTTATAGTGGGTGGCTTAGTTTAAATTCAGTTTCATAATGTAAAAAACTATTGTAAGTTATTTTCCTGGCACCTGTAGAACATGCTAAATCAGATTACAGTATTTTGTATAATCATAGGCTGTATATATAAATATCCAAATTAATACTTTAATGTACTACTTCTTCAACATCCAATACATTTTCACTGACGGCATTGGAGATGAGCAACTATAAATGAAAGCAGCATTTGTCCTCATAGTTATCACAATTTTAGTAATATTTAAATTCTTTGAAAGCTGGTGATTGTTTCCTTTCAAACCAATGCAAGCATCCTTTAACAGATGTTACATGTTTAAAATTATTTGCAGTTGATTGAAAAAATCATACTGAAGCAAAGAAAAACTTTGAACTTGCACCTAGCTAAAAGTAGACCTTTGTGAACTCAGACCTTAAAAAGTTTCAGAAAGTTCTAAGTAGTGACTCAGTAGACTTCTGTTTCAGCTTCATCATCTTTTTTCAGCTCAGGAACTGCCATCTAACACTTTTCCTTCCACTCTTCCCTGCTCTTTACTGTCAGACCTCTGTAGGATGCTGCTTTCCAAGGTTCTGATCAGTAATGATTTTGTCCAGGTGTTACAGTACCATCTAGCCCTCTCCAGACAGACGGGCACTTTTCTCTTAGGCCTCCTTCAGCACATGTAACCTCTTTACATTTTTCTTGCCAGCCAACAAATACTTTTTATTTTGGTGCTGACTTCCCATAAAGCTTTAAGAAAAAATCACTTTTGGTTAGTCTGCCCCTAAGCAGTCTATAGACTGCTGATAGACGTAGCTCATAGTCATAGACAGCATCAGCAGTTAAATTTTTACCAGTGTTGGTGAGAAGGTGAGATTTGTAAAGCTGTGGCCTCCATACAGGGTGGCCAGAGGAGGAGGCAGCTCAGCTGAGGTAACCCATTTCAGTAAATGATGTGCAGAAGACAGAGGGATGTCCCATGGTAGGGTCACCATTCAGTGGATGTGCTGTCTGGTTTCTTGAGGTGGCCGTGAGAGATCAGGAGAGACTGGTCTGGGCTTCAGCCACTGTTCTCCTGGCAGCCACTCCTAGTGCTGCCCCAGCTGTGTGCCTTGCAAGGATTGAAATTTACTCTGTCTCTGCTTTAAAACAACCAGAACAGTTCAAGGTCTGATCTTAAAGATTTAAAAATGGAACTATGGCCATTGTCCCATCTGTGACTATATGTGATTGTAGGATAAAGTGTATTCCATGTGGTAGCTGCGTTGTCTGTCATTAGCCAGAAGAGCAGCATTACCTGTCCTTCAGCATTTGTTAGGGTGTACTCATGTGGTATTTTATTTCTCAGCTGAACTCCTAGTTGTTTCTTCTGGAATTCTTCAGTGATTTATTAAAAAACCAGTAAAATTCCTAAGTATTATGTAAGAAAATTAATGTGGATTTCTTGAAATTCCTGGGACTGACTCATCTGAATCACAGCAAGGGTGAGAGAAGTAGGAAGTCTCTGTCATTAATGCCATAAAACCACCAGTAAGGAGTGAATTCCTCTTTTTGTAAACCATCTCACTGGATATTAAACCTCAGCTGCTGGTGGTTGTGACTTGGTAGGTGAACATCTCTTTCAGAGTTTGAGGAGTGGTTGCCAGTACAGCTCAAACAGCTCCAAACCTTTTGTTTGTCCTGGCAAGCCTTTATTTTTATCCCTGTCTTCTATCTTGTGCTACTTTAATTTTCACTTTCTCTTTGGCTTATGTTTATCTCTCTGTTATTCTGCGTGTGACCTTAGGGCTGTGCAACAAAATGCTTGCTGGTTGTCTGGTATGCTGTTTTAGTACCATGAAATGACACGTCCCATTTGTGCTAAACGCTCCATTACTTCTGCTGTGTTGTATAAACACACAAAAAAGAGGGGAAAGGGATCTTAGATCCAGGAGTGCCTGAAATGCATTACTGGTAGGGTTTTGATAAAAGATACCTGGCATGGTTTGATTAGCAGAGTAACTTCTCCTGTTTATATGAGATGAATGATAAAGCATAAATTAGCAATGTACATAGGGTGGATGCTATCATCATTTTACAGACTAACAAATACACAGATATTCAACAACACTGACAATTTAATGTTTTATGCACCTGTCCCATGTTAAGAAATTAATGCATTTCCCAGTCACAGACATGCTTGACAAATTACAGAAATCTGTGGCTAAATGCAAATCCATACAAATTTGCGTAAGACATTCAATGCTTCAGTGTTAATAGTTTGTTTTCCATGTCTTAATCTTAATCTTAACCTTTTGTTTGTGATTAAGTGGACTCTAACACAGGTCAAATTGCACACAAGTGTTGGCCTAATTCTTTATTCATGTTATACTTCTTAGGCGTTTTCATGCCAGGTAAAGTCTGATGTTGATCTCCCCATAAAACTTTGTAGCATTGATGGGTATAAATTTGTATCTTTTACATGTTTTGTTTTAAAAAATACCAACAAAAAAGCCAGTATCAAGATAAAGAAACACAACAATTCCTGGTGGTCACCTGGATCTCTGGCTCAAACCAGTGCTGAGCTTCCATTCAGGTCTAGTCACATTAGTCAGCTGCCCAAGACAAAGCCATTGGTATTGTCACCACTGTGTTGTGGTGCTTCTCATAGGCTTCAGTTGTAGTCTGTTTTGATGCTTTAGAATATCGTCTCTGCTCTAGCTGACAGGTTTTGGAAGAAATTTCAGTTTCCCTCTTCTGAATCTCCAGTGTAATCCTGTTAACTCTGTCTCTTTCCTTGCTGAGACCAAAGTTATGACTTCACAGAATTTCAGTTAGCTGAAAGTAGTAATTTTTTCTTTAGTTACTAGCACTTTCATTTATCATCTTCACTTATTTTGCTTAGAGTTTTTATATAAAAAATCCTGACAACTGATAAAAGTGCAATTTATAAATTCTGTTGTCCTTGATCTTTTCTTTGGTTCAAGAGTATAAGTGATTTAGAAAGTTAAAATGACTACAAAGTTACTATTTGGTTCTTGGAGAAAAAAAAAAGGAACAGCAGAAAGAATTACTAATAGAGAGCTGATTTCCTTCTCAGGAACAGCTGGTAAGTATTGTTAAAGTGGTTATTTGGTCTCAAAGTTACCTATGTCTAGAAAGATATAAAGGCTACTAAGCATCTGCATAGGTATAGGTATATTTGGAATGCATTATTAGCTAATTATTAGCTAATATTTAGAAATGGATAAATCATAGAGCTACGATAGAATATGCTGAGTTGGAAGGGACTCATTGGGGTCATCAAGTCCCACTCCTGCCCCCGCACAGGACACCCCAAGAGTCACACCAGGTGCCTGAGGGCATTGTCCAAGCACTTCTTGAGCTCTGTCAGGCTTGGTGCTGTGACCGCTGCCCTGGGGAGCTGTTCCAGTGCCCAAACACCCTCTGGGAGAAGAACCTTTTTCTAAACCTAATCCTCCCCTGACTCAGCTTCAGGCCATTCCCTCAGGTCCTGTCACTGTCAGCACAGAGCAGAGATCAGMGCCTGCCCCTCCTCTTCCCCTCACAAGAAGCTGTAACTGCACTGAGGTCTCCCCTCAGTCTCCTCCAGGCTGAGCAGACCCAGTGCCCTCAGCTGTTCCTCACAGAGATTCCCCTTGGACCCCTCCCCATCTTTGTGGCTCTCTTCTAGGAGTAGCTGCAGTTGTTGTACCAGGTGCATTTGAGTAAATTGACCTGGAATATGCAAACATACGGTAGGGTTGTTGGAAACACTCATCTTGTAACCAGTGCTTTAGAATTGATTCTTGTATTTTGGCTCTGTTATTTATTTTTAAATTCTACTTCAGGGGCACCTAATTTTTGAAAAATTGGGTTACACTTAAGAAAAATAATCAAAATTTAAAGTATGTGCAAGATCAGAAACTCTGTAAATTGCTGATTGCTTTAAAAAAATATAATTGTCAGCTGTAAAATAAAAATGTGTTCCTTCTGACCTCTTGAATTAGATATTATTTGACATTTTTGTGACAGTCAGTGTGCCACTGAATCTACAGGAATTTGGACATAACAGAGTGTATGACTTTAGGGTCATTTTCTGTTTGGAACAAGGTAATATCATGGTGACTGTTAAACAGATGTAATCAGTTTAAAGGAAATACATATAAAATCACACCCCAGTAAAGCTCAGTAAAATAGTCTAATATAATACTGTTTAGAAACCTTGATACCCACATGTATTAATTTAAAAATGCACTTGCACTGAAAATTTAAATTTGCAGTATTTTTAGGGAAATTCTTGCCCCCTGTGAAATTTGTGGAGGAAGAATAACATCAGCAGTGTACTACTGGTACATTGTATTAATAAATTTTGAATTAGTGTGAAGATTTGCAGTTGTCCATTCAAATGCCGGACGCTTGTCTTTAATATTTTACATAATTTCTGCTTTATCAATGTATTATTTCTATATATATTTTAAGATGATTATACTACAATCTCTTTAACCATATATTATTACTAGCATCTTGTTGTTAAACCAGAAACTATCTTTGTGAAATGAAATCAGCCTTAACCTGTTGCACTGTAAAGTCCTGAAACATCTTTACTAATGAGAGAGAAGAAAGAGAAGTAAATATTTAGGTGTAAAAGGTCTTTTTTTGTAAATTACAGGGATGTAATTTAGAAACTTTTTTAAAATGTGTTTTTCTGTTAATGAAGGGGGGTCATGTAGAAGTGTGCTTTAAATCAGTAATTCTTCTGGTCTCAGCTAAAAGTCACTTTTTTAATGTAATTTTCTAAACAGACTAGGATACAACTTTTTCATCGTGAGTAAAGGGAGCAAATGTCACAACTGTACCTGTATGTTGGGCATACTACAAATGCAAATACAAATTGAGGCTGTGAAAGAATGTAGTGATAGAACGAATGTCTACTTTTAAAAGAAACTTGTTAGCATTGTGCCTGTACATATCTGCCCATCTGTCACAGTATTCTGTGGTATTACAGTACAAAATTTTCGAAGCATTACTGTCAAAATTTACTCCAGTGCCCTGAGAGTAGCGAACAGTGAGTAACTGTATCCTTGGAAATTCTTTGGAAGCTCATCCTAGATCTTTGCTGTATTATCCATTATAGATCCTGTCATTAAAATGTGGAATACTTCAGTGGAACTGGCCTCTGGGGATAAAGTCTGTGGGTCTGATTATTGCAATTCCTTTTCAAATAAGCAAGGGAAAGTCAATGGTAACACCTGATAATGCCTGACAAGTCACTCTGTAGCTCTTTCTCAGCATGAGAAACCATACACATCTGTCCTTGGTTATGTATGCTGGTTTTAGTAGATTTTGCACATCCATGACAGAACCAAAGAGGAAAGCTAAAAAGATATTTCCAAACAAAGGACACTAGAGGTTAGACTTGCTTGCATTTTAAAAATGTATATTTCTACTTAGTTTTAGGTATAGTTAGATGTTTCTTGGATCTTGTATTCAGAACTACTCAGAAATTCCTTACAGGAGCATGGGAGGAGGATAAAGCTTCATTTTTATAAACAATAATCTTAAGATCAGTTTTCTAGATAGATTGACTTTTATGATTTGTCTCACTTTTATCTGCCAGAAGGTTTAACTCTGCTGCAAAGTTTCAGCCCCAGTACACAATGTCACTGCCCTGACAAAGCTGTTGTGTTTTTATGACAGCAGTGAAGCAGCAGGTTATTTATAGCTGACAAATCAGTGAAGTCACATTAGCTGCTGTGAAAACTCCACATGCAAATAAAAACTTGACCCCCAGCTGGCTGTCAGAGCAATTTCTGATCCTTTACTTTAATCTTCCCATTTGTGAATCACTGGATAGGTAATAAAAGCACACGAAGTGCAAAACAAATCTGCTGACTAACCCCCTACTATTTTCTGTGCTGCTTGCTTTTGGATTTGGAGTGTAGCTAATAGTTTCAAAGGTTGCTACATATTTTTCTAGTTTATCTTGCTCAAGTTACTAAGTGAAACAGGAAGTTGAAATGCATGTGAGAAATTTCTGCTGCCCATAAATGCTATGTCATCTCTGTGAAAGGCAATCAGCATTACAGCCCAACGCTGGAACAGTGATGTTTATTTAAGAGGATTGGTGGCCAGAAATAAGCCACAGTGTCTAATCAGACACAGGCCCTGCCTGGGCACTGAGCCACAGCGTTTATTGCGTGTGCATTTCTCATAAGCAAAATGGCCACGTACCGAGGCGGGTGGATGTGAGGTCTGGAAGAAATTACGGTGGAAACGGCAGTTCGTAACTTTCGGAGGAGGATTTAATTGTATATAAACACGCGGGAATGAATGAAACTGTGTGGCTGTGACTTACAGACAGCCAAATGGGGAATGTCTGTGGATGTGTGAGGGCTGAAAAGGAAGAACAGTGTTTAGATCCTGCCAAAGCTCCCCTAAGTCCAGATAAACATTCCCCGGGAAGAAAATATTTCAGAAGAAAAAGGAGAAAGAAATCAACTGAGGAGGGATCAGATTCAGCACACGTGAAAGAAAATGAAGGAAAAAGACAGTATGAAGTGGAGATTTCAGAAAACATCAAGATTCATCCTAAGGGTGTGGGATTGGCCGACTTCTTCCCCAGGAGAGTGACAGTGGCTGGTAATGCTCTGCCTGTGAGTACAGACCTTTCAGTCGATACTGCTAAAGCAAAAGTTTTCTCGGAGGAAGCAAAGAGTGATTCTCTTTGTGGGGAGAGCCTTCATGGTGATAATCAGAGGCTTGCCAAGTCTGCTGAACCAGACACATGGTTAAAGGAACAAGACAAGAGCAATTCAGAGAAGCACTGTGCGTGGAAATGTTCACAGGATGATAACAGGAGAGAATTAGCATTCCTGAAGAAGTCCAGTGGTCTCGGTTATAGAAAAGGAACTACTTCGGATTCTGCTATCCACATTTTAGGCAGACAGCATGAAGAGACTGAGTTAAACATAACTTCTTGCAGAGTTGAAAATGTTTCAGAAAGCAGTAAATCTGAAAAGCTGCGTCGCTTTCTTTCTGAAAGAAAAAGTGATCCGGTACTTGAACAAAAGAGGTTTTATCCTGATGCTGTACTTTCCCATTTGCCAAAAGAAAAGGCATTTTTTAGCATTGCACCAAACAGGAGCAAGGTAAATATTTTGATGCAGCACATTATCTTTGAAAGCTACCTTAGAATTTAAACAGTAATTTTTCTATTACAAAAATATCTTCACTTTGCTCTGTATAAACGTCTTAGATGCTATGATACTATGGATGTTTGTAGGACAGAGCATATCACCTGATCTTTTTCAAAGGCTATGCAATAACTCTATACTTTAGGAGTATTGATATATTCTTGTGCTATTTTTCTCTCTGTAGTTTGATCTGCTTCTCAATTTAGGAAAGAGATTTTCATGTTAAAATGTTGCTGGGAGGTGGAGTGAATTTTAGAGTTCACATTTTCTTACCACCTTCTTTATGTTCTTGTAATTCCTTTGGGTCTTATATCAAGGAAATGAATATTTCTAATTCTCTTCAGTAATGGCCAGTAGGAACTGTAGAATGACAGAGCTATGTAGGCAGCTTGAAATAGAACAAATGAACATTAATCATGCTAATAGCACTCCACACTTCTTTTAAAGGTTCTTTCCTCCCAAACTGTTTAGATGACCTATTTATGTTAATTATTGAAAATCCATCTTCCTCTGAGAGTAGGATTATTTTATTTTTTCAATAAAAGAAACCAAAATACAATCTTAGTTGCAGAATATCAGAAAGAAAGCAAAATTTTGGTAACCATGCTTGCCAATTCAATCCATATTTCCAGTTTTGCCCCACCCATCTTCAGGACAACTGAAATCTGTGCACGTGACTGGAATGCTAATACCAGCATCTGGTCTAAAACTGATTCCCCTTGCTCAGTAGGGACATCTGAGCTTTCAGTTGAATGAGCAGAGGGAATGGGCAATGCCAAATGGGAATGCCAAAGGCATTCTTTCCAGCAAAGAGCTAACTAAACGTCTTTTACTTATATAATTAACTTTTCTAACAGGAATCAAACAATACTTTGTCTGAGCTTAGTTTTTTAAACATAGGTAACACACCCAATTACAACATGCAGTACACAATAGTACAATTAACCTCCTAATACTCATAGAGATCTTTGCCCTCTTAATCTTAGCTGGAATTCAGGAACAGCTTAGGAATGGTCTTTGATTTGCACAAAACATCACTGCTGAGTAAGAGGGTATGAGGCCTTGTTTCTTCAGCTAACCATGGCTGCATTTTCCTGTATAATGAAATTAATACAGCTTCTAATACTGCTGCAGTTATTACTCCAGCCAGGTCTATACCTCTTGTTACCACAGAGGATGGGAGAGAAAAGATTTTGGTTGAGCACCCACATCAACTGATGTTGATAAAACACTGCATGAATGTGAAACTACTTACACATCAGGCTAAATGCCTCAGTTGCTAAATGTCTGGCTTTCAGTCCAGTTCCCTTTCTCAACCCAAGATTCTCAGTGTAAGAAATATTAAGAAAACCAAGTTTTCACCTCTAAAAAAACCCAGGAAAAACTAGAATTCAGACTTTAATTACTGTACAAACACATAACCATTTCCCTTCTGATTGTTTTTGAGAACTAGGAAAGCATTTTAATGTCTTATATTTGTCTATTTTATACTGAGTAAAGCTGATATTTATGAGTTTGCAAAGGTCCTGTTACTGGCCTGAGCTGGTACACAAAGTTTGCAGTTAGCAATCTCAGTTTTACCTTTTTTTTACTGTAATTACAGAGGTCAGTAGTCTTCCCTTACCTTGTCAATGTACCCACGCTGTAATGTACTCTCAGCTTACACAGTGCCTCAGGTGTGGCTGATAACTGAAAGTATGTTAACTTTTCAAACTGAGAAGCAGACACCAGAGGAAACTCATTGGCATAGCTGGATAATTTGCAGTATAACAGAGATACATTTTGCCCTCTAAAACAGTATGGTCCCCTCTACTGAAACATATCCTTTGAGTTTCTTTCTGTGGTACAGTTTCTTACATGTGTAAAAAAATATGATTTTTTTTTTTCAAATATGTGCTACTTCATTACCCTTACAGAACTCAGTTTAGAGGGAGTTACTGAAGCCTTGCTCCTGGCTACTCATTAATAGCTTTGGGAGAAAAGTTTCTTACTTTCTGCTGAGGCTTAATAAGCATTTTTCAGATTGTAGTGGGGCCTGGGTGAGAGACAATACTCCACCACAATCATGCATCTCTAGGTTCTTATATACTTTTATGCAGTTTAGTACATTATGTCAAGTTTAGACTTGCTTCAAAACATTTAGGATAAGATGGATTCAGAGGGAAGACTTCTTACTATCTGTATGAGTCTTGGTCTTCTGTTTGCAGTGTGAAAATGAATTATAGAAGTTGAGCATCACTATTGACCTCTTGGAAAGTCTTTTCCAGTCTGCTCTCCTGTTTGGGCTCCAAACTGCATCTCTAAAATCAGTGCAAGGAAAAAGCTTGAGGCTTTTTAGTGTTTGAATTTTGTGTACTATGTGATGCAGGGGGAATTTACAGGCTGAGAAGAAGCATGTGTAGTAGCAGAAGTAAACACGTTCTCCCAGTTATAATCAAGAAAGAAGGTATTTAGTGCCAGTTAAGATTTTGATCCTGAAATAGAAGGACTGCATAGAGAATTACCTCTGTTGCTTTTTCTTGCATAACTATTAATTCACATGCTTTGAGATAATTTGAATAACTGGATCTCTGGCGAACAATTGCTCAAACTCACGCAAATACTCTAATTTGTTCTTTCCATGCTTAAGAAACAAATGTGTTCTACTTTAGCAGTTTATGTTGAGTAAAAGGTGGGCTTGTGGGATATAAAATGTTCACACAAACTTTGGAAGGACTAAATTTTGAGTAGAAGATTTGACTTCCCCTTCTTTTCTGTTCTGTCATTCTTAGTTTAATTGTCCTATTTTTCTACTGTTGGAAATGATGTTAGGAATATTGATGATAATGCATAGTTGGTGGATAAGTATCTCTACTGTCCTTATGGGATTATCAAAGGAAAGATGGGCTCTCTCCCTTTCTCTTACACCTTTTATTAAGAAGCTTCAAGTTAATGGGGCATCTTGCAAACCAGAACCTTTGTAGATGTGATAAAATACAGCCTTTTGACTCACCAGTTCTCTTAGAGTATTTCTATTTTTAAAATACTAATTCACTGCTTATGAAAAAGTCTGAAGTGTCACACTTGAAAGCTAAAATATTTTATTTAGAGAACAGAAGTGCTCAGGCTGTTTCAGGGATCAGGCTGATGTTAATGTTCCTTAACCTGTAGTGAAATGGGTACCTCCATGAGTGAAAGGCCTTTCCCTTTCTCTTCCAATAGCTAACTAGAGTGCTTGGAAGATTTTGGATCAAAAACCTGTAGATCTTCATGTAATAAACTAAATCAATGTTTTAGCCATCCAAAATTTCAACTGTGAGCTTCCCTAGTGTCATGTTCAAAGTAAAAGTTCTTGTGTTTGTGTTCATGATTAAAATGTTGTTTATATGTAACACCAGGTACTAGTACAGCCTTCAGAAGTTACCTTGATGTTTGAAATCACTTGTTTCCAGAGGAATCTAATGTGCACTCAAACATGCTGTGTTTGCACTCTCTGCAGTCTGAAGTGTACATAGCCATCCCTGCTCAATTAACCATGAAGGAGGCTGAGGTTTGAGCTTACCAGTAAGGGAGGGCCATTAGCAAATTGCATTGTTAGCTTGCTCATGCTAGAGAATATTAAAAAATCTGATAATTAAAGGTTACACACAGAGGACTTTCTGAAAATGACAAACAAAAAAATATAGGTTTGGGTTTGTTGGGTCTTTTTTTTTTTTTGTGCTAGACATCTGGCACTTGGAGATGACATCATCTCTTTCAGAAGCGTTGTCCGGATAAGCAGTAAATGGTTGACTTCATTTATATTGTGATCTGGTTGTTCTGTGATGAATAGAAACTAAAGCTACTGAAAAAACATTTAGTTTGCTTTCTTGCTTTGAAATACCAAACAATAAAGCTAACTCACAGAAAAAGGTCTTGCACTACAGCTGAGTTCCCTGAATTTTTACAAGGAAATTTTCAGAGTGATTACAAGTTGGTCTTTTGCCACATTGTATTTTCTTTTGTCTTTACAGACACGACTCATCCCATCTGTATTTCATTCAGTGAATATTCTTTGCAGGATTTTGATACCTAGAAACTTAGAAATTATCACAGCTTCATGTGGTCTCTACTCTGTTTTGAACAAAAAAAAGTTTTTCTTACTTCTGTTTAATATTTCTTAAAAATGTGCTGAAGCTGGAGACAATAGGATGCAAAAAATGCTGTCAGGTTATTTAGGGGCTATTTGACCAGTTAAAACTGTTTTGCTTTCTAGCATTGGTGTTTGTATTTTTCCCTTATGTAGATCCAGCAGATACCATGGCCTGTGAAGGACTGCATTCAAAACTTGTGATTTTGTGGTTACTTGAATAGAAAATAATGTAATTTTTTTCCCCTATATGAAATTTATTTATCATTTACTATGTAGGTATAAATGCTCACAATTCCCTAAAAGAATGAGAGGTGGTAAAGCAGAAACTCTGTGAGCTCCATTGCCCTTCCAAAGCTCTTCCTTTAGTTCCCTGCTTCCCAGTGCTTCCCACCACATTGTCTTAAGCCGTGTCATAGCAACACCAGTAGGCAAGCTGCACATCTTTCTTCTTGGCACTGTGATCTGTGTGGCTCTAATGTGAGAAAACCCCATAATTTCCAGCCTAGCCTGCTGGAATTCCCCCTGCCAGAGCCCAGGCAGAAGATACCCTTGTATGCAGAGATTCTGAGGCCAGGAGAAGTTGTTATGATCATCCCATCTGAACTCATGAGTGTAGCTGCGTGGTTTATGATAGAATGGGGTTGCTGGAATTGGCACAGCTCAATTTACAGCTGGTCTGCAGCAAACTCAAGCACCCAGAGTTGTTTGTGGGCAAACCTGCCCTGAGCTGTGAGTTCGGGATGGCTCTGGAGCCAGAGCAGACCTGTGTCTCTGCAGTGCTGGGTGTGTTCTTGTGGGGAGCAGCCTTTTCCAGGGGGTCATGGGGTGCTTGCTGTCTACCCACAAGTTGTGGCATTGCCTCAAGCCCTCCCTCCGCCCAAGCAGCTCTGCCTGCTTTTTGTAATGGCTGAGCTGCAGTGTTCAGGTGCTTTTACAGTGCCTTGTGGTACATGGGCTCCTATGTAGTTTGTAATAACACCTTATATTGTCTCTTCCTTGGATAAGTGGAAAAATGCCAGCATGCTATAGCACTTTCTTTGTCAAGGCACTTGTTTTCCTTCCTTTTTAGAGTTTACATTTACGTCGAGTACAATTTCTATAACATGAGGTGCAAACAATATGTGTGCAAATTAGGGAAATGTTTGCTTCATATTTATGCTGTGGTAGTTTCCTAATGAAGCTGACTGAACTTCATTAGGGGATAAACTAACATACTATAAAGTAGTATTTGAATGTAAAATTCCCAGTACTTTCCTGCTTTCTCTAATACGGAGTTGATAATCCTTAGATAATACAAAACTGAATCTGCTTGATTGGACAAAGTTTCTATTTATAATCCTTCAGCTTTTTAATCATTCCTAAAATACTTCTCAGAAAATTTTGTAATAAAACTATTATTATTAGTTTTCACTCAGAATTACTGTTTTGTTACTGAATTCCAGAACATAAACTATGTAAATTAACCTGTTTTAAGAGAGGGTTTTCATAGCTAAATAAATTGTGAATAATATAAATATGGTTATTGTATAAATGTGACTATATACATATTGCATTTTATATACTTATATAGTATTTATATATAATAGGTGTCATACATAGATTATATTATCATCATAAACAGTTAAGTATTTTGCATTTTGTAATAGTATTACATTGTACCCAGAAATTAAAAGAATGAGAACTGGCTAACTGAAGAAAACTGAATTTTGTATTTCATATTGAAGATACTTAGAGTGTGTAAAGACAAGACATGAAAGATTATTAATACAGTACCTGAATAATCATCATATCCATATATGCAGATACCAGATAATAAATTCTCCAGCAAAGCAGAGTGATATTCTGCAGTATTTTAAAGATTCTTATGGATTAGATGTAATTAATTTTTACATTAACTGTGTTTTAGATATCTGATATCCATGTTACTGGGGAGTCAGAGGACATGTCTGCTAAAGAGAGACTGCTCCTGTGGTCACAGCAAACAACAGAGGGTTATGCTGGAGTACGCTGTGAAAATTTCACTACCTGCTGGCGCGATGGAAGGTTATTTAATGCCATCATTCATAAATACAGGCAAGTACTCTGTTTTCTCTCTTGAAAAATGTTAATTACAGCATTTTAATGTACAAAGAGAGAGGGCTCTATGGTTTATGTTGTAATAGAGCTGCAGCTGTGGAGATGACTCTTCCTCGGTGATTTCTTGCACATTGCAGCCAAAGGACACCTTGTTAACCTTTCTACATCCCTCCTTCCTCAGAGAAGGATTTCCAGGAATCCTGTGTATCTTTCATTGGGCATGCTAGGAAGTCTGTTTCCAGAATTCACACAGTCCTTTTTTGTCATTCTGATATTTAAGTGTAGATGGGATAGAGGCAGAACTGATCACCAAAGTCCAAAACTGTACTGCTGGTGAAAGCCATCAACTGCTGTATGAGCTGGGATATGTCTGAGATCCCTGTGTTTTTCCTTGTGTGACTTTACCCTTGGATGGCCCTGGAATGTAGAGCTGCTTCAGTGTTTGTGTGTGGAGCCCAGACCTACTCTGAAATGCATTTCCTGTAAAAGAGTATTCTTATGGAAAATGTTACCAGCTGGAATGTTCTCAGTCTGAAGAAGGAATTTGTGCTTTTGTGACCATACTCTTACAAAGTTAAGCAGACATTGTAGAGTTGCTGGTGGCTGTGATTAGAGACTAAAGAGTATGAACTTGAAATACAGCTGAAGATGTTTACTGACAGGAGAGGATTTCTAATTCTGGATTCTAAGTGAGAATAGGCCTCTCTTGACAGAGCTGACTGGCATCAAGCTTGTCAGAGGTTTAATCATTGATGTACTGACTGTTCTCTCTTGGTTGCTGACGTGTCTTCTTTATTGCATATTTTTTTGGTTCCTGAGTTGACTAGGAAGGTTTGTGTCTTAGAAGACCACGTGGGAAAGAATTCTGCTTGCTGGGCTAATCAGTGTTTACTGACTTGTCCTTCATTGCATGAGGCTTTCTGGGTTTATCATGGCACGTGTAGTTTGTACTCTGCGCCCTGGAACATATCATGAGGAAGTTTAAGGGTACATGATTTCATTGGTATAATTTGAAGGAGTGTCTGAAGCAAAGGAAGATTTGTTGTTTTTCCTTGCACATCCAGTGAATAAAGCCTGGAGCAGATTATTTTGTTCTTGGATTTTCTCTTGTGGGACCACTTGGCCCACCACAGAAGGAAGTCTAGGTAGACACAACATACATGTGAACCTTATGGAGATTAGGACACTAAAGTATAATGGGAGACAGGTGCAGCCTTTTCCTCACAGGCTATAAAGGCTGCAAGCATACACAGTGCTCAAGTCCCACAGAAGCTGTCTGTGGTAGTGCATCATTTCATGGTAAAATGAAGCTGCATCTCAGTCAATGAGGTTGTTTTCTGACTGGGCTTCTGTTCTGGGTAGCTGGTCAGGGAGGAGGTGCATGCCAGCAAAAAAGTCTCTTTTAGTAACATTGGCAAGACAAAAGGAAATAGCTGGCAGACGACAAGGCTGTTTTACTTGGGACAGAGCAGCCAAAGGAATGAACATAGCACAGACAAGTAATAAAAAAAATAAACAATATGAAAGAAATAGAGGGATTGGAGAGAGAAAAAAAAAAAGGGGGAAGGAGCTTAATGAGATGGAATAATGGAAAATATTTCCCAGAGCTTCTTTAGATCCTTCTATCTCTTACATAGAGCAGTGTAGCCTTTATTGCTCAAACAACTAGTAATTATGGTATGGATCAGTTAATAAATAATGAAAAACTTGAATCCTGTCCTCCAGCTGTGCAAATGTTAATACCTTGGGATATGACTGAATTGCTTTGTTGGAACAGTGTTTCTGGCATTACTCTGTGAGTTTTATTTTCATTGTTTCAGCAGAAAAGAGCAGGCACCTTTGACTCAAGTGTGTTGCACTAAGCAAGCGATCCAGTGCCTGGGGAGCATTTGTGTGCTTCTGTGCCAGTTTCCATTGAACTTAACTTCTTTCTGTAAACATAACTTCACCTAAGGACTGTGTCCCTCCCAGGAGTGTTTACCAACCATATCTAATGTGTTTTTGCTGTGAAAAGTTAGAGGTTCTTGGATTCCATTTCAAATGGAATGAGAGTGAGATTCTTCCACTGATTGCAGTGAGTTTTTATGTTGCTTTCCTTTTTTGTTTTGTACCATTAAAACAGAGACAATTTCCAGCTATTGCTCACAAGAGAGGAATGATCTTCCCAGTAATCTGTTATTTTTAACTGTACTGTTTTACTCCAGAGACCTCTTCTAAAGCTTCATTTGTCTTCTGAGCAATAAGTAGGTTAAACATTAAAAAATATGCACAGTGCTGGCAGTGATTCTCCATTTGCTCTGTTTTAGTAGCTCCCAGTTTGTGGATCACAGGTGGTGTCAGGAGCAGGTCTGAGCATCCTGTGGGTGCTGCCAGCTGGTGTGCTCCACCAGGGTAAATGACCAGATGTGCCTGCTTGGGCAGTGGGGTGGGACCTGGTGCTGCCGCTGTGGGCCAGAGAGCAGAGCAGCAGCAGCTCCCAGGGGACAGCCCTGGCACCAAGGCTTCCAGAGAAGCCTTCTCTGGATGCACCATTGAGAGCACAAGCCCATGTGAGTCCAACATGATCCCTACATCAGTGATCCATGAGACAGGGAGATGTCACTGTCCAGATCCAGGTGATGGGATAGGAGTAGGTCGTAATTACCTCCTCTCCAGGCATACGTGATTTTTTAAAATTGCAAGTACATACCAGCTTCAAGACTTTAGGAAATTGCTGAAGCTGTGAATGGCTGGGCGAGGAGCTGGGCTGTGACTCAGCTGCCAGCAGGCAAGGAGCCTCTCCCTTCAGAATTGGCAGCCTGCCCTCACTTAATGGCAGGTTAGAATTGTTTCCTTGGTTTTTCTGTCTTGACAGAGGATCTTAGCACCTTTTAGTGCCAGCGAGCTGAGATTTGTGATGCAGAACTGCAGGAATAGTGCATGGATGTGCCATGTCTCCCTGCTCCCCCAAGAAGCATGGGAAGTACCCCATAAGGATGGGATCTCCCTGTTGTGACTGACTGTCACACCCACTGCAGCATCTTGGTGGACATTGGTGGCCCAGGGGGTGACCCAGGTGCTTCCCTGTCTCCCTGTCCTTCCTGCAGCCACAGCTGTGCTGGCACTGCTCCACTTCCATTGTCAAGTAGAGATGTGGGCAGTGTACAGGTGCTGGAGCACATACACTGCAGTCATTCACGGTCTCTCCTGAGCAAATGCAGAATATTTGTTTTCTGTCCTCTTGAACAGTGCGGGTTTGATTGTCAGAGCGTCTCTTAAAGGCCTTCAGTTACTTTCTCTCTTCTATAAAGAGTATTAATGACTTGCCAGTGATTTTTAATGCTCTTTAAATCAAAGAAAGTAATTTTATGAATAATGGAAATGAGAGGAAAAATTACTTTATTTTGGGTACTTGGATCCATATAACACCTGCTTTTTTTTTCCCACCACCAAACTTAGAAAAAAGTACTTTTTTTTTTCTATGTGAAAATATTCTTTATATTTTCAGCAGTTCCCAGTGGTCTGTGTTTATAGGGGAAGATTGGAGATTACTTGGCTGAACTTTTGAAGAGTATAGAAAGTTTCCATTAACATCCTGTACATGTTTAAATCCCTGGGAACACGGCTTCACACTGACCTCAAGAACTGCCTTGGAGGGTCTCCACTGCAGGCCCTGGAGTTTGGTTTAATCATAGAATGGTTTGGGCTGGACAGGACCTTAAAGGTCATCCTGTTCCAACCCCTCTGCCCTGGGCAGGGACACCTCCCACTAGACCAGGTTGCTCAAAGTCCCATCAAGCCTGACTTTGAAGACTTCCAGGGATGGGGCATTCACAACTCCAGGAAATGTGGTCCAGTGCCTCCTCACCCTCACACAAAGAAATTTCTTCCTAATATCAAATCTAAATCCACTCTGTTCTGTGATAATACTGGTCCTTACACAGAAAGACCAGATTAAATTTTAACATTAAAAATGAGTTTTGATACTGAACATTAATCAGATTTGTATTTGTATTTAAATACAAATACGCACAAAGATTTCCCACTGTTTTTTCAACCTCCACACTTTTCTTAAGATATGTGGTCAGGTCTGTAGTGAAAGCTACCGATACACCCAGGAGATTCAAGAATATGCTGTATGTTTCATCTGTTGTATCATTTGCCTTTTATAGCTTAATTTTTCATTGAAGACGTATGTTATTTTATTCAATATGTTGTGTTGGAAGAAATCTGACTTCAGGCAGTTTCAAAATTACGTGATGTTTTTTTTGTGCCATCATATGGTACGTAGCAAAAACCTGTAAGCCAGACTTTGAAGTTAGAGACCGACTTTAATCAGGGTGTAATGCCCAGATTTTTCTGGAGATACTACTACCTACACCCTGGAATCTTCTTTCTGCAACATTATCACCTTAAATATTTCTAGTCACTAGGCTGTGTTTTGGTAAATGTTCTTGATCTGTGGTTTTCTTTTTTTGTTTGGTTTTTTTTTTTTGCTTGTTNTTTTTTTTTTTTTGCTTGTTTTTTTTTTGTTTGGTTGGTTTTTTTTTTTTTCTGTATATGCCTTTTTCTCAGAAGAAACACTAATTTTTAAAAACTGTATCCCAGTTACATCCTCTATATGTAGGAACAGGTTTTTTTCTATAGAGAATGAAAGCTGCTTTCATTTCAGTAGGAGTCATATGCCAGATGGGAGCTAGTAATCTAAACTGTAGATCTATATTGCACTTGGCACATACATTTTAAAGCAAATTTAGATAAAAAAGTAGCAAACCTATTGTTTTGATCTCAGACTGCCCTGAATCTTTGGTACATAAGGACTACAGGAAACTTCAGTTAAAAAGTCTGAAATGGAATGTAAGAAATAGTAAAAATAATAGCTATAAGATTTCCAGTTAGCGGATATTTGTAAATGCTTCAGTAAGGATAATGGCTGTTGATATTCTGAAAACAGACATGGTCACAGACTGACTCATTTTTTAGAGAAAAAAGATGGAAGCATAGAGGATAGGAAATGATTAATATCGCACATGTATGTTTTTCGTAGAAATACATTTATATGTACCTTTATACCTGTATATATACCTTTATACATTTTATCTTTGTATTCTCACAGCTTTTATTTCGATTTTAGCATTTACAAAAGGAATTCCAGCAAAAGCATTATGTTTTTGTCAAACTAGATAATAGCATTTAAAGAATAGCTTCAGTGGTGCCTGTGTGGTGAAAAATAGCATCTGCAAGCTCAGTTCTGAGATAAAGTCACGTTTAAGTTCTAGGTGTTAGGTTTGTTCTGGTAAATGAAGTGGGTCCAGCCCTGAAGGTAAGTGGTACAGCAGGGCTTGAGTCTGCTTGGCTGAACTCTCCCTCTTCCCCCAAGAGAGGGTGCAGCTTCTTCAGTGCAGTCCCTGAAACTGGGCTCAGGTATTGACTGGGAGAGTGTGGTCACAGTGGGCCACAGTCATGCTATGGGAAGGAGTAGTAACTAAAGGTCATGGACCCTTGATCTGTCTTCTGTACACTCAGACAAGTCCAGTTATGTCTGGACTTCTAGGTGAATGTCAGCAGTCATAGAAAATGTGAAAGACTGGTTAGGAGAAAAAAGGATAAAATGTGTTCAGGTCAGGCAGCAGTCTGACAAGCAAGCAGGACTGTAGTATACACACAAAAGGTTTAAGACAAGAAAACAAATGAGGTCATTTCATGTAATGCTATCCTAAGGCTTGCCAAGGCCACACGCAGACAATTTCTATAAATTGTGGCGCCACCTAACAAGTATTAGAAATGCTACAAAGGCGGAAAGTGGTGATAGAGTTAAAAGGGGCACATTTTGAGCACAATAAAAATGCTTTTACTGTATTAAGAATTTCTGTTAAAGAAATACAGGGATCTGATACAGAGGAGCCTTTGTTGCTGGTAAACTTTTTGCAAGGCTTTAATGATGCCTGTAGTTTTAAGCTGCATACAGTGCAGAGAGTATGTGAGGAGACAGCTCCTGTTCCCAGACAAAAGAGGAGCAGAGCTAACAGTGAATGCAGCATGGAAGAAGTGCAGGTACACTGAGTGCTTCATGTGGGAGGAAGAGGAATAGAAGCTGCACTGTGTTCCCAGAGGAAGCAGCAATGTAACAGGTCCATAAATGCTAGATAAATTGAGAGACACATTTTCCAGGGTCACAGCGATTTTCTTTTGAAATGTTGCTATCATAGCTCGGTATGCTTTCAGAATTATGAAGTGGATCCTATTCTGAGTGTGGAGCAAGCTAGACTCATGCCTGCTAAATAACTGTTCTGGTTTGGAACGAGCTGTTTCAACCTTCCCCAGCATGATTTGTTGTGTATATATAGTTGGTTGAACACTAAGCTCCTGGCTGGCAGTGTATGTGGCATCCCTCTGATGTTAAAACATGTTGCAACTGCTCAGGTACTGACTTGAACACATTCCTTAAGGGGAGGGATAATAATGCCTCAATTTGCAGAAACATGTTGAACACCCTTGGGGAATGGATGAGAAAGAAACTAAATATTACACAGTGTCAAGCCTTAAAATGCTAGGGGATATGTTTTAAATAAAGAGATTAGTTGGGTCTGCTGGTTTTGGCTTGTTGTTTTGTGACTTGTACTTTATTGCAACCCAGCTTTAACACAAAGAAAATGTGAGTTTGGTTGTGTTGCATCCCCTTTCCAAGTTCCTCATTGTGTGGTTCTAACTATTTTCCATGGGTTTTATTGTGTAGAATAAATAAACTCAGTCTTGAGAATTTGCAGTTTGGGAAAACATAAACTGTTTTTAGGATGATTAAAAAGATTGACAAGCAGATTACTTGCCTGAGTATATTTCTAATGGATTTACAAACAGCAAGTTACCTAACCAACCTTAATCAGATGCACTCAGAAGAATTCTGTCATGGCACTTGGTAAAGGCTGTATTAAGATTGTACTGGAAGCATGCCTGCAGTTTTAGCATCTTGTGTTGTGGTAGTGGTTAGCTTTAGTGGGTATTAGATGGATGACTTCCAGTCAGTTGGGTTGATTAATTTCAGATCTGGACTTAAAATATCTCTGTGTACATTGTGCTGGATCTTACTGCTAAGTAGTAGCTGAATAACAGTTTTCTTTTTGCAGTAACTGTGAAAAAAAACAAAAACAAAACTGGGATGAAATAAAAGTTTTTCTCTTGTCATTTTAATGGGCATAAAATGTAAAGTAATGCTTTGCTTTGAAGGGCTGGGTGTTTTTTAAATTTGGACTTCATGTGCTTTGTACTCTTGGATTGGCAAAGACCAGGACACCTAAGGGTGTCAGAAGTCTTAATCCAAAAGGATGTGTTGTCTGAGCAGTGGGGGCATATGTGCCTGGGATAAATCACATCGGGGAAGGTCTTGGTCTTCAGGGAATGCCTTTGGCAAATTTGTGGCACATGAAGTTGTTGCTTCTAAGACAGGACAAGGAGCCTTTGGGAAATTGATTGAAGTCATTACAGTACCTCATCATTCTTCCTTGTTGGTAACTGTACTAATCCCACTGGGAAACCATTCTGTCAAGCTGCCACTGCTGTGGTCTGGAGGGAGTATTCTTAGGATGCAGAACAGAAAAAGAGTTTAGTTGTATTTCTTCATTGTCTCTTTGGTATTCACAGTTCAAGAAAAAGTACATTGTTTATGGTTATTTTTGTGGATTGCATGGTGTGGGTTGAGGTTACAAGTTATGAGCCTCATTCCCATTTAAATTTTATCATAGCTAAAATTTGCCAAAATTGCTGTACCATTACTAGTTTTGTAATGATGGAAACAGCTCTTAATGCTAAGAGGGTGTAAAAACTGATTTTTAAGCTAGTGAAAGGGCTAACAAATCCTTTCTATTTTCATTCATATTTGTACTGATTTTGAAACCTGCATCACAAACTTACTGCCAAGTTGTGATTAGGGTTTGTTTTTCATGGCTGAAGATGAACTCCACAATTAACTAAAAGATCTTTGATATATCAATGCCACTATTATGTGTTTATCTAAATTAATTGGTATGGCAAGTTACAGGTAAAGTTTTTCAGTGCTAACAAAGGTGGGACAGGCAGCTTCAGTAGTTTTATTAAATTCAGTGTTTGTCAAATCAAGGGCATGCACAATAGAAGGAACTACCTGAGTTAGCTCTGTATATTGTTAATTAATTAATTAACAATAATAAATTAATGTTAGTGCACCTGACAGCTTTTGCTTTCCTTATTTTAAGTGCAGTTAAAACATTAATTCTTTTTCTGGAGGAAGTTTTGATATAATATGCAGGGCTGCCTGAAGAATAGACATCTATCTGTAAATAGTGTGCCCTTGTTATATTATGTATTGCAATTGTTTTTTTCAGTTTTATTCATCATATCTGAAAATTTAGATTAAAAACTATGAAAAAATAAGCAAAGGGAAGGTGAAGAGTTCAGATCACATGAGAATTTTTCAGCTTTCAAGGGAATAAAAAGGCATTTTTGTTCATCTTTACAGAGGCATTGAATGAAATCCATAGCGATACATAAAATCATGTAGTGCAGGCATTCCTGTCATACCAGGACAAAGGACAAAACCAAAAAGAGGATACAAGGCATAATGATTATATTAACACAGTATGTAATTGAGGCTGGGGTCCTGGGGAGATTTAGAAAAGATTTTGCCACATACTTGAACAAACAATATGCAGAGCTGCATGCAGCAACATGCTTTTTGATTTATCACAGTTGTAAGGATAAAGCTTTCCTACAATGACAGTTTTCTAATTGAAATATTTGATTTTCTCTGAATTCTGGACTGTTGCTTAACTTCAGTGACATCAAGCTCAGCTTCAATGGTTTGATGCATTGGAGTAATTTTTAAAATCATCATACCATGTATGAATCTAGAGCTTCTGAATGAGGGGGAATGGAAGGGTGTAATGGAAGATGGTGTTGACTCAGAGTTGGCATTTTATGTCCTTTCTTCAGTATGGGGTTTTTGGCACCAAGGAACCTTCTACAGAACCTTGTGCTGTGTGTCCACATTGTGGTCCTTGTTTTTGATGATGGAAAAGATCTCTTCCTCCCTAATGCCACAAATTCAAACTTCACCAATTTTGAGCAGAAACTCTCTACTTCCTCTTCTCTAAGTGATCAGACTGTACCTGAAAATAAATCAGGAAAATGTGGTAGGCATATCTATTAGCAAAGGGTACCTCCAACACTGTGCTTGTATCTCCTTGTCATGACATTAAGAGAGCACTGCAAACATGGGAATCAATAAAAGTGTGTGGGGCACAAAGAATGGCACATGTTAGTTGAAGTCCAGCCATCATTCTCATTGTGTTGTTGACTCAGTCTTTGTTGACTCAGAAGCATGTTCTTTTACAAGCTGTTTTGAACAAGACTTAGATTTGTACCTGATGTGGGGACAAATTCTTTAGTGAGTTCCAGAACACTGGCTCTACACATAAACTGGTGTAAACAAATTGGTATTTTTGAAATGCGTTAAGAGATAGGCAGATGGTAGGCCTAATTTTATAGGTTAAATAATACATTTTGCTTCATCGTCTCATTTGTAGAGTTCCTGGGAAAATAACAAGAGACATGTATTTGAAGAGATAGAGATAAAATTTCTGTTTTACATGAAGATTTATTATGTTTTTATTCCTTTCTTTGCAATGTTTCTGTTATTAACCAAAATCTCTAGAATAGATTATTTTTTGTTTGCTTGTTTTTTTTATTTTTTTTCCTATGACTGTATTCTGGCATGGTCTTTCATTTGTTCTAGTAATTCTTCCATCCCTAATAAAGGCATGAGTCTTTCTGGCATCCGTCCTTTTCGTTTGTCTGTGAACAATGAAAAAAAAAGTTTAACTTTTATAAGCGTTTTCTAATTACAGCACTGGAAAAGCTAATTGGACTATAGTGACATGTTACACTTCACTCTGCATCTTCAGGCGTGTTTTTTTTTTGAGAGTGCTGCTAGAAAGTCTCTGTTAGGGTTGCAACTAAATGTAAGCCAAGAATGAAATATCCTTTAATATCAGGTATTATTCAGGCAGCATGTAGAGTTTTGACTGAGAAAGAATTGTGCGGATTAAACAGTTTAGATAGTTCATGGTTTAGATAGTTCATAACTTCAGGCTTCTCAGCCTTCTGAATGCATTAACGGAATTTTCATGTGAAATATTACTGTGATATATATGTGTGTGTGTGTGTGTGTATATGTGTGTTTTAATAAACATTGTTGTAACTTTAGCAAGTGTGATCCCAGAACAGTGAGGAGAAGGAAAATTAAAGTTCAGTTAAACATCTTTTTCTGTTTTGAGGTATCAAATCCCCTTCAAAAGAATCTTTTATTTTAGCAGGCAGTATATATATATGTAACTAGTTTGGATCATAAGCTGTTTTGCTCTGGCAATGAGAAAATCTACATGTACCTAATGTTATTTATTATTCACAGCTCTGATTTCAAGGAGTCTTTGAAGACCAGAAATATCTGCTGTTATTTAGATATTGTTCTCTTCTTTCTCTTTGTGGTGCTAGGTATTGTTTTCTTGAATTTATCATAATTTTGTCAGCTTCTTAATTAATGTGGTATTAATTACACTTTTTTCCCCATCACTTCTGATACAAATTTTTCGTATTTCCAACACCTACACTAAGATCTCAAATGGAAGTCACCAGTTTTTTAATAAATTGAATGATTAATGACTCTCAGTGTGGAAGCCAAACCCTTGACTTAGGTGTGGCTGCAGCAGAAGCATCTTCTTTGCATGGAATGTTCCAACTTGACTGGTGTTTGGGATGTTTATGTGTGTTTTCATGGCAAGGCCCCAGCCCACTGAAAAATCTGCCATAAAATGACTCACAGTATTATGACAGAAGGCAGAGTCATTGTATGTAACTTAAAGGGCATTTAGTTTAATTTGTTCTTGGTTGTGCATAAAGCTACTTAATAATGCTATGCAAATTGATATAAAATACATTTTTAATACATACAAATAACTTTTACAAAACTCATATTTGCTCTATAGCCTTAAAAAAGATAAATATTTGCCATGATGGCAATGCTTTTAAATCTAGTGTTTGCTTCAACTATGACAATTAAATAAATGAGTATTAGTGGATACTCATCACAACTGCAATTTCAACAGTTATTTAGAGTTAGTTGACAGGTATCTCTGTAAGCTTACAGCGTGTAAAAATGATATTTATTTCTATTTAAAGCTGCAAAGAATCCCCACTATTAAACAAAAGGAACGATATGGCAGTCAGTGATTTCCTCAGCCATGTTTTTTGGATGCACTTTTCTCATACTAAAAGAGGTCTTTTGCTGAGCTCTGGGAGGTAAACTCCTTTTCCTGTGGCTTTGCAATATATCTTTCTACTACATGTGAGGAGGAGAGGGTGATCTGCAAATGGGGAGGCCCCAAGCCCTAGGCAGCATCTTGCTCGTGCCAGGTGCTTTTGCATTCAAGTGATAATAGTTGTCTTTTCCCTTTCATAAGCCATCAGTGGACTTGTTCTCATTTAGCTGTGGAGCCTTTAAAAAACCAAAAACATGCACTATCTAGATGAATGCCATCTTCTGCAGCGTTTTCTTGTAGACCAAGATGTTAGATAAATATAGACCAGCTAATCTAGGTCAGTATACTATGTGCTAAGTGTATAATTAACTGAAAATGGGCAGAATTTATTTCATTTTCCCTTCTTCTTAAAGGGAAACTGTAAGATATTCCAATGCTGGTAGGAGTTGTGGGGATGGGAAAATATGTTTAAAAGGTGGGGAGGCATCTCACAGAGTAGGCTCTTCTTCAGCTGGGTGGCGAAGCCACAGCACATAAAATAAAATGCTTTATTATGCAGGAGAAGTTTGTTTTATTGATTTTGTTACCTGTATCACAGTGAGAACAACGTCACCTCTTCAACTAAATGAAATCTTTATTCTAAGGAGATTATTGTGTCAGTGTCTCTGCAGCTTGCAGCTTGATTTCTGGGAATAGTCAAGGCTTTTACAACATGTCCTTTCATGTTCTGAGAGTTGGCAATTGAACAGGCTGTGCAAGCGATTATTCTTGGGACATTTTTAACAAATGTAAAGTAGGCAGGAGGAAAAAAATAACCTAAGCAACAGTGTTAAGCTTACAAAAACCTGATTCTCTTGTCAAAACTGCTGTTAAAGCAATCTTTACTCATACCATCTCCATTATTGTGGCTGAAACAGGAGATGGGGGTGCTCAGTTTTCTTTTCTAGTACTGTCTTTTATTTTTCATGGTTTTTCTGTGCTGCTGAGAGCAACGGCTGATATTGGTTTCATTGCATTGTTTTTGTTGCACTGAAATTCAGAGAAGAACAGCATGAGCTTGATCATGCTCCCCACTAAGCATATTGGAAGTGGAAAGTCCCACTGCCTTAGGGGGATTATATTGCACTGCTTACATTTTGTTATTATTAAATGTTCTTTCAAGGCATAATGGGTGCAGTGTTATTATCTGTCTTGTAGATGTGTCTTCAAAAGAGCACAAGGAGCACAGTGATTCTAAATGGCTGAAAAGAAATGGATTTTTTTTTACAGTGCCCTTGTTGTTAGTTCAAAGACAAGATTGTATTTAGTTTCCCGAAGTTAATACCATTTTGTTATCAAGGGGATTTAGGGTGCTGCCACATGAAATGTTAACATTAATTTTGAACAATAGTATTTAACATATTTCTATCTGTTGCAATTATTTAAAACTTCTGCTTGGTAAAACTAGGAAAACAGTTTCTCTAGAAACAAAAATGAGAAAATTTAAGAACTGGATTGTTTGCTGAAAGTTGTGTGCCATTTTTTTTTTATTTTTCTGCTTTGTTTTAGGTTGTTTTCATGGCGAGTCTGGTTTTCAGTGGTGTAGGATTTCAGTAGCAAAGGTTTCAGACCCTTGTGGCTCTAGTTGACTCCAGTGAGATGAGCTTTTGCTCAGCATGTTTGAAAATCCCTTATTTCTTTTTGGTAAATGGCTGTGAGAATTCCAAGTGCTGAAAAAAGGCAAGGAGTAACACACTGAGAATCACAAGATCTAAAACTCAGCTCCTACATAGCAAATTTAAAAGACATTATTAGTTTCAAAGTTTTATATTAATTTAAAACATTAAAGTAGTGATGCTGGTAGAGGATTGATGCAGGATAATACTTATGTGCCTTAAAATATTTATAGGCAGGATTGGTTTAAGACAATTATTCCATTGCAGCAAGCATATTGTGGCTGGAAATGGAGTTTAGCAGGATGAAGGTGTGGAGGTTTAAGTGCATGGAGCTGAGAGTTACTATAAGAGAACTGACACCAATGTGTATCTGAAAGCAAGGCTTCAATGCATTTGAAGGAGCTCATCAGAAAAGATTAAAGTCATGTTTTTGTGACTAAACTTTGTTACTGTGTGACTTTGGACACATGCTGAATTTGATGCAGAATGACTGAAAACTTGTGAAAGCAGTAGAAAGTAGCTCCCTTCTGTAAAAGAGAAAGGCGAATTTAATTCCCTCAAGGGCAGTAGGAAGGACTAGGTGTTGAAATACAATGTCAATGCACATAGATAAATATGCATAAGAAAATAGAGGTGTATAAGGGATGGCTGGAAGCCAGCTTGTACGTGAAGAACCGAGTGCTGGAGTTTTCTGATGTTTGTGGCTCTCAGTTGGCAGCGGTCTCAGCTCGTTCACCTGATTTTAGTGAAATCCTTTTATAATGAAAACTCTGTTGCTGTGTCTGTCCATACTCATGGCTTGATTTACCACTGGAGCAGTAATTCAAAACTGGTAAAGAGTTGTAATCAAGTGTTGCTGTTTTTATTTGACAGGCCGGACCTGATAGACATGAACACTGTTGCTGTTCAAAGCAACCTCGCAAACCTAGAACATGCTTTTTTTGTAGCAGAAAAACTCGGTGTTGCAAGACTTCTGGATCCTGAAGGTAAGAGAGCTACAGATGGCTTTGTTGCAAAACCCCCAAGACTTAAATAAAATCCAATCTGCCTGCAGGTTGTAGCATATTTGTAGGCATTCTTACGACTGTGTGATAAAGCATTGTTCTGTCTTGCTTTTAGATGTCGATGTTTCCTCACCTGATGAGAAGTCAGTAATAACTTATGTGTCATCACTTTATGATGCATTTCCCAAAGTACCAGAAGGTGGTGAAGGCATCAGTGCAAATGTAAGTAGGAAAAAAATACTTGTGCAGTGCGTGAGCTACATTAATAAAATTACGAATTTCGGATCCAGAATGTTAGCTAGATCTTCCATAGGGCTGTCACACTTTCCTTTGACATGGTTTTTCTAGGCTGAGATTTTTGAGTCTTAGCTACTTCATATCAAGGTCATGAAAATATTTGTGCAAAGAGCTTAACTGAAAAAAATGTGCCTGAATCTGGAGAAAGAGCGAGTCAAAGTTCTTACTTTTCAGTTGTAAATGTATAAATTATGCCTTTCTGATTCTTACCTGTTTGAAATTTATTAATCTAGAAAATATTTTGTTTTCAGTAGAATTATTCAGGATCAAAACTGAAGACTGAAATTGTATATTTGGAATCTTTAAAGAGCAAATGAATATTGTCTCAAAATTGCAGGATTTCAAAATCCATTTTTTTATATGTGTGAAGACTTCAGTTTTTAAAGCTGAAGCAGAAATGAATTCTGGATGACTATCATCTCTTCTGTACTCTGGGTTTTGCTTTGGCAGGATGTTGAAGTCAAATGGGTGGAATATCAGAATATGGTGAACTACCTCATGCAGTGGATCAGACACCATGTCACGATAATGTCTGACAGAACATTTCCCAATAATCCTGTGGAATTGAAGGTGAGGTGTGGTGGCTTAGATTGCTTGTTGGAATTACATTTTATCTTACTGACTCAAAGCATACTTGAACAAATGACATGCTTGTTGATTTATACTATCAAGTCCCCTGTACTACTCCTTAACCTTTTCAAAGTATAATCAATACATTGCTAGCATATGAACAATCAACAGCAAATCTTTACCTTGCCACTGATTGTTTTTTGTAGAACTCTAGTTGAACAGTGTAAAGGTAAGCTTGTGAAGAATATTAGAAGGTTTGAAGACTAAGGTTATATTCACTGTAAATAAAACTTGATGTTATTTTTCATTTTCTGTAGGCACTTTATAATCAATATTTACAGTTTAAAGAAACAGAAATTCCACCGAAGGAGATAGAAAAATCAAAAATTAAACATCTATATAAACTGCTAGAGGTAAGTTTTAGCATTCATTGAAATGTATAGAAGTTCCTTTTCTGTGGCTTAAAATAACAAGTACATACGACTTTTTAAGGTCTGGATAGAATTTGGACGCATCAAACTCTCTCAAGGCTACCATCCAAATGATATAGAAAAAGAATGGGGAAAGCTGATTATTGCCATGCTGGAAAGAGAGAAGACCCTTCGTCCTGAAGTGGAGAGGTATGCTAGTGAATATTTCACAGACTTTGTTATTATATTTTCTGTTGTTTTAACCCATATTGAAATTTGTAAATATCTTCTGTGATAATGTCCATTTTATTTTTCTAGATCAAGCATTTCTGCCTTTGTTCAAGGTCTGAAATTCTCTACCTGCCTAGAAGCAGGTCCAGACATAAACAACTTTGGTGGGCTCAGAAGGTTGTGATGAGCAGCATCTGTGCCCCAGATCATCAAAGCACTTATATTTAACTACCTTCTTTGTGCATTTAGTCAAAGCTGGGTTTATACCACTTCACTGTTTACTTTCAAGACATTGAATTTATATTGATTCATATGAGGACCATCCTCATCCTTTACATGAAAGGTGTATTTTTGTTGGTGCACAGCATTGTAGGCTAATGTCCCGTGTAGAAATTGTTTTAAAAGTTAGTGGTACTCAAGAGCACACTAAATGTTTAGGTGTGAAAAGGCACAGTAGCCTTCCATGATAGTAGGCTGTGGGACACTTCTGTGCATCACTGATGATGTACTAACCATGATTGAAGTCTTGATGTGGTCTGAGAGCATTTTTTAAGTTCTATGGGCGACACAGGTGGTATCCATTCAGTAATTAAAAAACCCTCTTAAAGTTAAATGATTTTTGGGGCTTCTACCTGTGAATAGATAGACACACCTGAATCTGGCTTCATTCTGCTTGACTTTATGTATCCAAAAAGACGTCTAAGGTCTGAATCACTTCCTAGAGAGCCTTGTTGCTGACTTTCTGGTGACAGCAGGGTGATCTTGTCTCTCTGGTTTAGGTACCTGAAACCAGGTGTGAGGAATCCAGACCATTTTTTAGGAAGTCCTCAGCAAGAGAGATTTCAGTCAGAGGATAAGGCAGTCAGGGTTGATGAAACATGTGTCATGCTAACAAGACAAGAGCATGACTGAAATGGCAGATTCAGGAGGAGGTGTTGATTCACAATACCCAACTGTGGAACAAGTTCCTATAGAGGAATACAAAGTTGTCCACACAATACTGAGTTTTCTGTCTTATGCAAAGCAGAACGCTGGAAAGCAGCAGAAGAAATACAGCCTGTTGGGTCTCGTAAGTTAATCTGTTCCAACCTGCCAAAAGCATAGTGTCTGGCTTCACCAGCAGAAATTCTGTTCATACTTGCAGAAAGCTGGATTATCTTTGTTGAGCATGTGTGTAAATGACATTAGTTTATTTCTATTTTTTTCAAATGGTCTGAGCACAGATAAACAAACATGAACCTAACTTCCTTCCCATATTTCGGGAAGGGTAAACACATTTAAAGTGACAGGTCATACGGTGATAGTCACTACACATGATAGTCACTGTAAAATGAGAGAAAATTTCATTAAGTGATTCTGGCTTAGTCACCAAGTTAAAAGTATTGATTGAGGTGGACAGAAGAGCATAATCCATGCTTGTTGCACTGTTTGCCAGTGCATCTAATCATCATGAGTACTGATACAGCTGCTGGGGTGAAATCTGTGGCAAAAATGTGACTTCAGCCAATACTGAAACCTGGTGAATAATAAAACTTTGCCTGCAAGTCTGTTGAATACATCTCAAAGTACCAACACAAAGAGAAAATGTGTGGCCAGATTGGTGTATGGGATCAAAATTAATGTGGTGCTAGTGAAGAGAGTGCCAAACTGAGCTCTGGTTTGCAAAACTGGCAGAGTTTGGCATTGCTGCCGGGGTGTGTCTGTGCCTTTGCCGAGCTCTGCTGCGTAAACAGTCACCTTATGGGATGGGTGTGGTTGTTCAGGAATCCTAAAAGCAGGGGCTGAAATACTGAAAAATCACCCCACCCCAAATTCTGAGTTAAAAAGTAAACTTAAAAGCAGTGGTCAGATTTTTCTTACTTATTTTCTGGTCAAAACAGCTAGAAACAATTGGCTGTGGATGTGGAAGAAGATGAAGGGGAATTTTCACGAGGACAGTGTAGTGGGACAGGAAAGTTACTGAAGATGCATGCTTGGACAGTGCAGGAATGACAGTAGGTTGGATGGTGTATAGGTGTCTCAGATTATATTGTAATGAGATGATTAATCCCAATACTCCCCCAGTTTTATTGTGCAGCTCTATTTGAAGGAAAAGGAGCCCAGCCTGGAGGATATTTGTACTCTACTGTTGAGTGTGGATTTCTCCCTTCGCTCCCTTTGAAACTTTCCATTGAGGAGTCTAAGAGACACTGCAAATAATTCTTTTAGTTCTTACTTCATTTGTAGTTATTTAGTGACACTTCAATAAAATATTTGGTGTGTCTGTTTCCTAGATACGCCCCATTGTTGCTGCCTAGTCTGTACTTGCAAGCTTTAATGCAAGGTAGGGAAGCCAAAAACAAGGTAGCGTACATAGCCCCAGGTAAAATCCTTTGAAGAGCTGGCAGAATATTAATTGCTGGGTTTTAAATGTGTGTACTGAAGCCTATATAAAGGAGTCTAGGTGTTTCAAAAGCCAGTAGTGGAATTTCATCCCTAGAAGCTGTACATTTTGCAGGAGTTTTATCTTCATTTTTCGGCAAATGCAAACAGGCAGAAGAACTGTGCTCTGGATGTAAAAATGAATAGCAGTAGTTACAGCTATCACAGCAGTGATTCGCTGTTTAGCAACAGCACTAGTACTCGAACCAGCGTTGACTCTAATGAGAATTTCCTTTCTGTTAATTGTGGTCCCACGCTGATTAGATCTTGTATAAGCTTTGGTAATGGAACCTTAGAAGGGAACAGGTAACTTGACATATGCATGCATTTGTCTTTGTCTTAGATGCTGTTGATTAATTTGTTTGTTTTTAAAGTCACGCAATATGATTGTAAATATAAATAGCATAGTACTTATTTATTTTCCTGAAATGCTTTGGCATCACCTAGGTTGGAAATGCTGCAGCAAATTGCGAACAGAATTCAGCGGGACAGCCGGAGCTGTGAGGACAAACTGGTACTTGCCAGGAATGCTCTGCAGTCTGTAAGTCAGTCAGTGATTTTACTTGTCTGTATTCATAAATTTATAGAACTTAAAGGGCAAAAACTTTTTAAGGGTTTGTGAGGCAACCTTAATAGCTGCTACTTTAATTTACATTGTATTGTTAGTTTAGCATTTCTTCAAGAAAATACCGCCTAGAGTGTGTTCTGTTAATTTTTTTTTGTTCTGTAGTTAACTAAATGTTTCAGAATAGTTTCAAGATAAAAACAAGATAAAAACAGGGGGTTTTTGGTTTTTTGTTTTGTTTGTTTGTTTGGGGTTTTTTTAAATTTTCTTTTGTTTGTTTTTTTGTTTTTTTGTTTTTTAAAATCTTAGCGCTGATATCTCTTTGGTTTTAGCTGCAAGGCTTATGATCTCTCTTATTTATTAAGGACACCAAGCGATTGGAGTCAGGGCTTCAGTTCCAACATGAAGCAGAGATAGCTGGGTATCTTCTTGAATCTGAGAATCTCCTCCGCCAGCAAGTGATTGATGCCCAAATTCTTATTGATGGGAAATACTACCAAGCAGACCAGCTTGTTCAAAGGTACTTTACAGTATGTTTGCGTGAATAAAAAAAGTCTCAAGTATGGATTCCCATTATGGACAAAGTTTTCAGTTCTTTAAACTATGCCTACACTTTCTGGTCTGTCACTGGGCACCCAAATATCAGATATTCTGGAGGGTGCATTGCCCAAAACTGTAGAAGAGAACAGGAGCTATTTGTGCTTATTTATGAGAATGAAGTCAACCCCTGAAGATGACTTAATGTTTAATGTTTACTAGATACCTGTGTGTAAAGATGTTAGGTTGTTTTATTGCACATAAAATACATTTAGAATTTACTAACTTCGATTTTTTTAATGGAGGCAAGATTTCTGTTGACACCTGTAGGTGTATTTACAGGTAATAAGTGGAGTAACAGTAGGTTATGTGTGGCACTGTGTACAGTGGTATCAGAAAGAAACATTTAAACTGCATAATTTTGTTTTATGAAGAAGTTTTTTTGGGGTTCATCCTTGGACTGACTGAGATGAAGTACATAACTCCTTGGCAGTGAACTGCAGGTGTTTGATTTACCGCAACATGTAGTGTCTTGTAAGAGTTCTGGTTTGGTGATTGCTCCCTGGAATTGTGTATAGTGCATGTCAGTGCCTATACCATTTTTTCAGTCTTTGCCAGATTTCTGCATTTATTATCTGTATAGAACCATAAGCTGATATTCCCTGTACTTTCTGATAAAAATACTTGCTTATAAATATTTAAGCACAACTAAAGCGTAAGAGATAACATGAACTCATGTCAGTATCCAGTTGATCATGATAAACCTTAATCATAAGCATTCATTTGTTTTGTTTTTTTTAATTCTACTGTAATAGAGTTGCAAAACTTCGTGATGACCTGATGGCCATACGGACCGAGTGCTCCTCCGTGTACAACAAGGGGCACGCACTGAGCACAGAGCAGACAAAGCTGATGATATCAGGAATAACCGAAAGCTTAAACTCAGGATTTACAACAAACCTAACGCCTGAACTAAATGCTGCAATGACACAAGGTTTAACACCTACTTTGACTTCTTCCGGTTTGACATCAGGTCTTACTTCCAGACTGACCCCAGCCATCACTCCTGCTCATCCATCAGGCATCCCACCACGGTTAATTCAGAGCTATGTGACGGGAGTAGACAGTGGGACTCTGCAAACACTCAAACTGATGCAAATCAGGAAACCTCTTATGAAATCAGCTTTTGTGGATCAGAATTTGACAGAAGAAGAAGTGAACATGAAGTTTGTCCAGGACCTGTTGAGCTGGGTAGAAGAAATGCAGGTAGAAATTTCTGCAGAAACAGTTTGGTTTTAATTATTGCATTTACTTTTAATAGACCATGGCTAATCTTTTCTTCCTGTTTGTAAGGTTCAACTTGATCGAGCAGAATGGGGTTCAGATTTGCCAAGTGTTGAAAGCCATTTAGAAAATCACAAAAATGTCCACAAAGCTATAGAGGAATTTGAATCCAGCCTTAAAGAAGCCAAAATCAGTGAGGTACTGCACCATGTTCTTTATTTCTTTGATTACTTTCTTACTGAGTGACCCATAAACTATTGTTGAGTTTTAGAACTATGTTTGGGTTTCGCAGTCTTACCTTTATTTCTGATCTCTACGTGATTTATTATAAAATCATAAGATCTAATGGTTTAACATATCTAACCTTTTTAATGTCTTTTGATCTCATATACCAAATATAGATCCAAATGACTGCCCCTCTTAAACTCACTTATGCAGAAAAGCTGCACAAACTGGAGAGTCAGTATTCAAAACTCTTGGTAAGTTAACCATACGTCTTTCATGTACAGCTTTTCAGTGTGCATTGTTTCTGAAAAGGGATGAGCTTTACATTCAGATTTTTAAAAATCTTTTTCTTTTCCTTTTAATAAAGAACACATCAAGAAATCAGGAAAGACATCTAGATACTCTTCACAATTTTGTGTCTCGTGCTACTAGAGAGTTGATATGGCTGAATGAAAAAGAAGAGGAAGAGGTTGCATATGACTGGAGTGAAAGAAACCCCAATATAACAAGAAAAAAGGAATACCATGCAGTATGTATTGCTAATATAATCCAGAGGGAATAATTAAGTTATCGTTAATAATTAGAGTTCTAAAACTTTTTTTTTTTTGTCTGAAAAAAGGAATTAATGAGAGAACTTGATGAAAAAGAAGAAGTTATTAAATCAGTACAAGAAATAGCTGAGCAATTGCTTCTTGAAAACCACCCAGCCAGGCTAACCATTGAGGTAAGGTAATCAGCACCAAAATAGGAAAAGTTTGGGATTTAAAAGAGCTGAGTTTTGGGGGGAAAGAAGGCAAACTTAGAGAAAATTAAACAAGACTCTAAATTAAAGGGGCCTTTTAAAATTTTTCTCTTCAGCATCTGTGTGTATTTATCTTCCAGTTTCCAAAAAGTGAAAACACTTTCAAAACTTACGGTTGCATCTTGGATTGCTTAGATGAAATCTCCTTAAACTCTAAAATTAATTGGTGTGTACAGATGTTTCTGGTAATGCAACTTCTAGAGCTGTTGATACAAATTGAATTGACAGACTGAGGGCACAGAGCAGTCTTTATGTGGTTTCTTTCCTGTTAAATTGAAAGAAATTTCAGTAAGAGTTTTTGTCATCACTTACTGTATGTGCAGATTCCTATTATGCTTTAGGGTTGGTTTCACGACTTACTTGTCAGTGAATTATGAAACTTGTTTGGATGTTGAAAATATGACCAGGTGATATGATTTACTTCAGGCTTGAATCTATGTTACATATGTAAACAATTCACAGAAAAATTTATTGTAGCTGTTGTAGGGTCACAGCAGGTTTTCAAAGGAGAATGTAAGCACTTCTCCTTGTAGACCTTCAAGGAAAGAGTAGACACAGACAGTAGGAAGTAAAGACTGAAACAATAAAAAATTGATTTATTATAGAAGAAGGAAAAAAGTCAGAGGGAATGTATTTTTATTGCTCTTCAGCTCTGTGAGTTTATATATGTGAAAGTGGGAAATATGAAGAAAGTTCCTTCCTCCCTCCCTACTCTGAATAATAAGTGACTGTAATAATGTGGGCAATTCTGTTCTTTAAAAGTATAAGCTGTTCTAATGGGTTCTTATTGGTGTAGTGTACAAAGACACTGAGTTCGCCTGTTATGAAATCATTGCAGTCACGATGACTGTGCAAGTTATGCTGTCTCCAATGATGCTGTGTTGGATATTTATAAAAATATAGTTTAAAAAATATCCTTTAATACGGAACAATCTATGCATTAATGCATCAATTTGAAATTCCTGGCATTTCAATGTAAAAACTGTTTGGAGCTGGGAATTACAGGAGTTGAAACTCCGAAATTGGAGGGATTTCCCAAAGGCAGGAGCGTCCCCTGCTGGGAGTGCGCGTGCGGTTCCTTGGTGGTCCAAACTGAGAAAGTTTTGTTTTGTTTGACTATGCTGTAGTGTCAGCGTTTCTTTCTCACGTCTCATTGGAATTTTCCTTGCTGCAGCTTAGTTTTCCAGGCTGTGGTGATCTGGTTTTAGCTGTTTGTGTTTGCTGCATTTTTTTTTTTGGTTTACTTTTGTGTTTCCTAAATTATATAAAGGTTTTAGTTTCCATTTCCATTTGTAACATGTCTCCCTTCCTCAAAGGCCTATAGAGCTGCAATGCAGACACAATGGAGCTGGATTCTTCAGCTCTGCCACTGTGTTGAACAACATTTGAGAGAAAATGCTGCATATTTTGAGGTAAGAAAGTAAATCAATCAGGATATGAAATAGTCGAAGTTTTGCTCATAGTCAAAAAGTTCTACCCAAAACTCTAGTTGTTCTCTCACAGTAACTGTAGATTTGACATTTGTCTTGTACAATCAGTAGATAATAAGCCATGCTCCCACAGTGTTGCCACACCTCTGTTTCTCCACTACAATTCTGTCAGTTCACAGCAGATGAAAATCTGGCCTGAGATTTTTTCAGTGCTGAGCTGCAAGTAGAGACTCTGAGAATGAAACCTTGTTCTCTCCCTGTCGTGCACTACTGCTGTCAGTTGAGCTGCTGCAGATGATGTAGTGTGGAGGGTGGCTAGAGATGTCCATGGGAGAACATATTCTAGATGGTTATTCCAGGACAAAATGGATAATAAACAGAGCAGGGAGCACCCTGACAGCAGACACATCCCATGATACACCTGTCTGATTATCTCATGGTCATCCATTCACATACTCAGCAAATGAGCAAGTTACTTGTGTGACCATGATAGACAGGAGTATTTTTGTTGGTTTTGTTTGTTTGTTTTTAAATCTACTCAATCTACTCATTTAAATTATAAGGATGAATCCTTAATGTCTTGTGGGTTGCATGGTTGAAGAGAAGGGGCTGTTGAAGCAGTGGGATGCCTTTGGATGAGAACTCAAAGTTAGGAACTGGACACTGAAGAAGACAAAGCAATATGAGCTCCTTGTGACAGGGGGAAGAAACTGGAATTCTGGATTTAAGAAATAGGGCTTAAGGGAAAGAATGGGATTACCCTTTCCAATTGTGCATAATCAGGACCCTTGTTTGGGTGTGCAGACTCCTTTGCAGAACTGCCAGGTGCAGCAGTCATTTCCCTTCCTGCACAAAATGTTTGCCCCAGCTGTGCTGCCTGGATTTTGCAGCCAGTTTCTATAGTTCGTAGGCTTTGTCTGTGCTTTCTATATGAAAGTAATTGTAATTCCAAGGAAAGCAAGATTAGCTTAATAAATTTTTTTTTCATTGCAGGAATGGCCATTAACTGTAGATTCAATAGCTGCATAATTAATTTTGCATGGAGCTCATACCAAGAATAACTGGTGTTAACAGTGTGTACCTTTTTGAAGAGTACATTTAGTCATGAGGTCATGCATAGCTGAGTGCGGTGCAGTGGTCGTTTCAAGTGATGAGAAAAGGTTGTTTTAAAAGACAGCACTTGAAAACTTCAGTGTAGTTGATTCCGTGTTTTTTAGGTCATTTAAAAATAACCCAGATAATTATTTTATCCTAGTTTTTCAGTGATGCCAAAGAAGCCATGGAATATTTGAAGAATTTAAAAGATACCATATACCGAAAATACAGTTGTGACAGATCAAGCAGTCTTCATAGGCTGGAAGACCTTGTCCAGGAGTCTATGGTAAGATCTTTGGTAGGATCTTCTTAACAGGAATTACAATGGAACAAGAAATGTGTAGGTAATGGTGGCATATAAAATGTGTTAAGATTATTAATTTAAAGTGAATTAAGAATGATGATTTTTCAGAACTTACAAAAAAATTACTATTTTTCATAATTTTAAAATGGAGTTTTATTTATATTTAGAATACCAGATGTGTGGGAAGACAGTGGCTTCAGAAAGACACTTTGTTTTTGCAAAATGTTACTTTTAGAAGACACAGTAGAAAGAGTCAAGGAGAAAAAAAAAAGCGTAACAGGATCAAAGAGGCAGTACTGTATTCTGGACATCTCTTATGACGTGTTCTTTTCTTAACTGTTCTAGGAAGAAAAAGAACAACTCTTGCAGTACAAGAGCACAGTAGCAGGCCTTGTGGGAAGAGCAAAGGCAATAATTCAGCTGAAGCCAAGGAACCCCGACTGTGTACTCAAAACATCCATTCCAATTAAAGCCATCTGTGACTATAGACAAATTGAGGTTAGAAACTAAGATTTCCTCAAACCAATTACAGATGTAAGAATTCAGCTAAAGTTTCATTAATTACCATGTTCCTGGAGAAAGCTGGGCTGTAAATTTCTTCCACCCTAGTAAACAAGAGCAAATCCTTTGGTTAGAACATTGGTTTTGTTGTTCTGTTGCTTGTTTGTTGACAGGATTTGCAGAAGTGCTTTGTACAATTATTTTGTAATGCTTGGCTCATCAAACTATTCTGCTTTTCTGTTAATACTAGATAACTATTTACAAAGATGATGAGTGTGTATTAGCAAACAACTCCCATCGTGCTAAATGGAAAGTCATTAGCCCAAGTGGTAATGAGGCCATGGTTCCATCTGTATGCTTTACAGTTCCTCCACCAAACAAAGAAGCAATAGATACAGCCAACAGGTAGGCACAAAGTAAAACTACCTATTTTCTATTAAAATCTACTTACATGAAGCTTAAGTTAAAAGAATATCTCACAGTTTTTGTTGATTTTTTTTTCCTTTTTCTGTTTTTATGTGTTAACGTGAAGTTGGATTTTTTTTTTGTTTGTTTGTTTCAGGATTGAACAGCAATTTCAGAATGTTCTGGCCCTTTGGCATGAGTCACATGTAAACATGAAGAGTGTTGTGTCCTGGCACTACCTGACAAATGAAATTGAAGTTGTTCGAGCTGGCAATGTTGCCTCAGTAAGTGTTTTGACTAGGAAGGGCTCTTAACCATTTACTAGGAAGTCACAGGATGATTGAAACTGTGTGAGATCACAAACTTGCAAATAATACTTGCAATACAAAAAATGACACTTTCCTACCTAATTTAGCACTGTTACTGTTGGTAAAAGGAATCTGAGATAATTCTTGAAGTGTCCCTTGCTAATATTTGTTACTGCGTAGCAATAGATGGGATAAATGAAGTCCGATGTAGGGTTGGCTTAACAGAGGCCATTCCTGATGTGAAAGATTAAAAAGGATTTTATGTCAACTATCAGTTGTCAAGAGGACTCCAGCTTAGGACCATTGAGCTTTCAGAACCTCAATTCTTTGAATTTGCCATCTTAGTATTGCTTTTTGATAAAAAGCATCACAGAACTGTGTGAGTGATGCACCATTGCTGACTGTGCTTTGGGTCTATAATCTGTTGCAGATAAAGACAATGTTGCCAGGTGAACATCAGCAGGTTCTAAGCAATTTACAGTCCCGCTTTGATGATTTTGTGGAAGACAGTCAGGAGTCCAAAATCTTTACGAGCTCTGATACAGCACAGCTGGAAAGGGAAGTTAATGTTTGCAAGCAATACTATCAAGAGCTTCTCAAGTCTGCAGAAAGAGGTAAAACTCAGCCTAGAACACTAGAAAGATGCCCTTATGAGAGAGATTTTGTTCTTGCTCTTGAGATCTCTTTTATCATGTTGATATTGTTACTGCATGTGTTCTTTTGAACAGTCATTTCAATGTGTTCAATTCCATTGTATAGAAAATCTTTTTTTTTTACGCTTTATATATATTAAGCTATGTAAAAATATTGATGTGTTTCATAATTTGCAGAATGCTACAAAAAAAATTACACCTAGGAATTTATTATGAGTATTACAGCTCACTGCTTAGTTCTACATTCTTTGTTTTTGAATGCTGGAAAACCAGCTTGATTACATTATTGAGTCTGTAACAGAATGTTCTAGGGTATCCCAAACCAGGGCACAGAATTAGAACTTTTTTCACCCTGTTAAGGCAAGGAAAACATCCTAGCTATTTTCCTATCTCCACAGGATGCCTGTAGTTTCTGCTCTCTTAACTCTAATTAACACTGTATTAATACAGTGAGAACAGAAAGCTTAAAATAGCTCTTGTGATTTACTGTTGAGTAGTTGATGACTTAAAGAAATACAGTAGTGCAAAGCTGATTACTTCAGTAGCAAATTCACTAAACTTCAGGAAGGACATGGTGCCCTATGAATCTGAAAGAAGATTTATGTCCCTGATAGCATTGATTAAAAGAATCAGTCACTGAATTTAGCAATGTCGCTATAGAGATAATGCCTGTGCAGAATGATCACAGATAGTTATTTTTCATGTGTG
This sequence comes from Turdus rufiventris, assembly GCA_013186435.1. NCBI lineage: Eukaryota > Metazoa > Chordata > Aves > Passeriformes > Turdidae > Turdus > Turdus rufiventris. The sequence continues at coordinate 6,038,069 of PYHW01010164.1, forward strand.
AGGAGATGATTTAATAAAAACAAAAATTAAGTGTTCCTAAGATTTGTCTCAAAACCAAAATTCCGATGGAAACTGATGGCATTTTGACCAGTCACAAAAAGACCTGTAGAGCAATGACTTGATAAATTGTGAGAAGTTATGGTGAAAATGACATGATGACTTTGCTGGCTAACATGTGCCTTAATTCTTTCAACAGAGGAGCAGGAAGAATCTATTTACAATCTGTACATCTCTGAAGTCAGAAATATCAGACTACGACTGGAGAGTTGTGAGGAGCGGTTAATACGGCAGATCCGGACACCAATGGAAAGGGATGATGTACATGAGAATGTGCTTAGGATTTCAGAGCAAGAGGTGATCCTTTCAGGAAGACTGTTTTGCCTAGGAAAGGTTTTATTTAAAAACAAATATATCCAGACTTTTGAGTGTAAGCCAGGAAGGTTTGTAGCTTACCTTGAAAGAAGTCAAATATTTAGCTTGTGTTTGTGAGCAAAAATATGCTGATCAATGGCAACTCCGTTAGTTTCCCTATACATATGCTTCTCTTCAATTTTTTTCAACAGTGCCATCATCAAAGATGCCAAGGAGGGCAGACTTGTACTCATAGTGATGTGTAGAGTATATATCAGGTTGATGTAGGATGAAAACACTATCAATCACCTTTCATTTTACAGAAACTGAAGAAAGAACTGGATCGACTAAAGGATGACTTGGGAGTCATCACAGATAAATGTGAAGAGTTTTTCAGTCAAGCTGCTGGTTCACCTTCAGTCCCTACTCTACGCTCTGAACTCAATGTTGTTATACAAAACATGAACCAAGTTTACTCCATGTCTTCCATTTTCATAGACAAGTATGTATTAGGCTGTCTTCCATCACACATGTTTTAGGTTACAGTTTTCTCTACATTAAAACTACTAGTATGAATAATATAGATAAAGGAAAAGAGAGTTAACATTTTAACATTGTATAAAGGGGATACCCTGTGACATGGAAAGGCTGAAAAGCACAAATGTGTTGAGTGTTGGTATTAATGGTTCAGTTAACAGGGGGTCTATTTTTCAGATTAAAAACTATAAATTTGGTGCTGACGAACACCCAAACAGCAGAATCATTAGTAAAACACTATGAAACTAAGTTGTGTGAAGAAGAGGCAGTAACGGCTGACAAAAACAATATTGAAAATCTGATGGGTACATTAAAGGTAAGAGCTGGCTGGTGACTTTTCATAGGCAAATCAAAAAATAAGACAAAAGCTATCTGTCTTGTAACACCTGATTTCGTTATGCTACACTCTATAGTATATCAAACATTGGCTTGTATATTTAGTTTTAGGTGGTATTAGGATTGACATTTCAGAAAAAAATGGGAGCTCTGGAGGGTTAGGATTTGGATAGGTAGAAAGCATGATCCTGCTGGTGCAAAATACATTGAAGTATCTGAACTTGCAGAAGTGGCACTGTTTAATGCTGCAGTAAGAAGGTAGCATATACTTAGGGTAACATAAGCATATATTTATGTTATGTAAATTTGATGAAAATAACATTCTTGCTACTCCTTTGCTGTACTGATCAGGGTTTCTTAGCAAGTTTGGCAGATACCTTTGAGAAATAGAAATATTGAAGTTCAGTACTTTTTGTTTGCGATATATAACTTATTTGCTACTACAAATCATAAGTGAGGCTTTTTTGCTAGATAGAATGATTGGCATCTGCCTAATAATTTGTTTTTTGAAAGCTGTAGTTTACAAGGTGAGTGTGTTCATTTGATGTCTGTGTTTTGGCCTATGTGTTGTGGGGATTGTTGCTACTTGGAATTATTCTGCAGTTTATAGCTTCAGACCCATTCTGGTGCCACTTGAGTATTTGAGCAAGCAGAAGTAAAATATTAATTGAAGCATTTTTGCTAATTCATTTATACAACATACTTGTGTAAAATACTAATTTATAAAAGTGTCATAATTTAGGAGTTATTAATAACTTTTCTTAAATCACCTACTAGCAATGGAGATCTGAAGTAGATGAGAAAAGGCAAACATTCCATGCCTTAGAGGATGAACTGCAGAAGGCAAAGATGATCAGTGATCAGATGTTTAAAATGCACAAGGAACGTGATCTTGACTTTGACTGGCATAAAGAAAAAGTTGATCAGTTGGCTGAGAGGTGGCAAAATGTTCATTCTCAAATTGAAAATAGGTTTGTATGACTTTTTATTATAATCTTTTTGTGTTTTTACTGTTTTGTAAACAGTACAGGTTTTGGGGTTTTTTTATTTCTGAGGAAAAACAACAAGAAATGAATTTTAAAACAGTTCTGAATAGTTTTCTGAACTTTTTCTGGGATGTGCTGGGATGAAGACCTATATTGTGTTGTTGACAACATTGTCTTACTTTTCCACTGGAAATGTCTGTGACTGTTAAGCTCCAAAAGATGAACAAGATACAGAAACTTAGTGCGTACTGCTACACAGTGGAGATAAATTGTCTTTTTTCTTTAAAAAAAACAAACCTACAGAAATGCCTGGCAGTCCTATGGAATACCATCTGTTTCTCCACATAATTAGTTCTGATGGGCTAAATTGCTGAGCTGATTCATCAGTTATGATTGGATTCATGTTAATTTGCTTTTAATTACTCAACTGTTTAGTCTGGAAGTTCTTAGCTTCTGTTGACTTCTGTGATAGTTTTTGGTGCAATAACTTTTTAGCGAAGGGCCTTTTATTTTTTTGTAAATATCCAGTACAGGTAGTGCTCTAAATTCAGCTCTTTACTGTCAAGTTGATACTGAAAAATGTTGCTCAAGTGCACATGCCTACGCAGGTGTGCAGAACACACCTACCTGTCTTTCTGAAGGAGATGTCCGTACATGGCATTCCTGGAAATGCTTTTTTCTTCAGTCTCTACAATCCTGTTTCCTGTATGTAAAGGAAGCAGAACTGTAGGGGCTGAAGGTAAAAGTATGGATAAGGGTCGAGGAGTTCTGTACTGTGCAGTCTGAACTTGTTTTTAGAAATATACTTTAGTTTGTCATTATAGACATCCTGAAAAAGAACACTGAAGATAGTGCTGTTGATGTAAAAGTTCACACAACAACCTGTCACATTTTTGTCCTCCTTTTCTAAGGAATGAATATACATTCAAGTCAATATTGAAGTTATTCTCTTGTCATTCACTAGTTTAGTTGTGTCTGTTTAACATTACTGGAAGTTAGAAGATGAGAAAAGGGTCACTCATTTAAAGCTGGCTGCAGAATAGCAAGCTTAAGTTCCACCTCTAATTTTTCATCAGTTGTTAGTGTGACATAATTGAAATGATTAAGCAGTAGTTTTATGAGGTACTGAAGTGTTCATATTTCTTCAAGAAAGTAAGCATGAAGTACATGCTGTCCTCCCAGGCCTGTATCCTAAACAGAATGTGCTGAAAAATGACTGCTTATACGTAATGGCTTCTGGTGTAAATAGGACAGATTGTGGTAACTGCAGTACAGAGCTGTAAACAAGCTGCTTTCTGCAAATATTAGCTTTGCTTCTTCCTACCAGCTTGGCACTGATAATTATACAAAATTTAGGGACAAATATTGGCTGCAGTTATCATGATCTTTTTCATGGTTATTAACTTTAAAACATGCTTAAGTATGAAACCTGAGCAAAAAAAATTTCTTCGCTTGCTCTTTATTAATCTTATTTTGAGATCTTAAGAGCAACACTAAAGCAATTCATTTTATTCCAAGTTGAACTGTAAAAGGCTGTTTAATTCTGTTTATTTTGCACTTTTGTGTGGTCATATTTATATGATCTTTTAAGTAGAATCATAGAATACCCTGAGTTAGAAGGAACCCACAAAGATCATCAAGTCTAACTCCTGGCTTTGCACAGAGCAACCACCAAAATCACACCATGATTACAAGTAACAGTGTAAGGATCATGCAAGAAAAACTCAGTATTTCCCTCAGTATGGAAATGACTTTAAAGAAATACAGAGAACTCTCTTTTTAGGTCCAAAACATGATTTGAAATTAGATGTACGTGTTCAATTACTTTTGCACATTTGCACATTTACAGTCTTTAGTTTTAGTGTAACTCCTGCTGTTTTGTGGGAGGTACAGAGAGTACGGTGAACTTGACTCCAGCATGGCACACTCCTTGTCCAGTCATAGGTCACATTTTAAATACTCTCACTTACTGTAGCAGAGCTGACTGCAATAGCAGAGCCTTCCCTCTTTCTTGGGGTTTCCTGTGCTCCTGGAATTTCAAGCAGTTGAACACACTAATGGGGATATGTAGAGTTTCTTGTGTACTAGGATTTCTCCTGGATATCCTATATGAAATAGTTTGTCAGTCTGGGAGCCCTAGTGTTTCAGAAGTGAATTTGCTGTTTAATTAGTGTTACTGTAGTATGTTTATACAGTGAACTGTTAACAGAGCTAAGGCATTTGAAGCCTTTAAAGCTTAGTGTTGTATTTTTTGTCTTTAGTATTAATCTTCTCCCCTTTGATTTGTCTTCTAAAATAAAATCAGGTTGCGTGACTTAGAAGGTATTAATAAATCTCTGAAGTATTATAAAGACACTTACAATTCTTTGGACACTTGGATTCAACAAGTGGAAGATACTCAGCGAAAGATTCAAGAAATACATCCTGAAAATAGCAAAGCATTGGCTAAGCAATTGAACCAGCATAAGGTATGAAAGGAATGTCACTGTGGCAAACCACTGCATTAAGCACTAACCAAAGAATTACAGTATCAGTGATCTCCATCTTGTTTATTAATATGAAGGGTTTATATCCATCAGCCCCTACTGTAAATCTGCAAATGATCACCAGATTTTATGACTTTGTGTTTATAGTGCAGCCATTAATATATAACCCAATGACTATTATCACTGTTTAATAGACCAGATTGTTTGGTTCTCAAGTGTACAAAACATCAAAACTTTAAACTTCTGGACTTATCACATACTTTCATATTCAGTGCTGCTTTTTTAATTAATGGATTTAGAAATATTTCCATGGAAGCAGAGCGTAACATCTGTCTCCTGTAAGAAGGACATGCAGTATAAATAGACAGGACAATAAATTATATGCATGAAATTATATATTCCTGGGTTTGTTTTAAGCTCATTTACCAACGATTAACCTGGCAGGTTTTTTCACTACTGTACTGTAGATCTGATAAAGCTGAGGACATAGGCTTGAGCATTATTACTTGTACACATATGGATAGGAGCATATTAGGTAAGGTAGATGTTAACAAACCATCTATTTATTTTAGCTAATGTAAGATAAAGCAAAAATGTTAATTATAATAGTAATAAAAAGAACTTTTTAAGGTGGAAATGTACATTCTTATTTTACAGATGCTGGTCTCAGAGATTGAAATGAAACAAAGCAAAATAGATGAATGCCAGAAGTATTCAGAACAATACTCAGCTGCTGTGAAGGTAGCAATAACATTACACTTATAATCCTATGTTTTTAGTGTCAGTATCGTGTGTAATGCCAATGATTTTGTGTATTTTCTCTTTTACAGGACTATGAGTTGCAGACCATGACCTACAGAGCTATGGTTGACTCCCAGCAAAAATCTCCAGTGAAGCGCCGAAGAATGCAAAGCTCATCAGATTTCATCATTCAAGAGGTAAATGTGTTTCTTATGACAGGAAAATGTGAGTCTTTGCTTAAAACAGAGTAAACACAAGAATGCAGTTTTGGACTTATTAATGATTAAATATGGTAATCCAAGAAAGATTGGGTTTTTTTCTCTATAGATACATGATACAAATATATTCTCTTGTTCCTTATGCTACATTTTGGTAGCAAGATAGTATAATGCAGCTGATTAAAAAAAGTTACCCAAATTATAAAAATCTCTATGAGAACTGTAAACTCAGTAAAACTGCCTCAGTGAAACTGTTTAGAATTACCTCTGGACTGGATCTTGATCACAGTAAGCAAGAAGTTCATCTTGACCATAGTGAAACCTACCAGATCTGGACACTTTGATAATTCTAAGATAAATCAGCCTCATTTAGGTGGGAAAGATTAATCAGTCTCCCTGCTACCTGTTAGAGAGAGGAACAGTGACAAGCATGGCTTGCCCCTCTTGACACCTTTTCTTAGAGGGGGAAGAATCAAATGAAGGTCAAGTCAAAATATTCTCTTCTGTTTCTTCTTCTTATGGATCTGCTCATAGATCCTTAGCATGTATTTGTTCAGGTGCACCTTGTTGACAGCATTGAATTTTGGAATCAAAATTAGAACTTTGGATTCCACAATCATGATTTTGAAATCAAAATCAGGATAGGTTCTAGAGCAGTGTCTATCACTTCTTTCAAGCTTACTGGGAATGTTCACCTCTATGACACCTACCCCTCCCTCTTTGTTTCTCTACAGTTCATGGATCTACGGACTCGGTACACTGCCCTAGTGACCTTGATGACCCAATACATTAAATTTGCAGGTGATTCTTTGAAAAGACTGGAAGAGGAAGAGGTAGGTCATTCTCTGGCAGTCTACCAAGTAAAAAGAACATCTAGGCAAACTAAGTGCAATATATCTGTTGGAATAATTCACAAAGTTACCAGCAGATGTGGAAAACTAAAATTCCTTATGTAGTGCACATTATACAAAAATGTAGCAGTGTTATCATTCAGATAAGCACAATCCTGTACCATCCATATATTTTGCCAATTCTTCCACCTAGAAAGATCATATGATTTGTTGAATTCTGATGGAGATGTAGTTTAAATTTAAATACTAATACTTTCAATTTCAATACCTTAGGGCTTGATCTTTTGGATAAAAACAGATGTTAAGATGAAGGCAAACTCACAGTATATACCCATGTATACATTTTTAGTATTACATAGAATACATTCTCATCCACTTAAAAACCTACAAGGAAGTTCTTTCAACAGGGAGATGAGATGCCCTCTTAATTAATTTCTGAAGTTAATTTGATCTGTTCAATCAGTTATTTTTTTCCATCTGGCTTTCCACTGTATTAATTCCTTGAGGTCAAACAGCATTTCATTTATGCTTAGTGTTGGATATTACTTGCAAGAGTAGGTTACTGAAATTAGGCAGACAAATTACTCGAAATACATACTTGCTACAGAGCAAATCTTCCAAATAACTGGGGGGGAAACCTTCTAGATTTTCACTTTCTTTTGAAAACTCTCTCAGAAAGAGATTATATAGTATATAGTCTTTCTTTAAGGACTAAATTGTTTAAGTATAAATTGTATAGATTGGATAAAATTGGAGAACACTACTGTATGGGTATAAATTTTAATATTATTTTTAAAGAAAAAAACAGTTCTTAAATTAATTTTATATAATTCGGGTGCTGATTTTGTCTTTTTGGCTTTTGCTATTGAATACCTCTGAACCAACACTAACAACAACATGTATCTTTGGGCATCATCAAGTGGTGGAGCAAACTGATGGAAATACATAATGTTTGTTGATAAGTAGCTATTTTAACTGAGGATGTAGTATGACTAATTATAATAATGTCATCAAGGATAAAAAGTCAAAGAAAAAGGATCAAGAAATCTGTGAATGTTCATAGACTTCATGTCCTTCAAGAACAAGTGGAATTTTTCAAAATGTTTGGAGTTTCAGTCTGCTCTGAGTCTCCAGGATTGCTTTTTTTTTAAATCAAGTACCCCTATCTTCCTTCCTCCTCTACCCCCTGTCAGCCTTCTGAATCTTTGGTAGCTTCTTTGAAGATAACCTAAGCAGGTTTCCAATCTCAAAATAATATATATATAATGGGGTTTTTTTCTCTTTAATCAGGATAGCAAATCAGAAATACAATAATCTTTTTCAAAAGAGGAATGAGGGGTTTTTTTCTTCTGGGAAGAAAAATTCTTCACAGACCTCTGAAGTCTGTGATTGTTCCAAGACTTGCTTTAATGCAGTCTTTCTTCCTAATCTCAGCAATGGCATTTAGAAAAAAGAGAATAAGGAATAAATAAGATACTTTCCATCATATCTCAGTTTAATCCATGTGCTGTCATGCTCAGAGTTTACCAGAAGAGAATCAACTGCAGCAACCTGTGAAATCAGCTGAAGTCTTTCAACATTTGGGATGTAATGAAGATCTTGAATTGAGAGAAGAAAAGAAACCTAATGAAAGCATGATGGATGTGGAATATTTGCAAAACCAGAACTCTTCCAGTAAACCTGAATACACAGAAAATAAACTGGAAATGAACAGAAGAAAATTTACTGTAGACAGATATGATAAAATCAAAACTGGTAGAACATTTAAGCAACTTCTAAATTTCAGTGGTCAGGAAAGCAGCATTAGTGGCAACAAAGACAGTGAGCTGCATACAGAGCAGGAGAGTTTAATGGGTTTTGGTAACCAAAGTAAAGAAGAAAAAAATTGCAGGATAGATTGTTTTGTTTCAACTGAAATCTGTGTGACGAGCAATGATCCTGGTGAAATGTTAAATGAGCAGATTGCTAATGGAGAGAGACAGAAAACAGAGGGGAAATTAAAGAAGTTACCTGTAGTGGAAGAGATACACAAAATCACAGGAAAAAAAGGTTCAAGAAAGGCAGGGAATCACATTTCAACAAAGGAAGAATCTGAGGTGCAATCAGAAACTGATTTTGAGCTAACAACGAAGAAAGCTGAAGTAACTCCAAAAACTGCAAAGCAGGCCCTGGGTATGAGCCCTTACAAACAGCAACATTTTTCACAGAGAACTAATTTTCAATGTCATCATGAAGAGGATTGCTTTACAGAAAGCAAGAGCCATAATACTTTAAAATCTGAAAACAGAGAGTTTCAAGTGTGTAGTGAAAAAGGTGATTCTCTTTCAGGTGCAATGGATGCAACGTCTTTAGACAAAGTTGCATCCTCTTTCAGAGAGCTGGCAGAGCACAATGAAAGTGAAAAAACAAAGTTAAATTTGCAATCTGTGAGCAATCCAGGTGTTTCTCATCATGCTGAAAGGAATACTGACAAACAGCAGAAAGCATCTCTGGATAAAGATTGCTTCCTTATAGAAAATGAAATCCTAGAAAAATCAAATTTAAATTCAAATAAAGCCAGGAATACAGAGCAAGAAATTTTGGCTGTTTCTTCAGGAAATATTTCAGTGATTCACTGTGCAGCAAAAGTCTCTGAATCCCATCCACTGGATTTTCAAGTATCACCAGTGCAGAATGATCAACATTTAGGCACAGAATTGTTAGGAAATGCTGGTGATTTAAATGCAAATGTAGGTCTCTCAGGATTTTTTTCTGGAGGAGAGGATTATTTTCCATTATCAGAGCAACATAAACTAGGAAAAAAGCTTCTAAGTCACAGTGAGAAAGTAAGTGTGAAGAAAATACCTCAGGGTAACACTTACAGTTTGGACAACATAAACAGAAGTGGGAAGAAGCAGAGTGGAGAAGACAGGCTAGAACAGGGTCAGAAATATGAAGATTTATTGCTAGTTTCAGAAGGAGACAGTAGAGATGAGGGTAATAGCAAAAAGGTCCCTGGAAAAACCACTGAACTCCAGAAAACATTTGGTGAAAAAGTAGACATAAAAGCCTCATTTGAAAAAAAAGAAAAGCAAAAAAAGAGGGAGAAAGATAATGAAGAGAAAAGGAGCACAACTATTATTAAGGTACCAGAGTTTCTTTGCAATGCAAATGACAAAGTTAATCTAAGAATGATTCTAAATCAATGCAAATCAGCATTTGAATCACAAAATATGTCAAGGTCAAGTGATTTAAGATTGATTGAACTTAATTTAAACAATGAATATGCTAATCATGTATCAATGACTGTGCATTTTGAGATGCATAAGATTTTTAAGTTCTTAGAAATTAATTTTTATGTTTATTTTGTGTTAATATTTGCCATCCTTTTCTCCACCCAACTGATGCTCAGCATGTTGACTAGAAAATTGAAATCTAAGAAGATACAATTTGTTACTGTATCTATATTTTTAGATCTTCTTTTAGAAGCATAATGCATTAGTTTTTGTGTTTATGTGAGTATAAAAGATCTGATAATAAATAATTTAAAATACTTTGTTTCTATTGGGGGCTGTTCAAAATTATAATACAGGGAAATACAAAGAGGAACTGAAGAAGCTGCCTTTGCATTAGCCTTATAAGTAATGTCTCAGATATCACATGAAAAATCAAGTAAACCTGGTAAATTTTAAGTAACCCATTGGTTTGTTTGTTTGAAAACGTTGCTGTCGTTACCCTTCATGCCCTGTTTGTATGATCATAGGAATATAGGTGTGTTCTTACTTCATGTTAGCTCACATTTGGTAACTTAGCACCGCAGTAGTGCTAATGAAGACAAGGTATGTATAGTTTCAACCATATTATTACTGGTGATTACACTTCTTGCTTAAAAGACCGGCTCTGGATCTGCTAATATATGGAGATGACCAGCCAACTGGTTTTCATTAGGATTTCCCTAATTACCATGTTTACACTTCTGTGCCTGCTCTGCAGACAGCTGTGCCCTTAGCAGTCCTCCAGCTGAGTCAGTGGGACTGGGGAGCGCACTATGGATGTACGGGGATTTGGATACTGCTCTTTCTGGAGCTGCTGCATCTTGGCTTTGAGACACTGTTTCTTTTCTTGGAGGGGATTTCCAAACTTTTCTGGTGTCATTTGTGCTTGCAAGCTTAAATCCTTCTTCCAGCTTCTGCTGAACTGATTGAGAAATCGTAGGCCACTTTTTCCTTGGGAATTCTTGCACACTGTGTTTGGGTCATTGTTTGCTCTAGCTCTTTGTTTGGAGAGAAAGCCAAAGTGAGCAGTTTGGTGTTGCTTTCTGCTAAGAGGCAGCTGACTGAAGTGAGACTTCAGGACTTCTTCGCTTTGTGGATGTCTTTGTCAAGGGTTTGACAAAGACAATGCTAGTGCTAACTTCCTGAAGCCTTCAAGAGAAGGTGATGGTGGTGGGAACTGCTCATCCTGCTTTCTGGACATGCCATATATACATGAGTAAGTATTTTCCCTTCTGCTTTTTTAAGAGCCTAATACATTCCATATGCTGTATTACAAAAAGTGCATTCCAATTTATCTGTTCTTTTACAGATTTTAAAGAGTAGGGAAGCATCTGCACGTCAGGCGTATTCAGATCTAATGGCACGGCAAAATAGCACAGCTGATGAGAATAAAAAACTCATGGGAAAGGTAAAAACCCTTGAGGAGATGTTGGAGAATATGAAGAAACAAAAAATCCAAGTGGAACTGGAGCTCCCTAAAGTGAGAGAAGCTGCAGAAAAAGAGCGGAAGAAGCAGCAAAAGGAGATGGAGGAGATCTGTCTTCAGAAGACCAAGGCTGAGCAAGAGGCAAAGCAGTGTCGTGTAGATCTAGAAAGCATTGAGAGAGAGAAAGCAGATGCAGAGCAGGAGTTGGAGTGTGTAAGGCAGTTCATTGTTCAGGCAGAGACTCAAAGAAGTATACTGGAAGAAAACCTCCGTGCTTTTCGAAATCAAGTAGAAGAAAGCACCTTTGCTAGAAGAAACCTTGAAGAGCTTCTAAGAAGAAAAGATACTAACCTTCATGATTTAGAGAAACAAAAAAACACCTTGATGCAGGAACTGAAGAAAAAAACAGATGGAGAAGAGAAACTTATGAAGCTCATCAAGCAAATGGAACAAGATCTTGACTTTAAAGGGAACTTATCAGAAATAAAGATGCAAGAAAGAGAGAGAACTGAATGCAGAAGGAAGGTTATTGAAGGCACATACTCTGTAACGAGAGAAACTTCCCTGCCAATTTTCACAGCTGGGCAAGACCAGTGTAGGATTGATTCTGAAATGACAAGTTTCCAGAAGAAACTAGAAGCCAAAAAAGTAGAAGAGCTCAAACAAAAGATAGATGAGTTGACCCTTGCTAACAAAAAAGCCGATAAAATGATTAAAGACCTGAAATATGAACTGAATGAAATTGAGCTTCAAAAATCATCAACAGAAGAAAAGTCTCGTTTATTAAAAGAAAAACTAGATAAAGTCAACAGTGAACTTAAATGTCTAAAAATTAAGTTGGAGGAAAAGGACCAAGTAGAGCAGGGATATTTGCAACAGTTGAAAGAACTGGACAGGCAGCTTCAGAGAACCACAGGTAAAGCCGAAGAGGTGATGCAAGAAAATATGGATCTTAAAAAACTCAAGATGAACTACCAGGAGGACCTGAAATCTGTTCAGCAAGAAAAGACACACCTAAAAAGAGAAATAGAGGAATTAACCAGATCACAGACAAAAACTGAAATCACTATCAAACATTTAAACTCACAGATCAGTTCTCTTCAAAAAGAGAAGCTGGCAGCTGAACACAGAACACAGTCATGCAAAGGAGAAGCAAATAATCTTCAAGACCAATATAAGAAAATTAAAGAACAGTTGCTTCAAAAAACAAAAGTAGAGAAAGAAAACCAGCATGAAATTCAGATGCTGAAGAATGAATTAACCAAAAGCAATCATGTTTCAGAAACATTGAAACAGCAGATAGAGGACCTTAATAAATGGAACACTGAAACAAAACTACTGATGAAGCAAATTCAATCTCAATCAGAGGAGATGGCTTTGGAAAAACAAAATATTCAGAGGAAAAATGATGCATTGAAGGCCCTAGCAGATGGTTTCAAAGAACAGTTGCGTACAACAAATGAACAATTGCACAAACAAACAATAATTGAGCAAGAATACATTTGTAAAATCAAAAGCCTAGAAGTTGATCTTGCAAAAGCAAAAGACTTAGCTAGTGACTATAAACAAAAATATGATAAGCAGAATGCTTCCACCCTTAGCATTGACCGGGAGGTTAAAAATTTAAATGCTCAGATGAATGCTCTAACTGTGGAAAAGAGGATGAGTGAGCAGAAGATAGCTCTACAACAAGCTCATGTACAAGAACTAAGTAACAAATTAAAAAAATTGCAGGACGAACTCCATCAGAAGACTGTGGATGAACAGATGGCACGCAAGAAGATGATTCTGTTTCAGGAAGAGTCCATTAAGTTTAAACACTCTGCAGAGGAATTTAGGAAAAAAGTTGAAAAATTACTGGAATCCCATAGCATCACAGAAAAGGACATATCTGGTATAAAATTAGAATGTGTTGCTCTTCAGCAAGAAAAGCATAGGGCTGAGGAAAACATCATGTTGTACAAGAGACAAATGGAAGATCTGCAAGAAAGGCTTAAGAAATGTCACGAACAACTACAGCAAGGCAAGCAGGCTGAAATGGATTATCACCAGAAGTGCAGGAAACTCGAGGAAGAATTGGAAGCGCAGAAGCGCATGGTTGAGAGCTTGAAACAGAAGATGGATCTGCAGGTCAGGGAGAGTGAACACAGGTTTCTTTCATTTCAGAATGAAGTTCAGCAAAATAATAAGCTCCAAGATTCTGGATTTAAATTGAGCTGTGAGAGAAGAGGGAATGATTTCAGTTACCTGAGTGAGACTGCAGCTAAAGAATGTGAACAGCTTCCTCCACGTACAAAACCAAGCTCACCTTTGTTAAGGCAGAAACAGGAAAGATCAGGTTTTAAATCTGATCAAATAGAAGAAAATACATTGTATGTGAGTGCTGATGATACAGTACCGAGAGAGGTGCAGTTTCAGATGTCAAGTATAAACCAATCACTAGAAGATTCCAGTTCCCAGTCATTCACGGAGTTTGTCTCACAGATGAGTACACAGTTCCAGATAACTTTTGATAAAACAAGCCAAATCTCTGGGACATCTGAAAGGGACACACTGAGAAACAGGAACCTACACAGTTCCAGACAAACCATTAGACACGGAGAAGACGCACAACATGAATTAGGAGTGGTAAAACGGCATCCCTTGGAGGTACACACTACATTTTGTGAGGGTTTGCCTTCCTAACAGTGCCTTTTACTAGTCCATGTGGTTGGTTGGTTTTGGTTGTGCTTTATTACTATTCTGTTTAGTATTTCTTTTGTTCCTGCCTTGGTGAAGGGAACCCCTTCTGTCTTACATAACACAAAAAAAGCTTTGTATTACTTACTACCAGTTTGTTTGTTAATGTCTAAGAGAGATTATTTTAAAAATTTGTATTGAAAATAGGAATTCACATACACTGTTGTATCTTTATTGATCAAAGTAAGCTTTGATTAACAAGCAGTAAGGTCATATAGTAACAAACAACAGTTACTGGTGATTAGTCTAGTCATATTATTGAATAAATATTTGAAATGGCAAATACACTGCAAAAGTCAAGCTCTTTATGTATCTCTGCTCGCCAGTTCTAGTAGCAGTTCTCCTTTCTGACTTGCATTCAAGTTCTTCCTTTGTTTTCTCTGGTGGTGGATTTAGGAGTGAATTATATACAGCATAGTCTGCAGTTGTATTTCTCACTGTGTCAAAAACTTCCTATTTACAGATAGTGAAGAACAAGCACTATGACATGCATGTTGAAGTCACAACATTAAACCAAGAAAATGACAAGACTTTTGGTAATGAAGAGAGAATGTTTCAGGGATACAAAACTTCCGAAGGGTTTAGGAAAGAAGATTTTGCAAAGATGAGCTCTTTCTTAGGAGAAGAGGTTTTGAGAACTGTTGATGATGCTACTCAGCTGGAATATTTTACAAAGGAATATGATGCTATTAAATTTCAAGGTCTCCGACATGGTGTAACTGCCAGGCAGTTGACTGAAGTTAAACTTTTAGACAGGCTCACTGTTGAGCAGCTCATTTCAGGGCAGAAAACTATTGATGAGGTTCAGAAAGGTCTTGAAAAATTTTTAAGTAAACCTACAGCTATAGCTGGGCTGTACCTTGAATCCAGCAAAGAGATACTCTCTTTTGCTTTAGCAGCAAAGAGAAAAATCATAGGAAAAGCAATGTCCTTAGCATTTTTAGAGGCCCAAGCAGCTACTGGTTTCATTATTGATCCCACAACAGGTCAGAAATTCTCTGTTGATGATTCAGTTGTTAGAGGGCTTGCAGATAGTGAATTCAAGAGTAGACTGCTTGAGGCAGAGAAAGCTGTTTTGGGTTATTGCTGTTTGGGGAAAGTGCTGTCTGTATTTCAGGCTATGGAAGCTCAACTTTTAGAAAGACGAAAAGGTAAAAATATCCTTGAGGCTCAAATTGCATGTGGGGGGGTTATTGATCCTGTAAGAAGTGTTCGTGTACCTCCAGAAGCTGCTGTGCAGCTTGGCTTGCTTAATAACACAATTTTAAAATTTTTGCATGAACCTTCAAGTAATGCAAAATGTTTCCACAATCCAAATAACATGAAAGCCATGTACTACTGTGATTTGCTGAAAATGTGTTTGTTCAGTGTAAGCAATAAATGCTTTCTGCTTCCAGTTGGTGAAAGGAAAATAAGCAACCCATCAGCAGAGAAAAGTCATAAAATTTCTGTAATAAATGTTGACACAGGAGCTGAAATGACTTCATACGAGGCTTATAAAAAAAATTATATTGATAAAGCTACATATCTTGAGCTTTCAAAACAGGAATTTGATTGGAAAGAGTCTACGTGTTTTGACTCTGATGGAAACTCTTTTCTCTTGCTTACAGATCTTAAAACAGGTGTACAGTTTAATATTGAGGAGACATTAAATCAGGGTAGAATTGACAGAGCATTAGTCAACAAATACAAGGAGGACCTCATCACAGTGAATGAGTTTGGTGATATTTTAGTTAGCAGTTCACAGCCAAATAAAGATTTAAACAGTCCTATTGCAGGGTTCTGGCTTTCAGAAACCAATGAAAGAATTCCAGTTTTAAAAGCCTCACGCAAAAATTTGGTAGACAGAGTTACTGCCCTGCGGTGCCTTGAAGCTCAAGTTAGTACTGGAGGTGTAATTGATCCATTTACGGGGAAAAAGTACAGTGTTTCAGAAGCTTTGCAAAGAGAGCTAATTGATGATGGTTGTGCCAAGCAAATCCAGCAGTGTGAGCTGATCTTTACCGGGATCATTCATCCTGTAAGGAACACTGTTATGTCAGCTGTTGAAGCTGTGCATTTAAGTGCCATAGACAAAGAAATGGGCATGCGCTGCCTGGAATATCAGTACTTGACTGGTGGCTTGATAGATCCAAAATCCCATTCCAGATTAACAATGGAAGATGCAATTAAGAATGGTATTATTGATGCTATCACAGCTACAAAGATGAAGGATGAAAACTTGCACATTAAAGTTTTAACATGCCCCAAAACTAAGAAGAAGATAACCTACAAAGAAGCTTTAGACAGAGCTGTTTTTGACTGCCACACTGGGCTGCGGCTGTTAGAAGCAGCTCAGCCCATGAAAACAGGAATTTCCAGTCTTTACTATAATTCATAGTGGACAGAAGATATTAGGACTCATTTTGGACTCTGCTTTAAAACCTGTTAAAGTTAAGGAAAATATCTTGTGATGACCTTTATGGAAGATCATAAGTGGTATTTTCTACCATTAATTATGTGCTGTAAAACTATTTGTTATGAACAACTAATTAGCAAGAACTACTGAAACTGGGATTAGATGTTACTTATTGCAAAACTTAAATTTATAGATAGGCAGATTCATAATTTCAAAATGTAATCTATGTGTTCAGTCCTTACCTGGAGGACTTGTCTGTCATTATCTTCCATGTAGGTAGTGTAAATGAAAAATTATACTGAGGTTGGTGAAGTTAATATTAGTTCAAAGTGAGCAGATTTAGGTGACACAAGAATCATATTCTTACATTAAAGATTGAACAGGGATGCCCATTTTGTAAGTGAACATTGTAGTATTGCATGTGACCTGTCACTTAAATTAAAATTACAAATCAGTCTGCAGATACCATTTATTTTACAAGAGCGGCAATAAAATATGCAAGGATTAAATCTGCAGTGCAGTAAGTACATGCATCAGTACTTTTTCTCACACTGGTATTTCATTAATTTTAATGGGCTGTGTACACCAAAAAGTTGTGTTTCCTGTCCTGAGTTTTCCTCTTATTTCATGTTGGGTTTTTTTCTTAGAGTTGTTTTCTGCTCTAATAAGCAAATGAATTACAATTACATAACAAACTTTTTAAAAATCCATTGAAATAAAATGTTTTCATTTTTACTTATGGTACATGGAAGGGTTTAAGCAAGTTTTCTCAGTATTGGTAAATGTCCACCTAACAGATTGTACTTATATGAAAAGGAGTATGTTTTCCTGTGCAGAAAAAGATTAAATGTCTCAGTATTTTGCTCTTATTTTTTCTTGTTTCTGTAGACATAAAAGCAATGTATTCTTCCTAATTGTAATTTGGTAATCCATGTGCATAATGTACAAAAGACTGTTATGCTATACTGGTCTTACCTGAGGGTAATGCAAAGGCAGCAATTCAAAGATACTTTATATGCAAATGCTTTTTAGATTTTATCTGCTGAGTAATGGCTGGGAAGCTATGCTTTTTCTTGCTATCAATCATTTTATAATGATTGTATGTGTGTATGAATAAGCACCTTTATCATAATTAAAAATCACTTGAGGTATTATTTTGTTATTGTTTATAATTATGTGGCATTTTTGTTCCTGCATCAAAATGTCGTAGTAATGCATGTGCTGGTAAATAAAAAAGAAATTTATGTTTATGTGGTAATAATAATGACATTCTGGTAGAATTGTGTTTCTACAGACATTAATGTTACAAATGTCAACAATTTACATTTACATATTTCTTTACAATTCATGGCACTCATCAGAAATCAATGGAAGAGGAAAAGAAGGAACATGTTGAGAAAGCTGGGGATTTACTGAAATGGGTGTCAAACCTCAGCAAGACACTCAGCAAAGAAGAAGGAGAAAAGGCTGAAAAGACAGATTTACCTAAGCAGCAGGTACACGTCTTTTGATAAAGCACCACTTTCTCTTTTTAGGGTTTTGCATGGATTAAAATGCCAAAATAATCCATAAATACTATTTTTTTCCCCTACAAATCACCATTCACATTTTCCTCAGGACATAATTTCACATTTGGTTGTGAGTAAAGAGTTGGGTAAATAAACATCAATGTTTAGGGACACAAGCATGTTACTCAAGAAGCTCCCACTGCTTTTTACAGACCTAGCATGTGACATATTCTGACACTGCAAAATATCAGTTTGGAGAAACTGGACCCTGCACACTGTATTTCAGCCTTTGTAGAGGGAGAATACATCCTGTCAGGATGGCATTTTGGGCACCAGGAAGGGGAAAGCTGGTAGGAGGAGCCT
The DNA here is from genome assembly GCA_013186435.1 of Turdus rufiventris. NCBI lineage: Eukaryota > Metazoa > Chordata > Aves > Passeriformes > Turdidae > Turdus > Turdus rufiventris. The sequence continues at coordinate 6,056,263 of PYHW01010164.1, forward strand.
GAGGGCCAACTTTCTATTACGTGCTTTTGAAAAGTTAATCTGAGGAATCTTCTTAAGGGATAGTCAAAACTGCTGTCCTAGGAAGTACAGCAGATATTGACTGAGGTCTCTGCTACCACACTAGTCCACAGGCTGTTGGAGTGGCCCATCTTGATGCCTTTGTATTTAACAGGACATTGTTGCTGTGTGCAATTGTAACTCTGACCATAAATTTCCATCTCTGAGGTTTCCTGTCGTTTCTAGGCCCTCCTCTGCTGTACTTGCCCCATGAAATAGCTTAGTTACACCTAGAAAGGTTTCAGTAGGTGAAGGCTTATCTTCACACTGAGCAGCAGAGGGACAGAGCAGTGTCTTGTCCAAATCCCTCAGTACAGCGCTGGATGTGTTGTCATGCAAACACGATTTTGGCCCTCTTGGCATCCTGTTCCAAAAAATATGGAACGGGATATAAATAATATGTTAACAGGAATATAAAAATATCTTTTTATTTTGGTGATACTTTCTGGTATTCACTGGGGCCACTGGACCAGCATGTGCATAAATCCAGCTTGCTGTTGGGAGGGTTGGCAGTCCTGATGACCACGGTTCTGGCATGTAGCTTGTTCAGAGAGGACCAGTGCTAGCTCTGAGTTTGTCCCTATATCTATAGGAGGAAGTAAGCTTGTACTGATTTGAACATATTGATTGGTAAATTGCTAGTAGTTAAAATCGGGATTTGCAAAAGCATTCAGTGCTGGTCCTTTTCTGCTCCTGTTAAAGACTACACTGCAAATCTTTATCAGTGCTGGGCCAGCACTCAACTCCTTGGGACATCTTAGCTTGTGGGAGGCCTGAGCCTCCAGTGAGTAACCTGTGAGCTGGCTGTCTTGGCTTCCTGTGGGAGATAGATATTGCAGAGGGTCTTTGCTTGCCACCTTTCAGAGGTGCCTGGATTTGTGCCTCCACTGACTAGCAATAATGCCTTGACAAGTTGTGTAGCAACATGTAGGAGCTGGTCATGTCATAGCTAATGTCAGCTGAAATACATTTCACACAGAGGGTTGGGGTGTAGCCAGGTGCTGGGAAGGGAAGCTGATGGCAGTAGTGACAGGGTGCACACAGCAGCCACAGTGACACTGGTTCCCTGAGTACAGTAGATCTTGTCACTCCATCTGCTACTTTAGCCTGCTCCCCTCATCTTCTTGGATAGTGTATCCAGGGGTTCTCTTGGTTCCTGTGCAAGCAGAACAAGTGATGAGAGTGTGGCTTGCTGGTGGTGACTGCAAAGGGAAACTTTTTGGGCCCTTTGATACAGTGCATACGAGGACAGATTGGTTGTGTCCAGACCCAAGTGGATGAGGACCCCAAGCACTTTGCTCGAGATCTAGCACCTGTGTTGGAAATATATCTGGCTTGCAGAAGACCCTTTTGATAATTTGCCTTTATTGATCCAAAAGGAGTGTTTTTCTTTGAAGAGACTGCATGGAGTTTCTCAGGAAAGTCAGAAGACTAAATTGCTACAAGGTCCTCTACCAGAACAAGTCCTTTAGTGAGGATGACACAGAACTGATAGTGTGGGGAATATTAATTCATTTTTCCAGGTGTCTCATATTACATTTGTCTCTGTTATTGAATTTCATGAAGGCTTGTGGTTTTCTGATTTGTTTTTTCAAAAATTTGTTATCTCTCATTTTGTTGAGCAGCTTCTTGAATATGACTATTGTACACAACCTTTATAAAGCTGCTATAAACTGTGACAACTATAATACGTGGTTTTAAATTATTGGTTAATTTTCCATCAGATAACATTTTGAAATATTTTATTGGCTTTGCCCAATAGTTTTCTGAAAACGGCTTGCCTAATCCAAAGGCATATCATAAGGACTTACTTATATGTAAATGATACCATTCCGATAAATAATATTGTTCTAAGGAGAGCCAGTATTTTTTTAAAAATCAAGCTGTTATATTATTGCAATAAGTAGATACAAATAAGGTTTTGTTTGTTTGTTTTTGTTTATTTATGTACATTATCAAATCTTGAATACAGGTTATTTATTTTTCAGATTTTCCTTCATGAAATGTCAACCAAGAAAGAACAAATAGCTGAAGCTCTGCAGACTACTCAGTCATTTTTAGCTAAGCACAGTGACAAGTATGCCATTTTTTATTTTTCAAATAACGTACATTAATTGAATCAATGCATACTGTTTGCTTAAAAAGAAACCATATCCTTATAGTTCTAATTGCATTTCATGTACATTTTGGTGTTTTTTGTCTTCCCATTTGGTGAAGCTTAATGCAATTTTGTTTATTTCAAGAATTTGATTTTGTTTGTATACCTCTGCTCATCTTAAAAATATTATATATTTAAATTTTCATTTGAAATCAAAATTATTAGCAGATTTGTAGTAAGTTAGTACTTGAACTACCTCTCACAAAATTGTTTCATCTGTGTCTGAAAACAGATGGTTTAAATAACTAAATTGCTGAGGTATTTCATGACTCCTTACTGGTTATGTTACTTGTTTTGACTGGTAATCAGTAGACAAAGGCCCGTGCAAAGGTTAAATACTTCTTTTCCTGAATAACTGCAATCAGATTGTAGCTTTCTTGAACATCTTTATTATTAGGCTGTATTTTTTCCAGACTACTTGTCTGGAATTGTAATAATTTCTACTTGCCATTTTTAAGTAAAGGTAGGCAGACAGACCACTCCCAACAAGTCACAAATTACCCAGAAATCTCCTTCTTCCATTTTTTTTCCAAAATAGAATGACAGATGAAGAAAGACATGAAATGGAAAAGCAAGTTAGATCCCTCCAGGAAAGCTACAGCTTGTTATCCAATGAAGCTTTGAAGCAGCTGCAGGAAGCACATCTGGGTGATGAAAAGATGGAAGAGAAGGTAACAAGATTCAAACTTAGATTTCAGTTTCTCTTGAGATTTACTGCATGGTTTTCAAACCACACATAATCAGCAAAAGAAGAAGCTGCAATTAACAATGTGTGGAAGAAACTTGATATTTAATTGACTGAAGGCGTGTATTTGCTATGAAATACTGTGTGACCTTACCCATGCACATGAGCATTCTGTTCATCAGACTTCTTTTGTGAAGAGTCTTAATAATGTGTGCCTTGCATGAAGAGAGATAAGCAAATCATTCATCTCTTAACTCTTCTCTTAAAAGCCATTCTTTGACTGCTGGATAAGTCTGCGTTTCTGCTGCAAAAATGACACCGTAAAATAACATGTTACTGTCTCCCATATATCACTCTGAGATGTCCTAGAAGTGATCTACTTTCAGTTTTTATTAAATTTTTTCTGGGTATGAAAATGGGAGGACATAATACAATTAGCTCTGAGGCACTATGAATATATTTGTTAATGGGTATAAGTTCTAAATATGGAGCGAGTATTCTCATGTATATATAGAGGCAGAGTCTGTGTAATGAATTCAAATAATGTTGCCAAACTGACTTCATGCTTTCCATGCAAACTAAATGCAGTATTTGTTGCTAGAGTATCTGATTCCATATTGTTGAGTGTATATACAGAAATGCTGTATGCTGTAAACATGAATAGCATGGTTGTGTTGAATCACATACTGTTTCCAAATATTCTAACCTTTCACAGACATTTATAGCATGAAAATGTGCCTTTCAGGTATATGTTCTATTTGCCCTCTCTGCAATCATTTCTTCTATTGTCTTTCACTAACCCTGTTTATGTATGCAAAGCATAGGTTTTCAATTCACAGATGCATGTTGGTTTTAAATCTTTTATCACATCATGTGCTGTTGAATGACTGACATAGATCACTTGCGCATTTGAGCTGCTAACATTCACAACATTCCTCCAGGCCTGGTAAGTACATGTTTTTATGCTTATAATGCATTCAAAATCAAAATAAAATTTTAAACATGCAGTCCAAAAATGATGATAACTTTTCTTTTATATTCCCTTTTAGGTGAATAAAGTCATTGCTGGTGTCATTGACAAAACAACTGGAGAAGTCTTCTCAGTCTTTCAGTCTATTTTAAGAGGTTTTCTTGACTATGACACTGGAATTAGATTGCTTGAGAATCAGCTGATTCTTTCTGGAATAATTTCTCCAGAATTAGGAGTGTGTTATGATTTGGAAGAAGCTAAAGCCCATGCCTTAATTGATGAGCACATTCTGTTGCATTTGCAAGAATTAAGTAATGCAAAGAAGCTTATATCAGAATCATCATTAGCAAATATTCCAGTTGTTTCAGCTTTAGAACAAGGTTTGATTTCAGAACCTCTGGCTGTTAAAATTCTTGAGAATCAGCTTTCAAGTGAGTATTTGATTTTGCCATCTACTGGAGAAAAGCTGTCTTTGCAAAATGCTTTCCAGAGAAATCTCATTTCTCCAACATTATATTCAAAACTTCTGGAAAGACAAGATACACGTAAAGATCTCATAGACCCCAACTGTGCTGAGAAAATTTCCCTTGAACAGATGGTTCACAGAAGCATAATACATGAAGCAACAGGGTTAAGACTCCTACCAGTGAAACCACAAGAGAAAGGGAGAATTGTGTTGAAATGTGGAAGGAAGGTAACTGTTTTGAGGGCAGCCCATGAAGGGCTCATTGACAGGGAAACAATGTTCAGGCTGCTGGGTGCTCAGTTGATGTCTGGAGGTATCATTGACCCCGACTCAGGGAAGCGAATGACTGTGGAAGAGGCCATGGGACGAGGGATGATAGATCAGGACACGGCCTGTGGGATCCTCACACATCAGGTTCAGACTGGTGGAATCCTTTGTCACAACTCAGGACAGCGCCTGACTGTTGATGAAGCTGTGCAGTGCAACTTAATATCCTCTACCAGCGCTCTGCTGGTATTAGAGGCACAGAGGGGCTTTGTGGGGCTAATTTGGCCTCATTCTGGTGAAATATTTCCTGTGTCAACTTCTTTGCACCAAGATATGATTACAAATGAGCTGGCATTCAAAATACTGAATGACAGAAAGAAGATAGCTGCACTTTACATTCCAGAAACTTGTGAAATAATCAGTCTTGACAAGGCTGCAGAATCAGGGATGATAGACAGTAATACTCTGTCTGTTTTGACCAATGTGACTTTACCAGATAAAATGCCCAATGTAGAAGAATTGAAGTCCACTTGTAAAAATGCTGCAAAATGGTTATCAACTTATGAATTTCTGCCATCTGTTTTTCATGACTGTGAGGGGGAACAGGAAGATTCTGGCACAGAAGACCCTGTATGTCATGATCTAGATCAAGCTAAGAAAATATTCATGTCTTACCTGATGGTAAATAGTTATATGGATGCAAACACTGGACAGAGACTTTTGTTATATGATGGACAACTGCAAGAAGTCATCAGTATGTTGCTGGAAGGTGATAGTGCTGGGTACAATGCTGGTGTGCCAGAAATGGAATTTAGTAACAAATATGTAAGCTCAAAAGGAATTCACCTTAAATCAGCAGACAGTGTTCAGGGTGATCTTTCAGGCGTTGAGAATACTTGTAATAACAGAAAATGTAATCAATTTGATGATTTTGGGAATTACACATCTTCACAAGGAGATCTCCTTGTGTGCAGGACAAATGTTTGCAATGCTCTTGGTACTGAACAATCAGAAGATACAGAGGAAATGCTGTTAACTAGCCCTGCAGAACTCAGAAATGTAGTAAGTAGCACTCAAAATTCCACGAAGGGAAATGAACTCAGAGGTTTTTTAGAAGTTTCTGGGTGGGCAGAACTCTCTAAGCATAACCATCAAATGAATTCAGGAAACATTGAAGGATATCTTCCAAATGACTCAAATACAAGACTTTTATCACGAACAGCAAAAGAAGGAATTTGTGTGGGAGACAGTCTGGATAATGAAAACAAGAATGATAAAATATTACAAAATTCCTTGAGTGTGAATGATTTGTCAGATAATGAAACATGGAAGGAGCTGAAAAGGTGCCCGGAATATGGGCCTCACATATTTCAAGCTGACAGTAGCAGAATGGTACTGGATAATAGCAAGCAAGATAATTTTCAGAGCCATCTTGCTTCATCCATCAGTGCAGACACTGAATATAGACTTCCAGAAGAACTGGTTAGTCAACGTGGTGTCACACTAATGTTTGAAGACAATAGCTATGGTGCACAACTTCTACAGGAACATGCAGGTCCATCCCTAGAGGACTGTCTTTATATCCATGGGAGGCCATCCCTGGAGGATTGTACCGATTTTCAGAATAAAGTATGTCTAGAAGACAGCACAGGCATACACCATAGGCTTTCATTGAGTGGTGATACTGCCATCCGTGATGGACCACTGCTGGGGGACAGCACAGCACCAAGGCTGACCGTAGAAGAAAGTGATCTTATATTCCACAAGTTAGTGCCGTGTGACAGCAGTTCTGACTCATCAGTGGAGGGGGATGATGGCATCCCACAGCTGGAGAGTAGCTGCCTGCAGCATGCATGTGGTGAGGTAGCCTCTGAAGAGGACAGCTCTCAGTTGGATGATGGTGATGATGAAGCCTATGAAACACCTCGGGGTGACGATGATGACAGTGATGTCTACGATACTCCACAAACTGATGATGATAATGATGATGATGTTTCCTCTGACACTTCTCAAGGTGATGAGGGGTTTGATACCTTGCAGTTGGAGGATGATGATACACCAGAGCCAGAACTGGCTGGAAGATCAGTTCCATTAGGTTTTCTGGAGGAGAGAGGTGGTCGAATAACCCTAAAAGAAGAGACCAGCTCTTTTCAAGAATTTACAGCTTGTGCTGAAGAGAATGTTCATGTAAATGTGAAAGGGCAACCTGAGAGCATATCTATAGCTTCTGCAAATGCTAAAACTATGGAAAAAATCCCTGAGGAAGGGGAACGAACAGGGAATTTTGGAGAGAAGGAGCAAGAGTTACCAGTTACTGCTGAGAGTGAAGGAAGAAAGGAAGGAGGCATGAGCTATTTATGGAGAATGTATGAAGCAGATGTACAAGATAGGATTGAGGAAGTTGAAATGAAAGTAGAAGGTGACCTGTGTGAGGAAGAATCTGAAAGTACCCAGGAGGGGGAAGATTATGAGGAGGATTATGATAGTTATGATGACTCTGACACTGATTCTGACAGTGAAGATGAAATGGATGTTTTTTATTCACATCAGCAATGTAAAGATGACCAGCTGTTAATGTCTGTAGAAGATATGCAAAGGAACAATGAAAACAATCAGAATATTGATGATTGCTGCTATTCTTTAGGCCACAAGACAGGATGTACTTGGCAATTCCAGCCTAACCATGAAAATGGAAAACTATCCTCAATAATATGTCAATCAATGTCAAATATTTCTGAAGGAAGGCTTGTTGGTCTTTTACGTACCAGTGATGAAGACACACAGCAGGAAACAGAAGATGAATATGGGACTTGTGTCAAACGTGAACCCAAGCCACAAGACACTACTGAGCCTATTCAGTTTGACACTAAATGGATGTCCATGAAGAGTGAAGAGAATAGGGAAACACAGTTTAGGGTGCCAGGTTCTCAGCTTCTTGATGATACTGTGAAATCTGACATCAGTGTGACAGCCTGCCTACAGCAAGCTACTGATGATGACCAAAGTACTTGGACAAATTTGCTTCTCTCAGAATGCTTTATTGATAGTGTGAATAAAGAAAATAATACCATGCCAATATTAGATTCAAATCATGGACAGAGAGAGGCACTACTTGCAGAAGAAAGCATATTAAATTATATGGAACAACTAAAGGAAAGTTCATCCCAAATGGATAATAAATTCCTTACAGATGCCCCTCATGTGGGTGATAATAATTCATTTAGAGACCAAATACATCCAGTCACCAGTTGGAAACATGGTCAAATAGAAGGAGATTGTGAAATTCTTACAGAAAATAAAAATAGAGTAAATATTACAGAGGAATGTGATATCATGGGGCTAAGTAATAGTCCCATTCAGATGGAAAACCTTGGGGAAATATTTGATGCAACAGTAATTAAAACTGCTGGAGAAACTCCTGTTGCAAGTAAAGAAAAAGTAAATGTTGATCAATCTTTTCTTGACATTCAAGGTGCAAGATCAGATGAATTTAAGGGAGATATTAACATTTCTGCTTCTTTAAAACAACATACAACATGCATAAAAGAAGGTGGCCGTTCAGAACTCAATAAAATTGAATTCTGTTTTGAGGACATGGAAAGAGGGAAAATATGTATACAGAATGAAAAGGATTTTCTGCTAAATGTGGAAGACATGCATTCAAGTGAATTTAACACTTGTTCTTTTCCCCCACCTGATACAGTGAAACCAGAGGGGATTAGCACAACTAAAGAAACAGGGAGACTTAACTGTCAAAATACTAACAATGTTCTTAGAGACATTCCAGAAAACAGAAGCAGCAATGAAAGTGAAATTTTTCCCACAAAACCAGATGCTTTAGGAAGTATTGAGGATGCCAAAGAATTAGGGGATGGAAGTGAAGTGCTGCCTACTGGGAGACATACCCACACCACTGATGTTTCTTCTGCAATTCTGAGTAGCACTGGGACTAAGTTGAATTACAGTGCCCAGAATGAACATGAAATGCTGAAAAACACGATGGGAGAAAATGTCATGGTCAGTGAGACTTCCTCCTTTGGAAATGGTTTCAAAAAACAAGCGTTCATAGAGTCATCACAAAAAGAAATAGGACCCTGCAAAGATTTTCAAGTAAAGGAAGGTATTTCACAACCAGCAGATGTGTCTGACACACTAGTGGAAGACTTGCAGAATATATTACAAAGGAAACTGAAAATGGGACATGTTTACTGCAAGCAGGAAGATGAGCCCCTAAGTTACTCTGATACCAGAATTTTAATGCAAAATTTACTTAAAATGGTTAGAAGCACTCAGCTTGCGAGTGAAATTTCTAGTGGGTCAAACCTGAAGCAAATAAGCAATGCTATTAGAACTGCATTAATGGTCACCACACTGTGTACAGAGCCCAAGGACAGTGATGCTCCCACACAGCTTTGGCCTGATGGCAGAAGTCCTGATCTTCTTCATGATATTCTGAAGCAGGAATCCTGCAAGCAAAAGACAGCTGATCCAGATGAAAGGATCAGTGAAACAGACATGAAAGCTCCTGTTCCCAAGCTTGCTACCACTGAACTTCAGGAAATTTTTCAAATCTCACTTGGAGATGAAAGTACAAGCAAGTTAGAGGAGCTGATAAATGGTTTGCTCATGAGCTCACAGGGTGCTGGTACTACCACAGAGCATGAGGGTAAAGGCAGAGGAGATGGGCTTTATTCTCTTTCCTCAACAGAACAATCAGAGTTTGGATCAGGAACTGAGGAAGAGAAAACTTTGGCAGGTAACACGACCACTACTTGGAAAAGTGATCAGGAGCATGGGAAGACAGGAAGCCTGTCCAAAGGCTTTACTGAGCCTGTTTTGAAGACAAAAGAAGCAGTTGTGGGAGACACCACCACTAGCATGGTAAGTAACAAGAATATGTGCTCAGTGTCTTGTGTTAATGGAATTGTGTGGATCTTTCTGAGTGCTGGAGAGAACAACTGAACTGGAAAAATGGTTGAAAAATTAGATTATAAATTTAAAATAAATCATAATAAACCCAAGGACTTTTATTTATTGCTTATTTTCAAACCAGTTTGGAAAATCTTCTCTTATTTTTAAAACTTGTTTTCAGTTTGATGGAGTACAGCAATGTTCAAAGTTAACAGAGAAAATGCAAGAACATTTGGCAGTGCTTCAAGATATGCAAAACCACCTAGATAAACAACAGCCTATCAGTAACAGCCTGGAAATACTAAAAGCTGAACTGGAACAGCTAGAGGTAAGTAAAGTGTTCTTTATGCTTGTACTTCAGTGATGGGTGCTAGAAATAGCCCTTAGGTTTCAAAAGAGATATTCGAAATGTAATTAAAGCAATTCTCCTAGCAACTTAATAATTTTTTATATATTCTCTTTGTAGTCATTTGAATCAGGACTGGCTACCTGTGCAGTTATCCTGAAAAACGACATGAAGTTGACAGAAGAATTCTTAAAGTCTTGTAACAGGGATGTTCCAGAAGAGAAACTGAAAGAGCTGAAGATAAGCTATGACTCTTTGCAGGAAGCATTTTTGGTGGTCTGTGATAGATCTTCAATACGAGCAAAACAAATAGTCTGTGCTGTTGACTTGGAAATGGTATGTTTTTTCCCTTGATTTTCTTCAAGGTGATTGGTCTAAGATAAAGGAATTTGGCTTTTCTTTCTTTATCTTAGTATAAAGATACCTGTATGATTCAATTTTATATGGTAGAAGATTTGATTAGACTCCAGGCGCATAAATAAACTTACAACTTCCCTTTTCTAGTCTAAGCTTGCAGGATTACACCAGCAACTTTTAAACCAACTGCAGAAATTTTCAGACTGGATCACAGAGAACAATAAAATCTTGACTAACTTCACAATGAATACTGATGATGTAGAAGGCATGAATAGAAGTTTACAGCTATTTAAAGTAAGTGCTCCTTATGGCGGGTGTTGATGCTTCTGGCAAAAGTTGCTCCTTATTATTAATTATTAACTAGAGGTTTTTTTCCCTTCTCAATAACCTCTATTGCCTAAAGAGATGAGTAAAAGTAATTATTTAAGAAGACAACTATTTGATAATACAATAATAAAATCTTGTTGATTTGCTTTTTCACTTGCAAAAAAAATTTCATAGAGTTAAGATTATTGAGAAAGCTATTGGTTCTATTTACATTGGTTACAATAAATCTGAGCCTTTTAGAAATCTAATTTATAATACAAATATTTCAGTGATTAAAATTGGATGTTTATGCATTGAGTTCAGAATCTTTACTGAAGTTTATTTGTCTTCCAAATCAATTAAATGAGAGAACACAAGATGGGAAAAGATAAAAGGTGTCTTCATTACAGACTCCATAAAATGAGTAATGAAAAACAAAGCACATCAAGTTTTTAGTGAAGTTCATATACTTCTATATGTATGAATAATAAAAAATTTTAATGTGCCTAAATAGAGTTCCAGAGAAATGGTATGTCCATAGGGGCTCCACGGTATGTAGCTGTTGTTACAATTTGCCACATTGCTAGAAATGGTGACATTCTTGCTGTGAAGTTACGAATAGGAATGATTTCAACTATATATTTTAAAATTTCTGGCTCTCCAGACCTAGAACCTAGAAATGTTACATCTAACCTGCCACAAATCTTTTGGAGTTGAAGGTCAGTCAGTTTTCAAACATCCATGAGAGAGCAAAGAAATAGAGATGTACAAGATCATTTACTGAAAGTGTCAGTATGATTGTGAGTTTAGATTTTCCACGGCTAAATTGCCCACCAAAAGCATTTTGGAATTGAGGCTAAGAAGAGATTGTAGGGACACTTGTGGTTTATTTGCACTCAATTTTTTCTTTGTTGCTAATAATTCCCTTCACTTCATTTACAGAACAGTGCTGCAGAGCTCAGCTGCAAAAAAATGCAACTGGAGTCCACTGCATTTGATGTTCAGTTCTTCATTTCTGAACATACTGAAGTTCTTTCTCCTAATCAGAGCAAACAACTGCTGAGGCTCTTAAATACCACCCAGAAATCTTTTCAGGAAGCACAGGAAGCAATATGTTCTCAAGTGGAAAGTTTACAGACTCAGTTACAGGCAGTGCAAGAGCTGGGTGATCAGAAGGTTTGCCTTTCTGTGTAAATGTGTGCTGAATGTTTCTGTCTTTGAATGAAGAATTTTAATACCAGCATGCACTATTGAGTGTATTTCTATCTCTTCCCTTTTTACTACAGATACATTTGTAATTCTACAAAGATGATGTTGATGAAATTTGGTGAATTACCACTTTTGTCTTTCCTTGGTATACTCACAGAAACAGCATATTAAATCACGAACAGACACAGATCTGCTCTTTCTAGCACTGAGAGACATTTACTTGAGGTTTCTCACAAGTGTTGTTTCTTCAGCAGCTGTATCAGTAATTGATCTGGGCTGTATTGATCACTGAATAGGTGTGGGCACTGGGAAACCTGAGTCAGGTTGGGACAGTTACTTCATCTGGCATGGCTGTAAGAGTCAAAAGAGGCTGATAAAGTGCTGCAGCTTCACAGCACGTTCACATCTTTCATAGCAGCGCTGTTAGTACTCAGAATCACCACTTCAGCCCACGGTTTATGAATAATTAAAAGTGCTTTAGTATTCTGAAGACTGTATTATTTTGCCATTCCCAGAACATTTCTTTCTACTATATTTTGTGAAAGAAGTATAAAATCTAGTACAGGAAAGTTTTCTAGGACTTTGTAACAAAAATGAGCTTGCATGTTTTGTTCTTCTCTACTGCTTTAAAAATCCACAGTTTCTATTCAGATAACATGTTATGCATACCAAAAAAGAGCTAACTCGCATTCACAACTAACCTCTGTTTTGATGTCCTTTTTTTCAGAATTAATAGTGTTTATCACAGGTTTCAAGTGGTTAAGAGACTGGATTTTCACTCCTGTTATTTGGAGATTTCATCCTTCACATATGTGCATGGCCAGACTTCTATTGGGCAATTCCATCAAACATGGTCTCTTTTACTTACAACATATTTGAGGTTTATCCATAACGTCTGTATGTTCATCTTGCTCTTTGTACCACTGCTATCATGTTTACAGCATACTTTTAAAATGATTGCTTTGCAATATTAATGTTCAAAGATTTCTAATATCTATTAGAGTGTGGCTTCCTGAAGTGAGGATTTTTTGTCTTATTGTTCAATTGTACTTGGCTCTAATATAGGATGTGGCTGAACGGCAGCAGGAGTGCAAAGAGAAGCTGCAGGAAATCTGTGATTTGCTTACACAGACTGAAAATCGACTCATCGGACAGCGACAGTCTCTTGTTATTGGAGACAGCAAGGCTGAGCTGGAACAATACCAGACCAAACAGGAGGTATGCACAATTCTGGTCAGAGAAGTTAAAGAAGGCTGAGCGCAGAGGACAGTGACTCAACTCTTTTGTTGAGTAACAAGGCTTGTCATGTGAGAGGAGAATAAAATAGATTTGTTTGACCTACCAAAAGTAAAGGCTTAGTGGCATGCATTTAAACTGCTGCCTGTGAATCCACTCCAGTATGTGCCAGTGGGAGAAGAGAAACCTCCAACTGAGGAGACACTAGAATAGGGAGTACGTGCTACACATTTCAAGACACACTCTTGAAGCAGGCATGAATTTTGTTAATACATTAGCTTAAGATTGTTCCTGTTGAATGTGATAAAATCACACATTTATTATGCTAAAATAGTTTAACCAGCTTTTTAACTGGTATCAGGACGTGTTTATTCCTGTTCAGAGTAATTTGAAAAAGTACTGCTGTTTTCTCTTGCCTGAGGCTTTCCATTACTTCAGACTTGTTTTGTTTTGAATTCTTATTAGTGTTTCTTGCAATCTCTTTGGTATCCTCATGTAGCAAACCCCTTTCAATTTGTTTGCTTGCCTTGCTCTTCAGTTGTCTCCAGTCATCTATAAGCTTTTACTCTGTACTGATGGATATTGAGTTTATGACAGTTAAAGACTGAAGGATTTGGTGCACTTCTTCTTCCTCCTCCTAATTCTAGTTTACTGTAGAGCTCCAACTCTCTGTAAGAGGAAAAACTTCTTTATTCATCTTGCCTTGCTTTACTTATCTTTGAAGTAATGCATCTAGTTTGTTCTTATAGTCAGTCAATCATACAGACACTCCTGGGGCAGCTTTTAATATCTATTACCTGTCTTAAGGACTTATGGCCTAAATGGGGTACTCATGGGGAGTGAAGAACTGATACAGCATATACCTCATTTTTTTTCCCATCAGCTGTTTGTGACTGCCTAGCAGACTAGTTATTATTTTCTGACTGATTTCTTGGAATTCCTGTTCAAAAGGCGTGTCTAGGAGGGAATGGGGGTTTTATATCAAGTCAGTTTGAAAGGGAGCACAGAAATCTTGGTCACAGGAGAAGCTTCTCTTGATACAGAGTCTCTAAGAAAATCGTTCTAATGTATGTGCTGAAGTGCTAAAATGAGCTGCAGTTTTAGCTGTAGTATTCTGTAATTGCTGCAAAATCTGTAGTCTGTAATGACAATCAAATGTTCTGTCTTGCATCTCCAAGATTGTTACACTGCATAAAAAGGTGAAAAATGTCGTTGTTTCAGTAACTGGGGGAATGTATTCAACAGTATAATCATTACAATTAAAGCTCCTCTCAGATAATTGGGAGGCAGACTAGGAAAACTGCTTTGGATGGATTAAAACTAAAGACCTGTCCTCTATGAAAAATACAAGTAAATAAATGCAATACAAGTAAACATTCTTGAGATACTTAAATATTATGATTGATTGCAACAGAAGAAAAAACAATTGTATGCCATTTATGGCCTGAACAAACCCAAAAAATATGGGAAAACTTTTCACCCAGGAAAGATGATTGCAATTTTCTGACTTCTATTCAGTCAGCTTATTTTTAGCAGCTTTCTGTTAGGAGAGTAATGGACCAGAATTTGTCAGGAGGTTCACTTTACTAACTGCAGTGTAGCAGATTTACTTAAGTCTTGATTTCTAAAATAATAAGATATATGTTCTTCTGCATATATGGAAACACTAGTTTAAGTGTTAAACAAAGGGAAAAAAGTGGCTTCAATCTGAAGAGGACTGTAAGCAAACAGATTTGCAATTTAAAAAAAAGTTATAAAAGACAGATTGAGCTGCAACGACATTGTCAGATGTTGGTGCCTTTGATTTTAATAATTGTCTGCAATTTAGTAATGTATTGTGCAGCTAGGAAGGACAAGTATGGTGCTTACCCCTAGAAAAGAGAGTGAGTTCCAATAAAGTCAATTGGACGGATCTCATCAATAATTTACTTAGTACTATTTGCTTTCTTTTTTATCAAAAGGAGATACAAAAAGACATGAGAACAAGTGCCCAGACACTGGCAGAGATTGTGAAAAATACTGAAACTTTCTTGAAAGAGAATGGAGAAAAGTTGTCGCAAGAAGACAAGACTATTCTGGAACAGAAACTAAATGAAGCTAAGACAAAGTGTTTGCTCCTTAGCCAGAAGGCAGAAGAGTCCAAAAAAGAACTGGATAAAGCTATGACGACAGCAATTAAGCAGGAAACAGAAAAGGTTTTTAAGCAACAATTTCATATCTTTATTCAAACCTTTTTTATGTCTTATGGTATAAGTCATGTAACTTACTGCTGTGTGGTGGGTTGACCTTGACTGTATGCCAAAAAGCCATTCCATCACTTCCTTCCTCAGCTGGACACGGGAGAGAAAATGTAATGAAAGGCTTGTGGATTGAGATAAGGGCAGGGAGACATCACTCACAGTTGCTGTCACAGGCAGAACAGGCTTGACTTGGGGAAATTTATTTATTTATTACCAGTCAAATGAGAATAGGATAATAAGAAATAAAAACTAAATCTTAAAGATACCTCCCCTCTCCCTTTCCCTTGTTCCTGAACTCAGCTCTGGAGTTCTCTCCCTCATTCCCACCACTGGTGCCAGGGGAATGGGGAATGTGTGTTGTGGTCAGTTCATCACACATTATCTCTGCTGCTCCTTCCTCCTCAAGGGGAGTTCTCCTCACACTCTTCCTGTGCTCCAGTGTGGGGTCCCTCACACAGTAGTGTCATGAACTTCTCCAGTGTGAGTCCTTCCCAGGGGCTCCAGCGTGGTTCCTTCTGTGGGGTGCAGACCTTTAACCACAATGTTCCAGTGTGGAATGACCCCATGGAGTCACAAGATGTGCCACAAGCCTGCTCGAGTGTGGGCTTCCCACAGGGTGACAATCTCCTTTGGTCATCCATGTGCTCTGGCGTGGGTCTTTCCCATGGGTGCAGGTGGATCTCTGCATCCCCATGGCCCTCCCTGGCTGCAGGGGCACAGCTGCCTCACCCTGAGCTGCACCAGGGGCTGCAGGCGAATCTCAACTCTGACACCTGGAGCATCTCCTGCCCTCCTTGTGCACTGACCTTGGTGTCTGCAGAGCTGCTCCTCTCACATTTTCTCACCTCTCTCTTCAGGCTGCTGTTTCGCATGCTTTTTTTCCACATTTTTACTGTGTGATCCCAGAATTGCTGCCACCATTGGTGATGGGCTTGGCCTTAGCAAGGGGTGTGTCCATGGTGGAGCCTGTTGGCATTGGGTCTGTTGGACGTGGAGGAACCTTATGGGTTCAGAGAAGCCACCCCTGCAGCCCCCCTCCCAGTTCAAAAACCTGGCCAAGCAAACCCAATACATATTGATAAACTGTGGAGAGGATAATATATTTCAGTTGGGTAACTAATAAACTACTGGGTTTTTTTCTCTTATAAAATAAATAGCAACCTCTATACTAATAAAAAAATTTCTTTGACATTAATGTATTTTATAAATGGATTATTTATACATTTATTTGATGTTTTGTGATCTTTAAAGAAGATATCTAAATTGAAACTTTGAAATTTCAATGTAGGTTGCAGCCATAGAACAGCTGGAAGAAAGTAAAAATACAATAGAAAATCTTTTGGATTGGTTATCAAATGTGGATAAAGAAGCAGAGCATGGCCGGAAATTTAAGCAAGTGATAGAACAGAATGGAACACACTTTGAAGAAGGTTTGGAAGGAGAGGAGGATGATGTAAATGGTAATCTCCTGGAAATGCAGGAAGACATTGAAACTCAGGTGGATGGACTAGTAAAAAGCGTAGATGATAATCTGAACCAGCAGTATCAGAAAGTCAAGGTATTGTTACTGGTTTTATTCAACATTTAGCTGTATCACTCCATATTCAACATAAGCGAACTCAATCTCATCCTGTCTGTCATAGGCTTTGCAGCAAGCACTAAGAAGATAGTAAGACACAATGATAAGAACTTCAGTAGTTAGAATGTATTGCACACAAGTGTATTTGTCACTTTTTGCTGTTATTATAATTGTTTCCTGCAAAATAAGAGAAAGGACACATTCAGCGAGGTAAAGAAAAAAATCTTTGTGGTGAGTCTATTTTTTGTAGTGAGAAATTGATGCAGTCAAATAAAATGCAAAAATTAGCGATATAAATTCATACCTTTATGTGACTTTTTCAAAAATCTTTTTGATACTCAGATGATTCATCCCCTTTTAATTCCCTGTGAATACTGGTTGCAAATTGCTGCAAATAATAGTTTACTGAAATTATAGTTTTCATTTCCTACAACTTTAACACAAGGGCAAAGCAGTGTTTGAAGGCTTCAGAACAGTGAGTTACATAAAATTACAGTGCAGCACTTTAAAAATAGATTTTCCCGGTAAGTTGCAAGCATTTGAAATAATAAGAGTTCCGTTTTATGGTGTTTGCTGACTTACAGCTGAGAAACCAAGAAACTTTAGGTGTGAGTTGCTTGACACCTTAAAGAAAGTTATTATGCTTGTGGCTGAGAGTACTTTGGATTTTTATTAAAAAACCAAAAACCAAACCCCCAAAAGCAACCTAAGAAAAGAAGATTATTTGGTTTTGTGTACGTGATATTTTTAATTCTACTGTTTTGACAGTTAATTTCTGTCCCTAGTGCCTACAGAATAATTGGCCATTGTACTGGAAGAAAATGGAAGAAAAACATGTTTATTTTACTTAGCTGTTTTTCATGGGAGACCTTCAAGTATGAAGGATTTTTTTAAAAGAATATATTTGAAATCTGTTTTTCATTTGGAATATATTACTAGTTCCTGGATTTCAGTTTTTTATAGGGTTGAAAATTTTGCATGTGTAGATTGTGTCTTGATTTTTAATGTCAACTGGACCCATTATAACTAACTATATTTTATAAGAACCATGCCTCTTGATCTTGAAAATTTCAAAACTAAGTAATAATTTTTGTTCACTAAGTGTAAGAAGAAAGTGTCTGTACTATGATGTTTTTATTCCTTTGGGTCTGCTTTTCTGTAATGGTAGCTACAATATAAATAATGGGACATGGAGAGTTTTGAATAGGAAAGTTTCCTACCTTTGAATGTTTTATTTGTTAAATAACATTTTGAGGTAGAGAATTAGGAAAATTTTGATTACCCTAAGTACACTATCATAAATGCTAAGTAATAAGCAAATCAATTTTTTTTTTTAAAAAAAGTTAAAAAGATTGATAGTCTAGTTTTGCTCTACAGATTTGTGTTTTGGAAGAACAGGGGAAAATATTTATGTGATATATACATCCATGTATTGCTTAGTTGCAATGATACTTGAACATTTCCATATGGTCATAGCCTGTGCATCTGGCAAAAATTACCATTGAATGTTTTGTAAAATTTTTTTAACTGCACAGAAATATGATGACCAAGAGCCACACTTTCACTTAAATTACTGAAAAAATGTGGGGTTTGTAATAAAAAAAATATTAAAATTAGAAAAGACTTTTATCATTTTGATGGTATTTGTTTTACATGTCCTTTTTTAAGGAATGATGTGAGAAGGTGCTGGTTGTAATTTATTCTTTTATTTGTAGGCTCAACATGAGAAAATTATTTCACAGCAGCAGGCCATCATAGTAGCAACTCAGTCTGCTCAGGCACTGCTCGAGAAACAAGGGCACTACCTTAGCCCTGAAGAAAAGGACAAGATGCAAAGGAATATGAAAGAGCTGAAGGCTCAGTATGAAACTGCTTTGGCTGAATCAGAACGGAAAATGAGATTGACCCATTCTCTAAGGGAGGAACTGGAGAAATTCGATGCAGACTATGGTGAATTTGAAACGTGGTTGCAGCAGGCAGAACAAGAACTTGACAATTTGGAGGCAGGGGCTTCTGACTTCAGTGGTATTATGGTCAAACTGAAAAGGCAGAAGAGTTTTTCAGAAGATGTTATATCTCACAAAGGGGATTTACGCTATATTACAATTTCTGGACAAAGAGTTCTGGATGCTGCAAGGTCATGTAGCAAAAGAGATGGTGTGAAGATCGACAAAGATGGTATCGATACTTCAGCTACATATGCTGAAGTGCAAAATAAACTGGATAGAGCTTCAGATCGCTTCAAATCTCTCTATACTAAGGTAAGTTTTATTCATACTGAATAGGAATGACTACTGTAATTGATTTAGCAATTTGTGTAGATTAGTTGGTGAAACAAACACAGTGGGAAGCTGTAAATTCTCTGTTTCTTGAAGTTAGACAACAGAAAAGATGCTTTTCTAGAAGATCTGCTTTAGTTAAGTGTCAGACTGTTAAAGGTCTGAATGGATGATACATTCTACTTTGTGTTATAAGGAAGAAATCAGACCAGAGTTCATCATTGTTCTTTACAACCTTAAACAGTCTCTGAGATTGTGGCAGCTCAGAATGCCTTGAGTAATGTTTTGGGTTGGAAAGAAATTGTAATACTTTCAGATGTATAATGCTACTTTATGTTACTTGCAATATTTCCCACAGCTGTTTTATTTTCTTGGCTCCCTACTAACAAAAAGAATGTAAAAAGAGAGAGACTATACCAAAAATAGCAGGTAATTTTAATTTGTGTCCTGAAATGCTTTGTCCCAATGTGAGCTTTGTTGTCAGCACTAGGCATGAAAGAACTTAGTGATTTAAGGACAGCAATTATTTTCCACTGCTCTGCCAAGTAAACATTTTATTCTTAACAAGATCAGATTAGTGTCTAACTA
The DNA here is from genome assembly GCA_013186435.1 of Turdus rufiventris. Taxonomy (NCBI): domain Eukaryota; kingdom Metazoa; phylum Chordata; class Aves; order Passeriformes; family Turdidae; genus Turdus; species Turdus rufiventris. The sequence goes on from PYHW01010164.1 coordinate 6,075,917, forward strand.
ATGAGTAATTAGCAGTGCAAAATCCTCTATGTACCTTAGAGAGGGAAGATAATCTAGTTCTCTGTGCCACGTTCACATATGGAATCTACCTGCTAGAACTAGACAAATATCACCTAGGCAATCATGCCAAATTTCAAGCTGTTTTCAAAAAACCAAGTGTTGTTCAATATTGATAATATTCCAGAACTGTAAACTTTTGATATTGAACCATTGAAGAGAGAGTTGCTGTCAGTAGCCTTTGACTGTGCATATTTTTTGAAGATCATAGGTTCAAACTCCTTAGTAGAGCTTCAGTTTCCACTGGTACAGTGTTGGTCTGCAACAATGGCCATCTTTCTCTGGAAATTTTTATCTCTTTAATGTTTTCATGCTCAAAAATGTAAATTCGAAAGATATGTATTTGATTGCATGGTTTAAAAAGCAGTGTAAAACTTGTTCTTTCAGTTTGTCAAGACAACTGCTCATTTACAGAAGCACATTGTCCTTTTCCTGCGTAACTGTTTTGAACAGGGAAGCTAAATTGACAATTCTATTGACATGTTAGATTTCCTCCAGTTGGTTTTTTAATTACTTTGAGTGTGAAGGTAAAGATTTCATAACAAAATTTTCAGAGAGCTTATTTTTATGCACATAAAAATCCCATGCCAACAGCTTGATTTGTCAATTTTCCAAATTCTGTCTTTTCCATATATACATTTAGCAGGGTTGTAACAGACATGCTTTAAATATTTGGCAATAAATAGTCAGAACAAAGTAGACCTTTTGTGTCTTTAAGGACAGAATTCTAAAACGTGAGATCATCCACAATTAAGTGAGATTTTTCAAGTCATGAATTAATTGATAGTAATCTTTTTTGCCTTTTGAGAAAGTTTCTTGCTTTTAATAAGTACTTGGATTGCCTTTACTTTTATATATATGCATTTGCACATGTGTGAGAGATATTTTTATAGGCTTTTGTGTTGAAGGAATCCTAAAATCAGTTCTTGGTTAACTGGTTATATAAATAAGCATGTTCTATGTCTGTCCACCAGATGGAGACCAAGTACCATTTGTAAACATTAAAATACAGTATCTGGAAGGTTCAGAATATATTATGACTTGATACAATCAGATTTTGCTTCTGAAGCCATCTCTAGAAAGTCTTAGAGTTTCACTGACTTTATGTGACAATTTGATGTAAATATTTTGGGGCATGATAACATATAGGACTAATAGGATCTTGTTCAGATGAGATTTTTAAGTGAGTAAAACAAAGCATATGTACAACATTGAACCATATCACTTTGGATTTACAAGTAGGTAGTTATGCAAATAGTAGTCCACTGTCTGTATTTTAATGAACATACATATCTCTCCTGATTTAAAAAAAAAAAAAAAAAGTTTCCAGTGGCTTTCTACTTGCTTTCTACAGTTTTGGTGCCAAATTCTAATAAAGAATCTTTATATAGGTGAATCAAAAATTATTCTAGAAGATTTTCCTATTCTAGTACAGCAGGTAAGATTACAGTTTCCCACCTGCATCAGTTACTTAATCCTAAATCACCCTTTAGGAGCACAAACTGATAAGACCTGCATAGCCTGTCCAGCTGTAATATCTCAGTTCAGAAATCAGTTAGACAGTGAAATGATGACAGGAAAAAATGATGCAGTATTACAAGGAGGAATTTATTACAGGGAGGAATTTATAACTTTGAGATTGGTATGAAATGCAGCACACAGTTTAATGCCTGTGTATTTTCTTGTTTCTTTTTTTACTCTTTTAGTGTAGCATCCTTGGAAATAACCTTAAAGACCTGGTGGATAAATACCAGCATTATGAAGATGCCTCATCAGGACTTTTGGCAGGTCTCCAGGCCTCTGAAATAGCTGTGAACAAGCAACTATCAGAGCCAATTGCAGTGGATCCCAAAAATCTCCAAAGACAACTTGAAGAAACTAAGGTGAAAAGCTTTAAAATGCAGCAGCACTTTTGTCCTAAAAGGAACTGCTTTTTTGGTCTGAAAAACAGGATGATCTAATACAATCCAAATGGCTGCAGGCCAAAATCTTGCCTTGCATGTGGGTGTACAGCTTCTATGGTTCTGAAATTTGCTGTCCACAGCAATATCTGAAAAGCACCGGGTGAAAAAGAATGGGGTAAAAGCAAGATGTGTTTTCTATCACTTAGCAAATGATAGGGTGAAATCTGGAAAGTTTTTTAACTAAGAAAGGATTTAGTGATTACAGTTTCCTATCAGAATAAGGCTTGGATAGGGTTCCAGGTAGAGAAGTCCATTTGATTGTTGTTTGTGACTCTTGGTTTGGTTTTTTGTTTTTTTTTTTCTGTTCACATTTGTGTGTTACTTCATCATGAAAGAGATCATACCAGGTGAACAGTGTGATGTCAGTAGTCTGTCTGCCTGTTTCAGTTTCACCCAGTGCTATATACCCTGAAGAGAGTGAATTTAGCATAATTTGTGTTGCACAGAAAAATAATAATTTAAATTTTTTGCCACTGAGGATGTAACTCATGACTTTATGTAAATCCTAGTACAGGCAAGACAAGTTAGTGATAGAGCTTGTGAAGGTTAAACTCTGAATACCTGTATAAAGTGTAGGTTTGGAGAAGGCTTTAGGAACTCAAGTATATGGTGAGTTATATGAAGTGTCATCTTTGAACTGACTGTTATATTTTCATAAACACATTTAATCACCTATACTATAAATAAAATGCAAGATTATTTGTTTTTTAGTGAGCAAGACTAATGGTCAGGCACTTCCTTACTGTTTTGTCTGTGCTCAGTGAAGTATCAGTGCAGGTCAGACACATTTACTAGTGAAAAATGATAGTAGATGGCTTTTGGAAAGTACATGTTTTAACCATTTCCCTCACATCAGCCTGAGCAGTAGTTACCTTTATCTGTGGTATCTTTCAAATTGGCCACTGGAAATGCCAAGCACTTTGGTGCATGACAGCAAAAGGAGACAAATCACAGCCACGTCTAAGACAACAAAATTAAAAGTGTAAATTGTGAACTCCTAACAATTTGTGCTTCCAAGCACTAGAAGAGTAGGAATAAAACCAATTACAATTTGAAGCTTCATTTAAATCTTTTGTTCCTTATGCCAAAATGAATTATATTCTCTATAATGCAAATTTTCATGGACATAATACAAAAGGAGTGAGTAGTAGGGTTCTTTTTACAAAACGTCCACATGGATTACTTGCCACACAAAAGAGCACTCAATGACTATGAGTAGGGAAGAAGGGAGAGGGTACAAAATGTCAAAGGATTGAAAGGAAGAGAAAAACCAGGAGTCTGAAGAAAGCAAGCCAATTAATGAAAGCAAAACAAAAAGTATTTTGAGGAAGTCAGGTGTTGCAAGTTAAAGCTGTCCCTTTTAGCCAACACATGCAGCTGATAATCCAGCTAGACACAGACCTTGGCAGCATGGTGAGGTCTAATCTTTTTATGGGGATTAACTGTTCTTCAGAATATTCTTCACTGCCTCTGGCATCAGCTTGCTTGCCTTCTGTTACATACAAGGTTTTCTGGTACATATTTTTTTTTCTCCTTTCTTTTGCACAAGTACTAGCCTAAGCCTCTTCAGATCTCTTGGAGACTCATTGTGTCAAGTGGGTCAGCAAGATGATGTACTGTGCCCTGGCACAGTCTTATGCTCTGGGTACCAGTGCTGAATGGACTGACAAGACTCCTTTGTGCTGGCAGGGCACATGGGGTTACCTTTTTATTCATATATTCATTGAATATCAGTGAATATCAAAAAATAAATGAGATGTCTCTTCATTATGGACTTGGATAAGGTTCAAGTGAATCAAAGCAAACACTAGCACAGAGGCCTGAAATAATTTAAAGATTATTTACCCTAAAGTACTCTTACACACTAGAGAGATAAAGCCACTAGAAGTTGATTCAGCCTTATTGTCTTTGTTGACTCTGGAGAAAATCATGGCTGGGCTAGTCTCTGAACATGTGTTTCTTGGTTAGATGGACAAACCTAGGCAAAATTCAGCCACACTGCTTCAGGGGTTCCTGACTGTGAAGGCAAATTAATCTTGTTTCAAGCTATTCCTGTTTGTGCTACAATATCCTTTGTTTATTCTTTGTTGATACCACTGCTGGTGAATATGTAGCTGTTGTTGATTGTATGCTTTTCCCTCTGAATTGTTCCTAGAAGCTGAATTGAAAAATGTGTTTATAAAAGTCTGTACAAAGGGACTTTAGAAACAATTAATCAAAATACACCTTTGAAGTTGCATGCAAGAAATAAGTTGGGTCAGATAAGCATTCTAAAGCATAAGGTAAAAAAGATGGTGAATGAACTAAAACAAGGGCCAGAAGGTTAACAGCAGCCATAACCACTGGTCAGGATTTTTCTTAAGGAGAGGTCACAAATTGAATTAGTTTGTTCCCAGCAGTAAGTTTAGGTTCTGTGACATATCTCAAGTCTTGCTTATGTGAATATCAACTGTACTGAAAAGCTGATATAACTGATAATAGTGCAATTTTACAGGTTCTTCAGGGACAAGTGTCTAACCACCAAATTGCTGTAGAAAAACTGAAAAAAGCTGCTGAAGTGTTATTGGACACAAGGGGAGAGCTGACACCAGACAAAGATGAGATTCAGAAAACACTGGGTAAAATATTTGCTTTTCTTAATACCATTTTTTTTTAAATCACTTTTGTCTGCATGCAGGTTCTGGAAGAGGAAAATTACAGAGCTTCCGCATTCCTATGTCACTGTTCAAGTCTATGTTTTGTTGAGTCTCAAGTCATTACAACACAGTAATTTTATTGTTGGTCTCTCTCTACATGGATCCATATGCTTTCCGTTGTCATTTCATTTTTTCCTTTTTACAGAAATAGGGATTTGCTAAGCAGAGGTAGTGATTTGCTGAGGATCATAAATTCTCCAGAGAAACATGACTCCAAGGAACGTGTTTACAAGCAGTTACTTGAAGTTTGCTTAGCTTAGGAATTGCTTCCTTCTAACTTTAAGAAACTGTCCATGAAGGGGTTGACATTGGCAGGCTGCCAGATGCCCACCCACCTTCTCTCTCACTCCCCTTACTCAAGTGGGCAGGGGTAAAAATAAAGATAGAAGACCATGGGTTGAGATAAAGAGGGGTATACTTGACTTGACAAAAATTAAAGTGCAATTATTGCCAGATAAGACAGGTTTAGGAAATGCAAAACAAGGACAAATTACAGCAACACTGTCCTCCACCCCACTCTTTTTTCCAGGCTTGCCATCACTCCTTCCTTTCCAGCTAGTCCCCCTTTCTCCCTGCCAAGCAGAGCAGTGTGGATGGGAAATGGATGCTTGTGGTCAGTCTGTAATTTCTCTGCTACTGCTTCCTTCTCCCACATTTCCCGTGCTCCAGTGAGGGACCTCTCCAAAGGCTGAAATCTTTCAGGCTCATATTGTTCTAGTGTGGATGGAGGCTGCATTTCCTTCAGGAAATATCCTCCTCCTCTAGCATGGGTCCTCTACGTGCTGCAGTGTGGTTACCTGCTCCTCCATCCTCCACAGATTTCAGGGGAAGCCTTTTTCTCTGCTCCAGCACCTGGAGCATCGCTCCTCCTCTTTCTTCTCTGACCTTCATGTCTGCAGGGCTGTTTTCATACTTTCTTCTCCCTCATTTCTCAGTCCCATGCAGTGGTTTCCCTTTTCTTAAGTACATTTTTCCAGTGACAGCACCAGTTTGGCTGAGGAGCTCAGCTGTGCCCTGTGATGGGTCAGCTGGAGTTGGCTGGAACCATCTGTGTCTTTCACAGGGCAGCCCTAAACCTGCTGTCACATGAGCAAAAAAAACCTGTCACTAACAAACCCTTACCACCACCAAAAACTTACACCTACACTTAATAATCTTTCCTATTAATTGTGAGAAGTAGCACAGTATGACATCCACCACTGTCTGAAGTTTGAAGATGGTCTCTGTGTACCACACAGCTGTCTCTTCATGGAATCCCATAAGTAACTTGCAGAACAACAAAATAAAGCAACTGTGGCTTGACTCTTTGGAGTTGGTGATAAAACTCTGTGGGAGTACATGGAGCTTGTAACTTTCAAGTTATTTTGAAAGTGTTGGATGTCTAATGAAGAACCATCTGGAAGAACCCCTCAGATCTCACAATCACATTAGAGACATAATTGTAGAAGAGCTGTCTTAATACTCTGCTATTTTATTTCTTGGGGACAGTCAACAGCTGTCTTAATGTAGAGCTACATGGAAACCAGTTTCTAACACTGGGAACTACAGCTGTATGCTACTCCCTCATTTCCCTTGTCTGGTGTGTTTGTTGGCTCTGAAGTTGTTGGTCTTTGCTTCCATGTTTTTGCTGACTAAAGCTGACTTTTCTTCCTTCTAACGTAGCAATTTTTGACTCAGCTGGTGAGTGCTGGTGAAGAAAGCTAAAAGCTTAGTTTGGCTAGAGAAAAAAATTGAAATATCTCTTCTCTTTATCAGATGATATAGTGGAAAGATATGACAATTTATCCAAATCTGTGAATGAAAGAAATGAGAAGCTCCAAGTAACTCTGACACGATCCCTAAGCGTGCAGGATGGTTTGGATGAAATGCTGGATTGGATGGAAGGAGTTGAAAAGAGCCTTAAGGAACAAGATCAAGTGCCTTTGAATTCTGCTGCTATTCAGGACATTATTAGTAAAAGCATTGTAAGTAGCATGACTGTTGTGTGAAGTGACACTGTCCGTAAGGATTTTTGTAGCTGAAATAGATTACACTGATGGTGCAGATGTAGTGATTTGTTGTTTTCTATGGTAGACAAATTTCACTTCTTAAAATTTAGTTGCAAGTAATACAAAGTACTTATTCTATGCTTCAGATGCTAGAGCAAGACATTGCGGGTCGCCAAAGCAGCATAAACACTATGAATGAAAAAGTGAAGAAGTTCATGGAAACAGCAGATCCATCCACTGCTTCCACACTGCAAGCTAAAATGGGTGAACTTGCAGGACGATTTTCTGATGCAAGTAACAAGCATAGAGAGAAGCTTATGAAAATGGAGGAATTGAAGACTAAAGTGGAGTTATTTGAAGGTCTGTCAACAAAACTTCAATCGTTTCTAGATGAGAAAAACCAGGCACTAAGTGAGACGGAGGCACCAAGAAAGGATGTTAGTGAAGTGTCTCAATACATGCAGGTACTGTAGCATTCAATTTGAATGTGTTGTGCATTCTTAGAGTAACTCATCTAAGTGATTGAATAAGAAACAAGGCCTTTTTTCCCAGCATTGGTTGGTTAGCTAAAATCAAGAGTTTAATTTTGAACAAGGGATTGTAAAGTCTAATATGAAAAATGTAATCCTATTTTGCAGGAAGCTAGTGTAGAATTAGCACAACACAAGAAGGATCTGGAAGTTTTGAAGCAGCTCCTTGAAGAACTTTCACTTCATGCTCTTCCTGGAGATAAAGCACTGGTATTAGAGAAAGTAAATGCTTTGTCAAAAAAATTCAAAGAGGTCGAGGAGACGATAAAAGAAAAGTAAGTTGAATAATCAAAGTGTTTCCACTTTGGCTGATAACACAGAGTGAATGTTGTGAATACTGCTACCCTTTTGTATCCAGTCTCAAGGTATTGCAGTTGACCAGAGTAAGGTTTTTTTATTGGAAGGAAAATATTCTATTTGAAAATGCCTCTGTAGTTAGTCTGTCTGACCCAAGAGTTCTAAAAAGAGCCATAAAGATAAGTAATTTTTCAAATTTTGTGACATTCACAGGATTCTTGGCAATTTTAAGAAAACTCTACTTCTCCCCTTCTGTGATAGAACATAAATTGCTGCTTGTGTGCATTGCTTCAGAGTGCTATTTAGCATCAGGCTACAAAGGAAAACTGGAGAAATTGTAAGAGATTCCACAGAACTTACCTTTGCAATAAGACTAGGTTTTGCACATTGTGCTTATATCCATAAAATTAGCTTTTTGACATTTTGAATTTAGGAATAGTAACATCATATTAATAATATTTGTTGGTTTAATTATTAGAAGGAATACTGTCATTCCTTTGTCTTTAATTGTCTAGAGAAGAGGATGTATCATCTTGTCAGAAACAAATGGATACTTTTGAGCTCCTTGTAGAATCATTAAAGAAATGGATAAAAGAGACGACAGAACGAATTCCAGCAGCACAACCCTCTCTGAATACAGAGGAGTTAAAGAAACCTTTGGAAGATACATTGGTAAGCCTTTGTAGGAGAAGTGAAATCTGGCTGAAGGAAATAAGCCATTTATTTCTAATATTGAAATACAGATTTAAGGTGTAAGCAGTCACAGTAATTGGAACTAGGGGGCTTGCAATCTGCATTTATATTCCCATTTGTTTTGTGTGTTTTGGAACAGATTCCCAAGCAAGAAAGTTGTTCCTTTCTGTGCACTGATTCTCTTAAGTCTGAAGTCAGTTTTTTAATGAACAAATTACTATTTTTCTTAACCAGAATTTAAAAGATGAATGGACATTAAAGGCGCCTGAACTGCAGAAAATGAATAGCAGAGGAACTTTGCTGTGTAACTTAATCACTGCTGTGACTTCTCCTGCAAAACTGAGAGCAGTTGCCAAATCAGGTATGCTTTTGTATAATCAGGTAAGCTTAACATTCCAAAAATTTTTAAAACCTTTAGGACAAAAAATAACACATTCTCATTGTTTTACTCTGCCAAAATAATGTAAAAGTGCGCTGATATAAAAGTCTAACATGTCCTAGCGCAGTTTTGTAATTCCTAGATAGTGAATAAAATGACAGGATTACAGTTGCTTTCACCTCATCTCAGAAAGCTTCTGAGAATGAGAAATGGATTCGTTCTGATCAGTGTTTGGTGCTTCACACATCCATCAAGTCTGCAAGCAGGAGAAATACAAACCTTGTTTTGCAAACTCTGATGAATTTGCACAGAGATACAGAGATATTTAAGGGCCAAAAGGCTATTGTGTGACACCAAGCAAACACAGAAAGGTTTGCGGAGCTGTGGAATTTTTGTTAGAAGGGTAATGAGGAGAAGGTTTGTATAAAAAAATGAACCTAGGTAAATGTACTCACCCTAATATGATATCATAATTAGTATTAGTCTAATGTGTTTTAGTTGAAACATCAACACAGAAGGGAATCATCTTTGTATCTCAGCATGATTTTCCTGGGCCAAAATGTGTGTTCTGTCTAGACCTTCAGCCAAATTCTACTGGTAATCATAATTTAAAGATAGCAAGTCTATTTCCGTGATTTTTTTTACCCTAGTGCTATATATTAATGTGTTTTACAGAAACCAGTAATTCTGCCAAATATCATTCCAGACATAGTTCAAGGACATTGGGCATTTTAATGGCAATAATCACATTTTCAGTCAACTCTTGAACTGACTAGGTCTGGAAATAAATTCAAGTGTGTTGGCCCTCACTGGTGATCTGCAAATGACTGTGAGGTTGGGGAATGACAGAGGAAACCTATTGGGCAAAAGTAGAACACTATTTCTTATATATCTTTGTAATAGCTACCTCTGTTTTGGGGTTTTTTTTTAACTTTAAATAAAAGTATTTCAAAGAACATTTTGGAATCTTCTATGATCTATTTGGGCTCATTCCTCTGCCTCTTTTCTACTCCTATGCATCCAGATAGCTATTTTTAATATCACATAAGAGCAGCTATAATCCTCCCAGACCAGAACATTTGCCTTCCTTTACAAGAGCTGTACTGTGTATACTTTATCGCAGTTATAAATACCAGAGTCCAGCTAAAAGGGCATGAAGAGCTACAGGACTCTGGCTGGGGCCTGTGACTTCTCTTATCTGGTTTGTTTTCTCTTGCCATCCTCCAGCTGCCACTAATGTGGTCCTCACTGTCCAGCTGGTATGGGGGGGTGGATGAACAGCCTTTTCCAAGGCAACCATTAATCTTCCTCTGTTAACTGCTCTTCTGGGAATACATATGTGCAGGAGAGAGGGAAGTGATTCTCCTTGCAGTTCTCTGCAGTGTGACCATGTGGCCCTGCTATTTGGTCTGACTGCATTTTACAAAGCCCATTAGCTCTGGTTTCAGAGGCTCTGATATTATGGTTCATTAGTAGGGCTGCCTCCAAGTGACAGTAAGGACAGTATGAGTGCCACATTGCAGTTCCTGTCAAGGAGCACACGCTTGAGTCTTGCTTATGACAAAATAGGGAGGGATTAATCCAGTTGGTTTTGAGAGCTTTCTGTGCAGAGTTACAATGCACATAAAGCATAGAATCTTTTTAAGTTGGAAAAGACCCTTAAGATCATGAGCTCCAAACGTTAACTCAGCACAGCCAAGTTCAACCATGTCCCCAAGTGGTACATACACGTTTTTAAAATACCTCCAGGAATGGTGTCTGAACCACTTCCCTGCTGAATAAAGGTGTCCTAAGTAGGCAGTGCCTTTGGTTGTGGTGTCTGCCATAAGCACTCTTTGCTGTTTAATATTTAGTGCTCTCCTCAGGTGCAGCATTTGCCAGCTTGTGCTCTCCCAGGCTATATCTGTCACAACTGGGTAAAAAAGTGTTCTCAGTAGGGAACAGGGTTCTTTGGGAGAGAGGAAGGAAGTGATGTTACCAACCTGGATGTGAATAGACCTCATAGCTAGGGCATAAACCTCTGGCCCAGTTCAGCTGTTTAGTACAGAACTGTGAGCAGTGGGCTGCTGATACATCATAAATGTGTGCGCCCTTCTAAGTGCATGCATGTACATCCCACCCACTGTGCACATGCTCTGCCTGTGTGATACCACTTATGGTTCTGGCTGGCTGCAGTTCATTCTTGATGTTGTAATGACAGCTATGGATCATGGAAGAGGAAATGAAGTACTGAGGTTTTGGTGGGAAAAGGCTCAGATAAGCAAGAAGCTTCATCTCTTTTGATCCACAGGTGGTGCAATTTTAAATGGTGAAGGAGGAGCTCCAGGAACTCAGGACTTTTTGAAAAATAAAGGTCTGTAAAGATTTCAGCATATGATAAAGAAATGTTGCTTGCCAATTGCTGTTAAATATGGGAGTATTTTTTAAATGTTGTATATAAATTTGCTTGTAGCAGTCATTATTAGACTGAAATTTCTCATCACCATCACAGAAGTCAACTACATTGACTAGGACGTGATATTATAAGCAATTATAACAATACCCATCTCATTATTTTCTTTGAAGACCAACCAAATCTGCCCTTGTTTTCTGAATCAATATATACCTTTATAAATGTATATAAGCTATTTTAATATAAGACATGATTTTTGAGAAATACCTTTCAATGGGGATTGAAACTTCATCGCATTCATCTGATTGATACATCAGCATTCACAACATGGGTATACACAAATATATGTATACAAAGACACCCCTTTTATATACATTTGCATTACTGTGACTGTCTTTTATAGAAACAGAGGAACTTTTATATGAGGAGTTCATGGTAGCTGAACTGTAGCCCAGTCAATTCAACTTTTGGTCATGGAATTGTTACTTAAAATACTAAAACAGCAATGGGTAGAAAGACTGAAACATGTCTGTGGACTTGTATGTATTGAAATAATTATTTCTGTGAAATAAGAAGTTTTTGCAAATAGGAACTTATATTAGCTCATTCAGATGTAGTGGTACCACATTTAGAGTGGATTGGAAATAACTAACATATTCAGTGACTTCTTATTTGGGGGACTATTAGCTACTGTAACTCAGAGTACTGTTCAGTACTGTTTGAGTACATTCAGTATTGTTTCAAGGGCTTGTAACTTCTAACACAGTTTTCATGCACCTCTCTTTACAGAGCTGACAACTGTTCAACAAGCTATGTCTAATGTAAATCACAGCTATGAAGATCTGGGAGTTTTATTGAATGAAAAGATTTCAGAACTAGAAAGTATGCTTTCAAAAATGCAAAATATTCAGGAAGAATCAGCCTCAATGATGCATTGGTTGCAAAAAATGGACAAAACTGCATCAGACTGGGAAGCTGCTCCAACAGACAGTGAAGCTGTTAAAGCCCAAGTTGAGCAACATAAGGTACTTTGTACCTTCAAACAAATACTTTTTCTTGTAGTTATTAGGCAGATGCTATGAAATAACTGATATCTCAGCCTAGCTTAATGTTGCAGAGAGTATTTAACTGATCCTACTAAGCATATTAGTCAGGCTTAGAGCAAATCTGGCAAACTGTGTCAGTGGAGTAAAGGAGCACTGTGTCAGAGAGAATGAATTTTGCAGGTCAGAAAATAGTAATTTTGGTGGACAGTTTGAAAAGTTGAGGCTATGCTGATTATGCAGTAAACTGTTTTGATGTCCGTGGTTTAGAGGTATATAACAGATTACTTGTAAGTCTGAAGGGCTGTATCTGTCCAAAAGCTGTTTCTGCAGCTGCTGGCTCACTGATGCTCCACAGACCTTCTGGTCTCTGCAGCTGCAGCAGCTTATGTCTCTTCCAAGGCAGTGTTTCTCTTCAGCAGCCCTGTCATGCTTGTTAAGTTATATAGCTGCACAACAGCCTCCTTCCCCCCTTATAATTGATATGAGAAAAGCACTGAATCAGCAGTAAGCTTCTGTCCTGTTTCAGCACTGGAGACATATGCTTCCCTAGCAATGAAGGACAATATTTACACACGTAAGGTTCATCTATAAAGGGAAATGTAATGGATAGAGAAAATTCTTTTCTTGCTTGTGATTGTGTATAAACAAAGACAGAATTAGATTTAACTAAGTTTCTTTTATATTTGGTGGGTCACCCTTAAAAATTAACCTTACCAGCTACCAATTCCTCAGAGTTGGATAAAATTCAATCCTAAAATTCAGACTTAATGTGAAAGAAAACCAGCTCTTTTTTCTTAACAGAGAATGTGCAAAGCTGTTATCATCATGAGTGTAGTAATAGAAAAGTATTCACAAATAGCTGGAAAACAGAGTGAGTGCTTAGGCAAGAGTCATCTGATGCATTGGACCTTTTACTAGAAGTGCTAAATCAAGTACAGTTTGTTCAGTGTTCATTTTGTGGGTTTTGGATAATTAAAAAGCAAGCTTTGTTACTTATGAACATTCATATAAGAGCCCTTTGCCAGGCATATAAGAAACATTCACTTCTGTCTGCAAGAACAGCATTAATTAGGATTTGCAGGAGTATCTTAGTCTTCTGTTAGGTTTACACTTAAAACTCTGATTATCTCTAAACTATTGCTTTAGGGGATCTACATGAAATAGTCTGTCTGTGATAGCAGGACTTCTTCTGAGGTAAATGAGGCTCCACCACACTCCTCTCTGTCAGAGCTAGCTGGGTTATTTCTACTGTGAGCTGTACTTTGCCTTCTTTGTCAGTTTGCCTTCTGTACACAAATAGATTCCAAGTATATGTGAATATGATGGGACCTAGTGAATCATGTATCTGAATTCTTCTAGTTCTGCCACTTGTTCAAGTTAAACAGTAATTATTAATAGAGTTTATGTCTGTTAGGTTCTCTCTTCCAAAAAATTGACTAGTAATATATGTCATTATAACGTGTTTTGAGATTCATAGCAGAAAAGTAGTATATACAGGAGAGATATTTATTTTTTTATCTTCATATTTGGCACCTCAGTATTACGGACTGCAAACTTTACCATTCTTCTTTAGTCTCTTATTTATTTATTTTATCACCTGAATTTTCAGCTTTTTGAAACTGAATTAAAGCAAAGTGCAAATAAAGTGCAGGAACTAAAGGACAAAGTTACAGAGCTGTTGGAGAAGAACCCTGACTCTCCTGAGGCACCTAAGTGGAGACAAACGCTGGATAAAATAGGTACTTCAATAAAGCGATATTATAGCTCAGACTGATTTGCAAGTTGTTTTATTATGAATTTTTAAATTTGTTAGCAGTAACAAATATTTTTAATACCTTGTTTCCTCTTACCTCTTAAATTCTGTGGAAGTAACTCCATTTGTAAGCATGTAGATCTGAAGCCATTCCAGTGATGTCTATGGGCTCTGAATTGGTATTAGTGCACAGGCTATAGTTTGATTCCCTGTTTGAGAGGCTTTCTCTTTTTCAAATGGTGTGGAGCTAAAACTTGACTGGCCAGTTA